>JAQJVL010000186.1:0-375000 GCA_035578905.1 Stictocephala bisonia
TCTTTCCACGACCGAATTGTATGGTTCACAGACGGGTCAAGAATGGGTAACAAAGCTGGATTTGGGGTCTATACTGGCGACCCTAGGACCAACGCTAGCGTGAGCCTGGGAGTGTATAAGGCACCGTTTTCCAAGCTGAAGTCGCCGCAATCCTTCAATGTGCCGCCCAGGTGGTCGAGAGAGGGGTTTGCGGGAAACATATCCACATCCTCTCAGACAGTCAGGTGGCCTTAGGGGCTCTTGACTCCTGGAAAGTCTCGTCTGGTTTAGTCTGCGAATGTGTGGAGTCCCTCAGCATCCTGGGTTCAAGAAATCAGGTCTTGCTGGATTAGAAGGGGATAGAAGGCAACGAGCAGGCCGATGCCTTGGCTAGGGAGGGTGTTCTCAAGCCCTTCACTGGTCCTGAGCCGGCCTGCGGCGTTTCGACTGCAGCTGTTAAAACAGCAATCAAAAACTGGGTCAGCGCCAGACATCTGGAAAGATGGCGGCGGTTCCCAGGGCAAAGACTCGGCAAGGTTCTTGTCAGGAGTCCCTCCCAGAAGTTAACAAAGTCACTTCTTGGGTTGGGTAAACCGAACGTTAAGCTGGTGGTGGGACTCATCACCGGTCACGGCAAATTCCGGAGGCATCTAAGAACAGTGGGACTCTTTACGGAGGATCCCATCTGTCGCCTCTGTGGGGAGGACGAAGAGTTGGCAGAACACATTGTCCTGAAGTGTGAGGCCCTTGGTGCCAGGAGAAGAGCACTTTTTGAAGGCTCACCTCTGGGACAGTTGGAAATTACTAATCTAGTGAAGAAGCTCCTTGACCTGGTCAAGGATTGCCAGCTATACGACGATTAGGCACCGGGATTGGCACAAAAAGCCTTAGGCTTCGTTGCAAGGGTTGGCTGGACCAACTGCATATCCCCTTATCAACTAACTAACTAACTAGACCTATATTATATTGTACCTTAACATATGCTGGCATCGGATCTGTCAAGGGCACATCAAGTTAATGAGTTGTTGAGTCGAGCAAATCGCCTTCTTGGATTTATTATTCGATCAACCAGGGGCATATCAAGCACAAAGGCATTAAGCGCTATCTTCTGCTGCTTGGTCAGGCAAGTCTTGGAATTTGCTTCGGTGGCCTGGACACCTTATCAGGCTGGACAAATTGAAGCTCTTCAGCGTGTTCAGAACAAATTTGTTCGAATGGTTGGAGTTCGGCTGGGAACCCCCTTCAGAGAGGTTAATGTTGCTGTCTTAGCCTCAGAAATGGGATTGTCTGGCCTGGAGGATAGACGTAAAGTTTTGGACGTACTATTCCTCTACAAACTGCTCTCAGGCGCCATTGACTGTCCTCAACTCCTTCAGAGGATACATATTCGTGCACCACTTATGGCCACCAGATCACAAGAATTGTTTGGTAGAGGGCAGCATTCTACCTCATACAGCCAGAACAGTTGTTTGGCACGGATACAGAGGATTGGATGCAGCGTATCTAGTGAAGTTGACTTTTTTGACATGAAGCTTCCCTCATTTAAAAGAGTTGTCAAAATATTTTTTCTGGGGGATAATTGATGTTGATTGTCTTTGTTGATATTGAATCTCTTTTGTGCTTTTTGAGTTTTTCATTAATGTAATTTCTTTTCATAGCTTTGTCAGCATTGATGAAACTATAGTATTTCTATATCTAGAGTATATCCTATAGTATTGATGTTGGTTAACTTAATTTTTTTTATTGTTATAATTTTTGTTCTTAATTAGCTTTTAGCAATATTGTAGCCTTAGATCTGTGTTCTTATTATATTGTTTACAACAAGTGTATATGTTAGTATGATTTAGTATTATTCCGTAGTATATCATATTAGTATTAGAAATTGTTTTATTATATATATATGTATATGTGTGTATTGTGTATGTATATATATATATATATATATACGTATGTATATATGTGTATGCGTGTGTTTATATGTATGTGTGTGTGTGTGTGTGTATTCTTATATATATATTCTTATGTGTGTATTTTTGTATACTTTGTAATAGCCTTAATTTTGCCATATTGATATTGTATTGTTTTAACAAAATGGTGTAACCGTTGGAATTTAAATAAATAAATAAATAAATAAAATGCCTAAGACCTTATTTTTACAATACTACACGTTTCTAGTACTATTTATGGCCTTACAGAACAAAATAGTAAAATGTCCCTTATAAAACACATTTCTCAAGGGTAATTCTTATAAGCGTTCAAGAGTAGTTAAGAGTTTTCATGTTGGCAACTTTGTTAAATACTGTCTTTGTCATAATGTTTTTGATTAAGTGGCCGTGGTTTATTATCAAGATCAAGTCGTCAAAGGTGATCAGTACCAACAGTCAGCAGTCATCACGACTAGAAGTGTGTAAATGCTGTTCACTTCTGTGAATTGACTCCGATCCGTTCACTAACTGTAGGTAGAGATCAGGTCAAAAATACCAGTTCAGACGTTAACTTGTTCCGTGATTCACGACTCAAGTTACAGTCAACCAACAGCCCAAGACAAAATAGTCAATGTCATCAGTCAATAGTGTTTACTAAAAGTAGGGATTGAGCGGAATCTGGAACATTGTATTCTCGGTTAATAATTTGAATTAATAGTTTTACCATTGTCTTTTTTTTTACGAATCAGGTTTAATTGCCATAATTTCAATGTCGATCTTTTAGTTAAGAGAAAAGGTTAGTAATTTCTATCATATTTTAGTCAAATAATTCTTATATTTAAGGTTATATTGTGGTGTTTTGCACTAAATAATATTATAAGACTGGGTAATTTTAGGAAAATATTAATTTTTCTATATAACTATTTTACACTAGGCCCTATGTGCCTAGTCCTATACAGAATTAATGTGGGTTCTTGAGGGTTTGTTGTTGTTAACATTTATTTGTTTACAGTAGATCGGCCAAATTAAGTAAGGAACAATATTATGATGTTTTTTTCTGTTGTAAATCTGCCAACTATTAGGGGCCTATGAACATCAAAAATAAAATTTATTTAGAGAACAGAGTGGTTAATACAATTTTTGAGGATTCTGTTCCCTCCATGATTACATAGGTTACTATTAAAGTATTAAAACATATTCTAAGCATGTTAAAACAAAATTACAGTAATAACAAACTAAACAATAAATACTTTGGTATCTATGCAGTTTCTTGCCACCAAACAAATTTGGAACATTTTGCTTGAAATGGGTCTAGAATTGGCTGTATTTTCATGAGACATGCTGTTTATTCCGCAGAAATAACGTATTTTACCAAAAAATTTTAAAAAATCTATGTCTCAACTTTTTGTATTTTTGTCATATTTCCGTTAGTTTAAATGGTATTTTAATTATCTATTTTTATTTTGATGTGTTTTTTGCGCTGAATACAAATTTGAAAAATATTTTGGTCTATTACAAATATTTCTCGAGATACAACGGAAAAACTACTATCGCGGTGGATCACGATTAGCGGCCATTACATGATCATTATATACAACAACTATTAATCACAAAAACCGAATTTACCTATATCCCCGCCGGAGTGACAGGCGGCAGGCCGTCACGGAGGCCAAACACTCGAATTTAACGCAAATTACGAATTTTTGTTGAGAAAATAATCAATTAAGGTAAGTTAGGTTATGTTTGGTTATGCCAGTAAAACATGAATTTTTCGAGCTGAAAAAATAATTTTACTAAAAAACCAGTTATATATTTGTATTCAACATAAAAAAACATGAGAAATGAATAAGAAAGTTGTCAAAAAATAATGATTTTTTTAAAATTGTTTTTTTTTCACTATCATATAAAAACTAGTTTTTCGATTGTTGGTAAAAACCTAGTTTTCCACGGGTAAAATCAAACTCCTTAAGAGATGTAAACTCATATTTCACTACTTTTTCAACATGAAATCATATTTTCAGCAGTGGCAAGAAAGTGCATAATTACAAATACTTTTAAAAAATAGGGTATTTATGCAGTTTCTTGCTACTAAACAAATTGAAAAATTTTGCTTGAAATATTAATTGTTTACTGAATGCAATGAAATTATGTCAATGCTATTTATATTATGATCCCATGCATGGCATGAGTTAAAAGTTGTAGAGTTCAATCGTTTACCTGTGAAATTTTTATTCACACCCGACTAGGGATTCACCTCACTGGCCTTTAAAGTTTCAGTATTCTAATGTTTTTTATTTATTTAATTAATTATCAGCTGTTAAAAAAACAATACAAATGATATTGAAAACTTGAAACACTCCCATGAGGGTTATCAGGTTAAAGGTATTTCTCTCTTGATTCCTAATTTATCATCAGATTTAAGAAAAGACTATGTTTGTGGGTTCCACTGCTGCGAAAATTAAAATTCATTGTGATACAGTCCAAATATCCTGGTGAGACTGCAGGCCAAGATCCTCAATCCAAATCCTCAAGTACGAGGCTCGGCTTGGCCTCAGGCCGATTTACACAAAGGGGCTATAAAGGCAGAGTTCCCAAGCGAGACTGCAGGCTGAACTTCCGTTAAGAGTGCAGGGAGTGACAGGGTTGGCACATGGAGCTACCATAAACTAAAACTTAACTGTAACATTCGTGAAACTCATGGAATAATAAAATTAAATATAGTATTATACTGAATATATGTCATTCTTCAAAAGGTTGTTTAATCAAAAGATAGTGCACTATCTGCTATCTTGGCGTTCTCATAAACTCCAACTTGACCTCCTATGAACAAGTAAACTGTGTTGTATGAAAAACTAAGAATAACTTGGGTCTTGTCTTGTGGATCGATAGGTCTTCCAATGACAAGCACGCTTGTTTAACACTGAAAAATTCCTTGGTTCAAAGTTACCTTGAGTATGCAACTATTTTTTAAATAGGACCGAGTGTGTACTCTGATGCTGCCATCAAGGCTGTCTAGAGGAAATTCCTCTCTTGGATGATGTGAAAGTTATGGGAGCTTGGGAAATGGAAACATGTAGAACTAAACTTACTTATTAGAGTATCACGCTGTGACTGACTTTTTAAAAGTTTGCTTCACGGCCAAACTGTTTCAGTAAGGTCTTAGAGTTTCGGAACATAATTTTCGCTCAAGAGATTAATTTGTTTGTCAGTACTTTGGAGTATGTGATCCAGTGGTCAGATGTGCTAGCATTACAATCACTTCACAAGCTACATTGTTTTGATAACGATTATGGCAGGTTTCTAAGGGTGCTGAAAGCAGTACATACTATTCTTGGTTTTGTTACAAAAGTTACACATAGCCAGTTTATCGTCATTTCTCAAACGCTACATGTTTTGGCCTCATTGCTGTTTTGGACACTTCAATGCTGAGAGTTAACTGGCTGGTGTCATTGGCTAGTGGGAGGATTGGTAGGGTTGTTAAGGTATATGGGCGCCTCTTAAAAGAAAAATTGTAACTTCTACTAAAATTGTAAAGATTAATTACAGTATTAAAGTTCAATACGAGTACACCAAATTTCTTTTTAGAATAATACAAAACTAGCAATTATTATTTTTAGATACATTTTGCTTTGGGTTGCTTTAATTGGTGTTTTTTCAGTGTGATCTCATTATTTCAGCGAAGGCCTTTTTCCGTTCTTGCGATTATTTTGGTCTAAGTTTGCTCTAGTATTGAATTCTTTTTATCAATTTTGTGTTTCTAGATTGGTAATTATTACTAGTCTAAAAAATGTTTTGAAAGTGACTTTAAAGGTTTTAAAAGGTAGATAATAGAGGCAAGACTCAACTAATTATCATGTTTAGCCCATTATTCAAATGACAACAAGAGATCTCTGACACATTCCTTTTTAGACAAACTTAATGTATAATTGTTGTATTTATATTCACATAAAAAAATTAGTATTGAAAGCCTATATAAATCTGGCACTTGTAAGTCTCATTTTCTGTTATTGTCATGATAGGAAATGTCTTAAGCCTATTTATTGATAATACAACTTGTAACTGTCCAACTCTGCAAGTCAGTAGAACAATGAAACACCTTGGTATTCATTTAGACAATGACATGAGATTCAAAACTCATTTATGTAACAATCTTAGAACTGCACTATTTAAATGTCAACAATTACAGTACTATTTTCCTATCAATGTAAAGAGAGTAATATCTTTTTCACTAATTCAAAGTTTATTTCATTATGGTATTACACTTGTTTTATTTGACTTCAGATTACATTTTAAATCGTTTAATTAACCTAATAGAAAGAATTGTCAAAGTACTTTTTAATAATATACCTAGGGAGCTGTTGTCAATAATGTCTTTTAAGTTCTTAGCTAAGTTAAAAGATACTTTAAATAACTATTTTAGAGAAGAACTTAGAACTCTAAATGATATTCCTTATGGTCTGAGACATAGGAACTATAATGTTCTTATGCATACAAATAAATATGGCAGAGCAGTCCCATAGCACAGGATACCAAATTCACTGCCTATTGAACTACAAAATATTCCAACTAAATCTCAATTAAAGATTAAATTGAAAAACTATTAATAGGCCTAGAAATGTCATGGTATTCTTTTGAAAAAATGAAAATAATGTAATATTCATATTTTGAAAGTAATACATTTTTAGTGGTAAAAATTGATAGCCATAGTGCTACATTTCAATAGGATTTAATAATAGGGCCTCATATTAAAAATGAAGAAATATTTATTCACTGTTTATATAAGATTTTGATGAGGTTATGTAGATCCAAGCAGAAAGGCAATTACATTATTAGAGTTAAATAACAAGAATAGTCGATTGTAATATTTTCGATCTAGTATCGATCTTTCAAACCTTCAACTTAGAGTATTGGTTTGATTTGCATCGCACTATATGAAAGATAATGTTATATTTACCAAATTAATTTTGTTAAATGTCTGAACTAGCCTATTATTGTGTTTTAGAAAAAAAAATATATATATATATACAATATACATATTGTTAAGATTTGTTCAATGTTAAGTTTTTATAGTTTATTTATGATTATTTACTGGTAAAGGTGTTTACGGTCTGTTATTATTTATCTTATTTTATATTTGTTAATTGATTAATATGTAGTTGATAGTTTTATTGTATAAAATAGTTACATAATGGCAATAATATTTAATATTGAATTCATAAAGTTCATATATTAGGACACATTTTACCTGTAGTAACGAGAGTGTTCTTACATATTTGGGTTGGATGTTGCCCAACAATACCACTGTACGTGTATAGGTGGGCAGGTGGGTCAATACCACTGTACGTGTATGGGTGGGCTGGTGGGTCATTACCACTGTCGTGCAAGAATAAAAAATTGGAATAGGCAGGAATTTAAAAATGCAAACCAGTTTCTTCTGCGTAAAATAAAAATATTGACTGACAGTGCAGCCGTGGGCGGTTGTAACTGCAGAGCGGTAAGTGGTAGCATAATACCAATAAAAAATCCAAATTCAGTATTGGAGGCCCATTATGTGATTACCGATTTCTGAATGTTTAGGATAAACAACAAGAAGGCTTGAGGAAAAACGTCATATCCTTTCTCCTATCTTATTCTAGTTCTGATGATGCTAATCACAAACTAGCAAGCATGTCCGTAACGGTGGACTCATGCCATCAGAAATACGGAATTTGAGCAGGTTTCTCTCCATTGTCTATTTAAAACTGCATGTTAGGAATTCCAAGGTACTGTCCCGACGATGTAAATGTCAGGAGCATTCTTGAAAATTATTCTGGTTCATTGTTTGATCATGAATGTTCATATACTGCATATTCATAAAGATACATTCACCACTCTCTCTGTTAAGGAAAAAAATCCCCATAATACTTAATTTAATTTATTATTATTATTTCTATTTACATTGTATCAAATAAGAAAGTTGTGTTATTTTGTAGTTAAACTGATTAATTCTGAGTATTTTTCTCATTTATAACTTCATATTGAGTGTTTGAATATTATATAACGACAACATTATTTAGTAATATATATTTTCCATCAACTAGCATATAGCTAGATGGTTTATATGTGCATTGCAGCAATGTGTATTTGTGCTTGCGAAAATAAATATAAATTGAATTGAATGTACTTTGTGATTTTGTAAACCTTGTTTGTTATAATTTATTTTCTGTTTAGGCCTCAAAATTCATTTAATCATGGATAACAGCGAGAGTGGGGATGAGCTGGGAAGCACATTCCTCACAACTGAAGCTAGCTATATGGTTCAGACAGACGACATTGATGGTAAGTAACCAATATTTACAAATTTGTTATTGCATTATGAAATACCAGAGTAAATTCCTCAAAACTGAATTTGCCCACGATTTATAGAAATATTCAGTGGTGTTCTGAAAGAATGTGTATATTCCTCATAGCTGAAGGTGTTTTTATTGTCCAAACAAATATATTCATAGTGATATTCAGCATGCTTACTTGCAACATTGTCTTAATCACAATAACTAGATCTTTAAGTGAAGGTCAGGTTAAGAGTTCAATCAATCAATCAATAAAATCTTTATTTGTATATGCACATTGTACATGTAAATAGTGTCAATTTAAATACAAAGTATACTAAATAAAATTAAATTTAAGATAGTTGGCAGTTTAAATAAATAACTATATATTAAACAAACACGAATACAACTTAGTTCAAAGTACCGAGAACTTAAAGCAAATAGTACAAAGATTGCATCAAACTAGGTATGATTATTAAAAAATTCCTCAAATGAATACAGAGATTGGCTGATCAAATATTGCTTTAATGATTTTAAAAATTTTGAAGAATCTTTGATTTGTTTTATATCCTCTGGAATGTGAGTAAAGAACTTTACACCCATGTACGATGCTTTCTTTTTAAAAAACTCAAGTCTGTGTGATTCCACAGTGATTTTGTTTCTGGTGTTGTAATGGTGTGCATGATCATTATTCAGTGGCAGATGAAAGGCCTTGACATATTTAACAGTCTCAAATATATACAAACTGTATACTGTTGGAATGCTCAATTCTTCAAAGACTTTCTTAACTGAGTCTTTTCTTTTAAGTCTCATCATAATTCTTATGGCCTTTTTTTGCATAGTTAAGATTCTATTTAAATTTTGTTTTATGGTACCTCCATAAATACTTATACCATAGGATATGTATGAGTGGATGAAGGCAAAATATATCGTTTTCAAAGTTTCTAAGGTACACAAATTTGACATTCTTTTAAGAGCATAAACACCAGATGATATCTTTTTTAAAACATATTCAATGTGGCAGTCCCAACTTAAATTCTCATCAATAAATAGGCCCAAGAATTTTGTACTATTCACCTGATCTAAAAATTCATTGTCAACTTTAACTGTAGGGTGGTTATTTATCCTTGATTGTTTTGTTGAAAAAGCAATGTATTTTGTTTTATTTAAATTTAGGAGGAGATTCAAATTTTCAAAAAATTGTTTAACCAGGGAGAGACTAATAAAAGATGACACTTCAATTTCTTCTTGGGTTTTTCCAGATATTGTTATATTTGTGTCATCAGCATACAGGCATATGGAATTTACTATTCCCTGTACTACACCAGGAAGGCCCCTCAGGTAACTGAGAAAAAGAAGGGGTCCCAGTATAGAACCTTGTGGAACACCATATCTAACTGACTCTATTGTGGAAGCAACATTTCTTTTATATTGATATTTTCCAACTTCTGTATGTTTTATTTCAACATATTGCTTCCTATCTTGTAGATATGATCGAAACCAGGCCAGTTCCTTTCCCTTTATACCTTGCAGACTCAGTGAATTGATCATTATATTATGGGAAACACTGTCAAAAGCCCTGGTCAAGTCCAAGAACACTCCTATTACTTTTTCTCCCTTATCAATAGAATTTACAATGCTTTGGATGTAATCAACACCCGCAGTGATGACTGATCGTCCTGGTCGAAAGCCATGCTGTTCATTGTCCAAAAGTTTGTTAGATTCTAAAAAGCACAGCAGTTGATCATAGACTACTCTTTCATATATTTTAGAGAAGGTTGGGAGAACAGATACAGGCCTGTAACATCCTACATCTTTGTGATCTCCACTTTTAAATACTGGTATCACTTTAGCTATCTTTAGTTTACTGGGAAAAATACCTGAGATGAGGGACGAATTTATTAAATGAACCAGTGGTTTTAGAATCAGTTCTTTTATTTCTTTAATTAGGGCTACCGTGATCTCATCCACTCCAGAGGACACTTTATTTTTAAGAGATGAAATAACTTTATTTAATTCTTGTTCTGTAATTTGTCGAAATAAAAAGGTTTTTTGTGTTTTTCCTGTGCATTCATTTGATATGGAAGAATTTTGTATGCCAATATTTGGAACCACAAATTCTTTTTTTTTTTTTTTTTTTTTTTTTTTTTTAAAAAGGAGAGGCCGATCTCCTCCTTAACCTTACTCTGACCATTCCCCATAGACCATTGATCTGTGCGAGGAACTTATTCAGTCAGAGTAAGGGGGCGAACCTGTACAGTACAAGGTGAATATTACTGATAAATCTTTCAGTCTAGGCCGGATTCGAACCAGCGCTATCTCTAACCCAAGCTCAAAGTCCTGACGCCTTAGACCACTCGGCCACCGGCTCGCCCAATTCATCAACAGCATTCACAAAAAAGCTATTAAAAATGTTCCCAACCAAGAAGGGATTACAAATCAAATTGCCCCTATCCAAAATGGTTATGTTACTATTGCTAAATGTGCAGCTTCCTACCTCTCCATTTATTATATTCCATGTTGTTTTTACTACATTTGAAGATTTACTTAACCTAGACTCAAAATAAGATTTTTTTGAATTACTAATTTTTTGCTTAAGAATGTTTTTCTTTACTTTGATAATTTCCTTGAGTGAGTTATTATTTTGAAGTTTGCTTTTCTTGCTTAGTTCAACTATTTCATTTTTTATACTTTTAACTTCTTCATTAATCCAGGTACTATTTTTCTTAGACTTAACTGTACAACACAATTTGGGACAACTTATATTAAAATAGTAACTAAATAAAGAATTAAAAACATCATATTTTATATCAATTGGTGCCTGATACACCTCCAACCAAGATTCCTTAGCAAGATATTTTTTTAATAACTCTATGTTTTGTTTATCAAGTTTCCTATAGAACTTTTTTATCAAAGTTTGGTGACTATTTTTATTATTTACATCTAAAATATTAATTATTTGACCATTATGGTCTGAGAGTTCAGTTGATACCCCATATACTTTCATATTTTCCTTATTAATATTAGATATACAGTTATCTATTGCAGTTGCTGATGAATCAGTAATCCTAGTTGGGAAGTCAACCAAGTAATGCATGTTATTTAGGTTCAGTATGTTTACAAATTTATAGTAAGTTTTATTTTTATTTAAAACATTTAGATTAATGTCTCCCACTATTATAATGTTCTTATATTTTTCCAAAATTATTTCAACCAAAACTTCAAATTTTTCTAAGAACAAATCTTCAGTATTACATTTTGGAGATCTGTACAAACAAGCTAGTAAAAAAGAGTAATTATCTACCTTAAAATTTGCCATACAGCACTCAAATTCTTTTTCTTTCACTATCGCTTCAATATGGGGTATACTAACTTTGTTAAAAACAAAATTTTTACTAGCCAAAATAATTAAAGGAGATCTTATTTTACCACTGGAAGTTAGAACTGAAAAGACTTCTCTAACATTTAATCTAATGGGATGCATGCAAGGACAGGATTGCGTAGGGTCACCCATCAAGGAACAGCCATGCTTGATGTTGCTTGACCCTGTTATCTAGCATCAACGTTGGAACCCTCTAGTCAAGGCATCTGGCTTCTGGCAGTTATTGTGGTTCAGGCAGTGTTTCCGGTTATTTTCTTTGTGATATCATTAGGATTGTGATAACAATTGTATTGTTCACTGCTAAATTTCTAAAGTAGAAATTAGTTAAGAGTATAATATTAAATACAATTGATATTCCAACGATTTAGTTAAGACAATTTTTTTTATTTTTGTGGAACACAGTTGGAATGAGCAGTAATGTGTTACTTACAGATATCTGGTTAAGACAGATACATTACTGTTTTTACATGAAAATTTTATTTAGTAAGTTCGATTAATATAAAAATATACCACATGAACCGTTTTCACTGGGCCTTTTTGAATGAAAAAGTACTAGAATGCACAGAGTTGACTTATCGTTTGTGAAGTGATCCAATAATTTGTGGAGGAAGTTGAACAGTTTTAATTGATTAATATTTTCAGCATAAGATTTTAAAACTTTGAAATTCACACAAACTATTTCGAAAGCTCTAAACCTAATCCATGGTTTCAAGTCCATAACCTCATTTGCATGTCCCATCAAGAAATTAATTTAAATTTACATTTAAGTCATGTTCAGACATGTAAACTACAGATTTAGGGTTTTGAAAGTTAAGTGTGCGTAGGCTTGAAGTTAAGTGATTTCTATTATATTCTCAGATTATTCTTGGATATGTAACACAAACACAACTTTGTGTATATCTTAACACATTCGATGCTGAAAAAATAAGTTAAAAACATGTAAAAAAGTCAGATGCTAAAATAATATTTTGTACCAAAACAATACCTTATATAGTCAGGAAACAGGGTTGATACACCAAATCCAGTTTATGCCTCCATATGGTAGATCGGGGCTTCCGAAGTGATCGCCCGCCGGTGATCGAGCCGCAAATGGCAACGAAACCCATGCGCGCCGCGAGACGACTGCCGCCATTAGAACAGTGACAATAGTTATAAACACAACTCGATACATCACAATTATATACACACACTATTTACATATATTTACAGCCCATCCATCCATCCAGTACACATTGTCTTTTGTAGCCAACTGGAAAAAATGACGCAATCCACGAAAGAAAAACACCGAAACGTGACGCGAGAATCAGGCTATAATGCGGCGCAAAGAGGCAAGAGGCCTAGCCTCTTGCCTTCTAAGGCAAGAGGCTAGGCGACACTGAAGCCTACAAGCCAGCATTGCTCCGTCCACCGCCGGCGACCGATCCGCTGCGCGCGCAAGCACGCTACCTCCCGCCAGCGTTCGACTCGCACAAAATGTGTTAAGGACTGACTATGAGTGTGGTTGACCTGTGCGTACTGTTTACTAACTGAATTCGGTTTATGCAGAAAGGGCCATTTATTAATAGCCCATTGGTCAGGACATCTAAGGGATCCACAACTTAACGTGGAATCCGAACCACCTAGTATTAGTATGATTTTCAGATAATTGAAAATTCTGGTATTGGATTCTCTCTCCTAAACAACATTCGGACACTGACTACCACCCAACATTGACACCCCAGACTTCTCTAGTAGTATCCACACCTATAGCAATCATTGAACGAACGCAATGTCGGTAATAAGAACACTGAGCACAGAACCGTTCACCTAGTAGCTGGATTACAGCACTGCGTCATAGTGCCAACTTAGCTTACTGTATATTCGAGGTTTAATCTATGCATACAGTTATTTGTTCAAGGATTTTAGATAAATTTATAAGCTTTTTCATTTACTTTATTGGATCTCTATAAACTATTCTTATATTTCTGTATCTATGTTTGTGCAGATACAGAATGTATGATTTATATTTACAGATGAAGCTGTCTTGACTGCAGATAACACAGACGATTCCAATCACGATGGAGAGCATAAACTTGGCAACCCATTAAGAGAACAAGACAGATTTTTACCAATAGCTAATGTTGCAAAAATTATGAAAAAAGCTATTCCAGATAATGGAAAAGTAAGTATACATCTTGAATTTTGTTATTTTCTTCTGTCAAATGGTACTTTTTAAATACTACCAATTCTTAATCTTATCTTAAGATTTAGGTTTTATTTAAATAACATTCAAAATTATGATAGAATTTTTGATATGAATTCGTTAAAAAAATAGTTGTGAATTTTTCAGATCGCCAAAGATGCAAGAGAATGTGTTCAAGAATGTGTTTCAGAATTTATCAGTTTTATAACTAGTGAAGCCAGTGATCGGTGTCATACGGAGAAAAGGAAGACAATCAACGGGGAAGATATTTTATATGCTATGACAACGTTAGGATTTGATAATTATGTGGAACCCCTCAAAATGTATCTACAGAAATATAGAGAGGTGAGTTTAATCTGAACTAAGATTAATCTGTGAAATAAAATTGTATGAAAGAAATAAAACAAAGTCAATTCCCTTTATAATGGGATTACTGTAAACAAATTTTAACCAATTTTATTTGAATACTCAAAAAACTTGGTTTGAAAACATTTTACTTTTCTCAGGTTTCAGAAACTGACTCAACCTGTCGTCTGCAACCTGAGGCAGGTATAATTGGCACAAAACATTTCTACCTTTTGTCTTGTGTTGTGTCTTTTATATGTCTTCTTTGTTGATGTTTGTAGACTTAACTTGTCTGGTAAGTTTGCTGATGCCCTCTCCTCTATTACATTAACGTAAAATATAGAACAGGTGTTATATTAACATTAAATAGTGTAATGTTCATAGCTATTTGCATAGTCCATTAATTGATTAACACTGTAGACGGCTTCTTCCAGAAGCTGCTAACGTAATATCCTTTTGAGTGCCCTCCATTTTTATTGCTTGAGCTCAGTTAGGATAGCACTGTATAGCTTCACTCCAGAATATTTCATTTTTTTAACAGTTTTGGTTGAAGTTGACAGGAAAGATAGGTATTGTTAAAAAAGAAAATTACAATTCTCTACAAATGTTTATTTTTGCACCTTCTTTTCAGGTAAGATTAAGAGAATTTTGCATGTAAATATATAATTTAGTGGCAAATATTTAAGCCAGCTACACACAATGGGCCAAGTCGAACATTTATTGACATTCTACCGCTCTATTTGGAGTTGAGGGATAACTTTGTCAAAACCTCCCCCCTGAGGTGAACGGAGAACCGAATTTCATCTCTTTTTACCGAACCACATCTCTGGGAAAGTACGCAGATCATGTGGAGCAGTTCATTTTGTTTAACAATGCTGTGTTGATTGTTTTCTCATGTACCTGTTAGGGGTGTGGGAGTAGCAACAGTTAGGGGGAACTGTAACTGAACAAGGAATGAAACTTAAGACTCTTGCAGTTTACAGTTAAATTATCGATAACAGAAAAAACTTTGAGAGGTAACTCTGTAATGGGCAAGCAAAGCTGCAATGACCGTAACTCATTATCGACATCGTAACCTCAACCACATACCAAACTTAATAAACTTACTTGATCTCTTCTTCAACTTCATAACCTTTGGTAACTTTGAACGTTATCTAACCAGCCGTAACGAGGCTTTGAGTCGTTAAGTAACGTCAGGCCATAACAGAAACAAAGAGAATAACTGTCTGGAACGTCAACGGGTCGAGATTAACAGGTTGCAAAAATAACAGATTATTTTAACACTTTATCAGAACATAATAAAATTACGTAACAGGTTATCGAAAAAGTAACTGTAATTCCCATCTCTGGTGTAGACGTCAACAAAAACTCAAAACAAAATGGATACAAATTGAATCCAAGGCTAGCAGTACATTTTATATTGGGACTTGTCGAGTCGGCGATGTACTGGTAGTAGCAACATTAATCGTTATTTTATTAGTCACAGTGCAGGAACGAAACTGTTCTGGGCATTCTATCTCAAATTATTATAGCTTTTCAATTTCAATAGTTTATGTTCCATGCGTAGTTTATGTTACAGATTGAACGTGATTTAATTAAATCTGTCTGAAAATGTCAGTCTTAGAATAGTTTTAGTCATGAACTTTTAATGTATGGACCTGAAATAAAAGCAACTGTTAATTTCAAATGTTGGTTAAAGTAGTTATGTAACGAAGTTTTGAAACGGTTCAGTAACTGATTCTTTGTGATTAGTTATCACGTTTTGTATGAATAACTAGTGACGGCTATTTGGAACAGCTTATTTGGTCGTGCCTTCTTTATAAGTAACGAGAATACTTTTGGCTGTAATCACCATGGCCGTACTTGTGTGCGTGAATCACGAATCTGAATACATCGCGAGAACTTATCAGGTTATGAATAGATATTATGATCATATTTTAAATACAGTTGCATACATAAAATGATTATTTTTATAATCTAATATACAAATGGGACTTTTGTCTTAATTATAGCGTTTTACGCTCAAAGATATGGCAAAACTGAACTCGATTTTTTCGAGTATTTTTAAAACTCGAATTTCGAGCTACTCGCACAGCCCTGGTATCTGTGTATTCTACGGTTTGACAATTTCTATATTGTGAGTTGTAACAGCTGCATACATTTATCTGTATCTAGTAACAGATAAGAGATGTATCTTCTTACACTAATATTATTACAACCACAGTAATACAAAATTGATGAACAAACAACAAAGACAGTAAACCTAACGTGCTAGAGTAGCTTGAGTTTTGCCAGAACTCCACTTGAGACGCTGCTGTTTAAGGTTACGGAAGGAATTTATGGCAAGATGTTATGAACATACCACAAACAACCATCCCCGAGCTTATCTTTCCTTGGATATGTTACGGGGGGGGGGAGAGGAGACAACCATCCCCGAGCTTATCTTTCCTTAGATATGTCAGGGGGGGGAGAGGAACCCGCAGCAATAGTTCAGGACCATGCTGGACCAAATGCTAACCACGGCCCTCAGATTTGAACATTTCACAGTGAAAACCAAACTAACCACACTTTTGTGTAATGTGTTTGTTTTTCATATCAGCTGTTTCAAATAAATTATTAAATCAAATTAATGGTATTGCTATTCTTATAGAAAAAATGAAACGTTGGTGTGCTATTTCTACCCCTTAGAAATGGAATTTCAAGAAATCCTCTTTTAATGGGTTTTCATGATACAAAAACTAACTTCCCTCCAAAATCATCAAGTTCAGTGGTCCCAGAGATTTCATGATCAGTGTATTTAGTTTTGGGGTTATATATATATAAGATTACTATTTGCAGTTCCTTTTTCATATCATAAACAAATTCTTGTTAAATTTCAGGCTACAAAAGGAGAAAAGTCTCTGCATCAAAGTGATATGTACGATGAGCTGGGCGAAGAAATGTTCAGTAAGTAGACATTGTAAAAATAAGAAAAAAAAAATCAAATTTAAGATAGCAATATAACAAGAATAAAACTATAAATGGCCAGCAATTTCAAAAATGATAATGCTGTTTGATGTTTTAAAAAATAAGACTAAAATTAGAACAAAAAGTAAAATAACAATTAGTGAATTATTTTTTTAATTTGAAAAGTTTAATATTAAAAGGAGGTTTGTTGCCTTGTTTAACACGTTAACTGCTATGCCGATGTGATCTGGCCGGCAGTGGTTGTGGGGTTCACGATCACCGTCGACCCAATTGGGTCGGCAATTCATGATTTGCAGTGGTTTGAAAAAAAAACTGTAGGCACTTTATATCGCACTCTAGTGGCAATAAGATGCACTGTGTCAAGAAAGAAGAAATTGGCTACCTGGAGAATATATTTTTACGGGCATTTTATATCATTTTATCTCCAAAACTATGTAAAACAAAACTTTAGACGTGTGCCTACATTATGAAAAATAAATAAAAAATATTCTAACTCATACAATTGGTTTTATTAAGTTAAAAAAAAGAAAGTTATGCTGCCACATCCTGTATAAACCTACAAAAATATAAATTACGTTAAGTCAGAATTTTATATTTTTTTTAAATTGCGTTAAATTAAACATTGTAGCAGATACACAGTTATAATTATTTTTTTAAATCTTGCAACATATTTGGGAAAAAAACAAGTTACAATATTGCATAAAAATGTTTTATAAATTTGTATTATTCATTTACAATTTTTGTCTTTTACTGTCTCAGTTTCGTGCATGATTAAATAAAAAAGACATCATTTGCTCTCAATGCTCAAAAATTTTTTTACAAATGGAGAATAAATAAAAAAAACCTTTCAAAAGAAAAATTAATATATTTTAGGAAAAAGGTTATGGTATATCAGTAACAAGGCAATTTTGTGACAAAAATGTTATATAAAATGTACATTAAAGCATATTTTAAAAAATTTGTTCCCTAAAAGCTTGTAAAAAGTGGCAAAATGGACCTGGCACTTTAGGGTTTTACTGTTGGTTCAAAGGAAATATCAAACTACATAATGATAATGGACCAATTTATTGGTGTTAAGAGTAAAAATCGTTAATTTTAGTATTTAAATACGAGTTTGATATTTTTGCACTTACAAAATTATTTCTAGCCATAGATTATTTGTAGTGATACTTACAAGTAAGTTATCAGTTTTCTTCTTCCATCTTGGTTAGGAAATTTAAAAGTAGAATAAATTACATCCTATGAAAATTTATTTTTGTTATTTTAGGTGGTCAGACAATCACAGGAAACTTGCTGGCAGAACAGAATGGACAGACTGAAACTGTTATATACACAACATTTCCAACCGGTGAACAAATACAACAGTACCATATGGTTTAACGCCAGTTATATGCGGTTTGTTCGGAAACTACCAGTATACTGCAAGGATTCAGTTTAGAGTTCTTCGTTTACACTATTTTGCATGTGTACTTGGTGTTATAGTACACATTTACATCATATTTGTACGAACTATGGAATTTGTCATGGTTGTATTATAATTTCAATGATCTTCATTGAGGTCTATAACTTATTGTAAATAAAAATATTTGTAGAACTGCATGTATTATTAACTGAAAATAAATTCCTATAACGTTCTGTGCATGAGATCAACCAGATATTTTCTCTAAACATACTTTCAATATTAAGCTGTTAAACTGAACAATAGTATTATTGCTCTGTAGGGTGGCTTCTGGGTATAGGTGTCAAGGGTCTCCTTGACTCACACTTCCATTTTTTATTTCGGGTAAGAACACCAACACAGCGCACATGGTAGGTAACGTCACAGTCTGCACACTTCGCGCCGTCTTTCTGGTTGACAATATCGAAATCACATTTAACACAATGATCCGCCATATTGTGAGTGAAATTTGTTGGATTATACTATTAAATAACCACTAAAAGAGAAAAAAGAGAAAATAGTAAAGTATTGAAGTGAAGCATAGAAACCTGTTCAACACCAGGCAACTAGTTGAACAGGTTAAAACTCCGGAGTCACGAGCACTGATAAGTGATGTTGTAGCATCGGCTGCCAGATAACAGCTGAAGAAAAGATGGTGGATGACAGGAAAATCACATGATGAAGACTCGAACTACGTTGTTTTAAATCTTTTGTACAATAAAGGTAACTGTTCCCTCAGTAGGCTGCAAATTCTGTCCTGTTGTCTTGTCTATTTTGGCAGGAGATTATGGTTTATGTATAGAAGTCAGATATGGAAGTAGTAGATTGTCCTGTTCAAGATTAGTTACTAAATTAGAATTAGTTCTCAGGAAATGTTTCAAAAATTGTACTTCCAATAGGTGCTATAGCCTAGTTGAAATCAATGTGGCGTTCCCATCAATCTATCTTATATGTTAATATACAGCATTTCCTTTTATTAATAAAACTTGCTTTCTAAAAGGTTTTTTTTTTGTTGCCAACATAACGTTTCATGAGTACTGGTTCAGGATTTTTCAACCATGTAGGTGCTGTCATTCCAATTCTTGACCTACTAAACATCCTTTCATTTGGTGGAGTTCTATTTAATGTTGACAGAGAAGATCTTGGAAAGTGCAGTGTCTCTTGATAGACCTTTTTTACTTTCTAAGAAGCGTTGAGTAATCATCCATGTATTACTCCAACATACCTCTAGGCCTGGCCATTACCTCGTCGGTTGTAAGATATAGTTTTAATTGAAGCAATACTAAGAGATAACACAAGAATGATCTAAGTTCTTGTGACAAGGAACCAAAATGAACCTGTGCCAAAATGTACCTATGCAGGTGTATTAAATATGTAGAGTAATTAATTTTGTAGTTTAACAATTATTTATTTATTCTTAAGTTACAGTAGGTTAAAGGGTACTAGGCCAGGAATTAGTATATTGGAGAGATAGGACATCAGCAAACTTACCTTAGAAGACAAGTTCACTAACACCAGAGTAGTAGCAACATACATAGGTGAGTAGAGAGAGTGCCACTGACATTCTCTACTCACCTGAAGAAAGTGCCAGTGGCACTGAAAATTCGTGTGATTATGTGTTTCTTTTGTGTATGTTACTACTACTCTGGTATTATTTATTCTTAAGACACCAGGAGATTCTCAAGATTTGGGCAGTCATAACTTGGCAAGGATACATGTAATCAAACTGTGAGAATTTATCTAATTTAATCACCAGATTTGATTCCTTGGAAATGAAGACAGTGGACCTTTGAAGTCAATATTTAGTCTCTCAATGGAGTGTTGTGTTAACCGAGTAACTTCTTGTTTATGAAAGCGTGGTTTTATTTCTGCACAGTTACTACATTTAAAAGAGACTAGTCATATTTCTTCAAGGGAGTATTCGATTTTTTTCTATATACTCGGTGGTACATTCTTGTTACTCCATTATGCAAAGGTTTTCATGTAGGGATCTAAATTTGTGTAAATTTCCACTAATTTAACCCTGGAATGGTATACTACTATGGAGAAACGTTATTGGTATACTGTAGTAATTTTTACGACTTTGCTTTTAAAATTTATTTAGTAATACATATATGTAGATATGACAATTTATTCACTTAGTCATTAAGTTATATGTTAATTAAAGTTAGAAAAAATTGAGTTTCATTTTATTTTGTACTTTTTATAAACATATAAATGTTTTTATATTGACAAAACATGAGTTTTTTAGTGCAGCAAATATTAAAAAAAAATTAAACTATAATAAAACAATGTAATGAAATAAAAAAATACACTAAATGATGTTTACATAGTACAATTAACCTAAATAAAAATATATACAGCAATTATTCTCAAGGATTGCAGAGATTTTCTATGATGAAAAACTGTCTTCTTTTTTCTTGGTAAAGTGGGCATACTGTCTGCAGCTGCACTGCTACATACGAAACAACAGCTATATTTATTGTACTTATATTATACGTTGAATTATTATTTATGTAATTGTAATGTTTACATATCTCCTTCAACGCCCATTGTGAAAAGGACGTCTTGAATACTGTTGCATAATCCAACTGTTTTATTAGGACATGTTCTTTGCTGACGTGGTTAATTTTTTCCCTCCTTTTTGAATTCTGATTTTCCTCTTCTGATGTGAATTCTTCTTCACTTGAGGGCTCATAAGAATCAGTTCCAGAGTATGCCAAAATGTCATCTTCAATTTCACTGCCACTATCATCAGATTCATTATCACTTTCATATAGGATCCTTCCAATTTCGGAAGATTGTAGTGCCATTTGAAAGTAAAAGAGTTAAATAGTATTATAAAACTTAGAAATAAACTTATTGCTTTAAAAAATATAAATATAGAAAAAAGAACGTCTAAATATATTATACATTATAAAAAAACAACACACACTACAGTTATGAAAAAATTACACTATGAGTATACATTCGTATAAATCACGACAGACCACCTCCTGAGGATATATGCGACTGTCAATAACCGTTTCCGATGTGTGACTGACCTTCAGCGAGGCTATTAATAACTTAACTGGAAGGTCGGTACAGTCCGGGCCAAAAGAAAACAACCCCAGCAAAAAATACAAACCCTTTCGTAAAATTCACGATAGTATACCATTCCAGGGTTAACAGTTTTAGATTAGGTTAAAGAGCACTAGGCCAGAAATTAGTATATTGGAGAGATAGAACATCAGCAAACTTACCTTAGAAGACAAGTTCACTAACACCAAAGTAGTAGTAACATACACAAAAGAATCACATAATTATACGAATTTTCAGTGCCAAAATTCATGTGATTAGGTGATTTTTTGTGTATATTACTACTACTCTGGTGTTAGTGAACTTGTCTTCTAAGGTAAGTTTGCTGTTGTCCTATCTCTCCAATACTCTAATTTAACAACAAATTCTTGATAGGCTGACTGCTACCTAATTTTTCTTTACTTTCTGTATTGTTGTATATTTAAAACAAAATAGTAAAAGTTCCCAACATGTGATTTTCTTGTTCTTAATTTTTCGTGACTAGTTTCAACCAAACATAAAGGAGACTGACCACTTATCTATTATAAGATGATAATGTCTTCATTTTATCAAATATGAGTTGTAAGTTTATTATTTGAGTTTGTGACAGGAAGGAAACTTTTCTTTATCTGCTGATAAATCCGTTATTGTCAGGTTTTGTTACGTTATGTACAAATATTTTGTGATTTTGTTTTCCTATTCGATATTTATTTATCTGTTGAACAAATATTGTGTGGAGGCGAGGAGATTAATAATTGAGGTTTTGTACTATGTTTTGTGTAATTGAACCTGCAATAAATATATTATTATTATAAAGTTGTTCCTGTAACATAATCTAACGGATATGTCTCAACTACTGTAAATAGTCATTATCTATTGATGAGACATATATTTCTGGATGTCTGATTTTATAGACTATTAAAATACTGACTGACCGTGTGAATGTACAGGGGGGAAAATTTGGTTATGGAGCTGACGGTTAATAATCAGGTTATTAACATCTAAATTGTTGAAATTTAAATATAAACAATTAATAATAAATACAGTAATATCCTTTTAAATAAATATGCTTCCATAATATGTATAAATATAATATATCTTGCATGGTTTTCAAAGCCAGCCACGAAACTAAAAGGAGGAGTAATAAACACAGTTTTGTAATTAGACAAAAAATAAATAGTATCAAAATAAAATCTTAAGTACTAGTGTCAGAATGTTTAATATCATCATAGAGCAAATTCCAGGCCTTTTAACCATTCAACACCTGCTTCTCAGATTGATTGTAGACCAGCTAACCCCCCCCCCCCCCCAGAAAAGAAACCAATGAGCATTCATTAAGTATTAAGCGTGGATCACTCCCTTCTTCTGGTTAAACTCCAGAATTTAGGCTTTTCAGATAGCAGCATATGTTGGATTACATCTTACTTAGCTGATCGTCAGCAGTGTGTGCGTGTGGGCGACAGAACTTCAATTTTCAAATCTGTTTCGTCTGGTGTTCCTCAAGGCTCAATTTTAGGTCCACTGCTATTTTCCCTATGTATTAACGATATTAGCTCAGTCTTATCCTTCACGAAACATCACATGTATGCTGACGATTTGCAAATCTATGCTCACTCCTGTATTAGTACCTTAAACGAAACAATAACTTGTATTAACCTAGATATTGAAAATTTAGTCAAATGGACCAAAAATCATGGCCTTAAACTTAATGAGGATAAAACACAGCCCATTATTATTTGTTCTTCTCGCCTTCACACCAAATTCAGTATAAACAACATCAAACAAATTCTAGTCAATGGCAACCCTCTGCCTTTCTGTACCTCAGTTAAAAATTTAGGTGTTATTTTTAACCAGAATATGACTTGGGAAGAAGAAGTGCTTAGTGTTTGTAAAAAGGCTTTTGGTTCTATCCATTCCCTCAAACAACTTCAATACTTTCTCCCAGTAAAAATAAAGCTTCGTCTTGTAAAAGTACTTATCTTTCCACATTTCATCTATTGCAACTCTTTGTACAATGACATGACTGTGGCTTTGGCTAATAAACTTCAGGTTTGTCAAAATTATTGTATTAGATTTATTTTTAATTTAAAATATGATGATCATATCTCTCAATACTATATTCAAAATTCCATTCTTAAATTGGCCGACCTTAGATTATTAAAAATATTGAGTATTTTGTTTTTAGTACTTAATGATGGGAATCCGAAATACCTCTCTCAAAACTTTCAATATAACTCAAAAATTGGTGCAAAGGAGACACGCTCAGCCTCGTCAATATTACGTATTCCTCTTCATAGAACATCTTTCTACACAAATTCATTTTCAGTAACTGCCTGCAGAGAATTGAATAAACTTTCTCCATATTTAAAGAGATATGACAGTCGGGCTCGGTTCACAGCATCATTGAAAGCCTTTCTTTTTGAACGGATGAGTCTGTGATGGTAGCTGGGGATGGAGTCTGGGATTAGGGTCGAACGAGTGTATGAGTGAGAGAATGGTAAAGTTGATAATATGTTAGTAGTTCATTTAGTTTATATTATTTGCTTCTTTGTAATGTTATTATTATTATTATTATTTTTCTTTAGTTTAGTTCTGTATTTCATGTTTTAGGCTTTGTTATATTTACCATTTTAACATAAAAGGGTTAACTGTAAGAGAGGACTTATTGGTCCTAAGTTCGCCAATTGTATAAAACACTTTTGTACAATAAAGCCATTATTATTATTATTAAGTATGTGATCCGTAGTTTGAATTTTGACTCTGAAGTCACATTTATTTATTCAACGGTAACTCTTTTTGTACAATTAATATTACAACAAAAAGGGATATTAATTGTATCCACCACTTATATATATATATATACAGTAGTTTCCTTCACTTGTGCGAAAGCAACTCAACATAGTCCTTTCCTTACAAAGAGGGTTTGCCCCACCAATGATAGCCATAGGGTCTGATACCAGAAACTTGTTTCGACCATCAAAAATATCCCAAGTCAATGCCCAGCTAGTTTTCAGTAAAAATTTGTTTGAGATTAATTGAGAAGCTAGTCGAAGAGGTGGTTTTTCTAAATTTAAGTCGCACTGCACGTTGTGCGATATCTTGCAAAAAGAGGAGAATCAAAATGGGAGTAGGTAGAATCTTTTTAAACTCTATGAGAAGTGCCCCTTTTTATCTTTTATATGGAAGAGCTATGTTGCAGTGAACTGGAAGCCATGGTAGAGGGGTTGCAATGAGGGAACCGCTGGAAGCCCTCATCGCCTATTTTGTTGTATATTAACCTCAAGTACATGTGTTTTGATAAGCCACACGGGAGTACAGTATTCAGCAGTAGAGTAAACCAGGCTCAAAGCTGCATGATGCTCCCCAAGTTATTGCACAATGTTAGTTCTGGTTCTCACTTTAGCTGCTGTTTTTTCTATGTGACTTAAAACTGAGAGATCCATGTAAACTTACTTCCAAATACTGTGAGTGCTTGTTGTGGTTCAGCCTATCACCATCGAAAAAGATGTTAAATTTTTATTAGATATTCTATTACTCAGGTGGAATGCTTTCATGATTTCATTACCGTATTTAATCAATTCACATTCAGTCAGCTTCATTCTCAATCACTGTACATGAGCCGATCGGCTCACTCAGTCCCCCAAGTCTCAAGCATCCTTTAAACGTCAAACAGGCAAGGGACTGAAGATGTGGCATGTAAGTAGCTGAATTACATGATACACAATGTGACCCTCAAGTGTTATTGTATTCAGTTGTATCAATTTGTGTAATTCAGTAACCGCACACAGCATCCTTTTTTGCAGAGTGGTAAACACATTTGCTGAATGTGAATTAATGAGCCTGATGCAAAAACAGTACTAATCTGTCCTAATACCAATCAGGTTAGATGTTAAGTACAGATAAAATAAATAATCAGGATTCTTAATCAACTCAAGACGAGTGTAGGGCCCTACTTGTATTTCAACCAACCATATTTCTTCCTAAGAAACTCTTCATATGTATATAATAGACAGTTTCAAACTAAATTTATATGAAAATAAGCTGCTTCACAAAAATCTATCACAAGGTTTAGCTGCAAAGAAAGTGTTTAAGCTAAGAAAACTTCTTCACTTTGTAACACCTTACCTCTGCCTCATATCTGTAAGGAACGAGATAGTGACAGACAACTAGCTATTTCTAGTTTTTAGAGAGGTAAACATTATTGAATTTATAACGAAGTCTCGTGGGAATTTGACACAACATTTGAATCTTCGCTGTAATTTGACGGCTGGGCTTAAACTGAGATACCAAAGGAACCGTTACATTTCTTGAAAACTGTTATGGGCTGAAAAGATTTATCATAATAATAGAGAAAAGCACATCACAATTTTGCTTGATAGGTTTAAACCGATGTCCCATAACAATGTTTAGATTAAGTTAAAAATAAAACTTAATCTATCAAGACTTAATAAACATAAACGTTTATTATAAAAAAACTAAAAAGACTTAAAAATAAAACTTAATAAACATGCCACTGGAGTAAATAGACAAAAAAGAGAATGAGCATAAATATAAAATGTTAAATAAAATAGATTAAAAGAATAACGCCCAAATATTAAGCATGTACATGATTTTAAATATGTTATTTTAAGAAAAAAACTAATTGAATGTAGGTTAAAACTACTGTTAGATAATGAGTAATACCAGGTAATACGTAAGAACAAGTAGTTCAATTGTGTAGCCTTTAAAATCACAAAACTGTAATTAAAAGGTCCCCAGTCAAAATATATTTTTTCATATCACACATGGTGGTGTTTTTCGCTAACAGGAAATGCACATTCTTGAATAACATAAAAGAAAGTCTCTTGAAATAACTTTTATTTTATATATAAAATATAATAACTTATTATATATAAATATATGTATATATATATATATATATATATATATATATATATATATACACACACACACACACATATAAACTTATTATATAAGTCTGGCGTAGATAGACTGAAAAAAAACTTTGTTTTATATAGTCATAATTGAATCATTATAACTTAATCCTAGCCATTCAGTTATTATTGTCTTAAAACCATTGATTTTGTATACTTTACACAGTACCATAAAAGATTATACTATTTTAGTACACTTTGTTATAATTAAAAGTCGTGCCTTAGTAAATGTTTTGTTTTTGTTGTCTTTGAAAGGAAAAAGTTGAACAGGTCATATGATTCGTCGTAGTGGTCATGGTCATACGTTAACTCCAACTTCCAAGTAGCTATCCAAGGATTGGTGTTTATCTTGAATCATATGATAAGGATTACAATACAAAATTTTGTGATTGTTGTTTTTATGTGTTTGCTTTACATTGTTTGTTTACTCTTAGAAGATGAATAAACGAAATTAAACCATTTAGATTTAATTGAATTGTCTGTACTAAATCTTATGAGGTCGAATAAAATTTTAAAGGCTACACAGTTCTATCACTTGTTCTTACTTATTAATCGTTGTCCAACTATTGTTCCGAGAATCGGGAGGTTATAAGTTAACTATGATATGAACTAGGAAGAGAAAATCACTATGGCTAATAATGTTAAGTTCAAAATTGTTATTTTAGGAACTGAAGGTGTTGGGAAGACTTGCCTTTTGAATAGGTTAATAAATGATAAATTCAGTGATAATTACCAAACAGTAAGTATATAATTCTAATTAGTATTGTGGCATTGTCAACTGAGGCATAAATGTGATGAGATACTTAACTTGTTTATTTATTTGTTTACGGTTACACCATTTTTACAAGGTTGACATGCTGAAATTGTAATACAGTACTGATAAATTGAAAATACAGACAATACGAATGTGAAATAAATATAAACACAAGTGAAATGTGAAAGGATAACATGATTAACTTAGCCTAATTAATGTTGCCTCCCTTCTGCCTTTCCTCATGCTATTTTACTAGAGATTTTTAATAAATTTGCTGAGACTACATACAATAGAAAGGGTTACTAGAAATACCAGGAGATTTTAAATGTTTGTGCAGACCATCTAGGCAATAGCTATATTTTAGTAACAATGAACCCCATCTTTTCGATTTTATTTTATAGGCCGGTACTATAAAATGGGATTTGTGAACATATCTTTTAGCTGAAAATATCCAAATGTAAATATTATAGGGGGCTATATCCTATTTATGACTTATTAGTAAACTTTCTAGGGTAGCCAACATCATAAAGACTAGGCCTACTTCTTTTTTCATGGGTTTTTTTCTCAAAACCCTCATTAAATGGCCTAATTATGAAGTAATACAACTATTTTTGGGGGTAAAGTTATTTCCCCTAAATATGTGTTTTGGAATCTTCAAAATTTTCATTTTTGTTTAGTCCATCTACATCTGAGGCATTTTTTACTTACAGCACTAAGTTAATGTTTTTATGAGACAACGGTCCAAACCCATCAAGCAAATTGTAAGTGGTCCTCTTTGGGTTGTGAAACAGAAGTCCTAACCACTAAACTAGCATGATGCCTATATATATATTAATAATTGTATATATAATTACTACATAGTAAACTTAATTATCTTCATAATTACCATTTCAATTCATAATTATATAGATAACTAGTGAATTAATAGTATGGAAAGTGTTTTGCAATCAAACCACTATTAAGCGTAAATGTGCTTAACCTAATTTGATATAACCAAACCTATCAACTAAAACAGACATGTTTCTGGTGACGCTAACTTACTTAATAATGGTCAGATAGTAGCAATCAGAAGAAAATATCATCTGATTGCTTATAGTAAATAAGATATCATTATTTTAACTTACCAATAGAAAAATCTTTGTGTGAGAGAAGTCATAACGAGCAATATTATATAATTACTAATTTAGCCAGTTTAAAGGTCGTTGTGGTTGGATTCTGGAAACAATGTCCTTCATAGTTGTCTTCCAATGACATGGTTGCTCTCTTATCTTACAAAATAGACTCGCCCCTTCTGCTCCTGCTCACTGCCTGTTCCTAGATCTAGCTAGACCAATAAGCTGTCCAGTGTCGTCTGTCAATAACAACATGCTGCATATGCGCTGTTGTGATTTGGGATTTGTTCATTACACATTATCTTACATATATTAATATATATAACTTTATAGTTGTTATAGCGTTTCTAGTGAGTTTTGTTTTACAACAATGAAAAGAGTGGCTGGAAACACCATATTACATTTGTTTAAGAAGAAAAAACTTGAAGGCGAGCAATGTGATATTCCCAAGGAGTCTGTGATGATTGATTTGAGGACTATCACTACCTTTGAAGAAAGCTGAACCAATTACTTCTATGAGTTCAACACTGGCTAATGACAATGACATTGGATAGGTATTGAGAAATCAGGAGGAGTTAAATGATTAAGGAGGTGAAAACCCATGGATCCTATACAACAGGTTGTCTCATTCTTATATGGTCTATAAGTCGAGTGGTGACGTCAGAGGGAGACCTCCAACCACAGAGTAAGTGTATTACTTACTCTATGCCTCCAACACAGTGTGCTGAACAATAAAAACCATTATTGTATTGTTATTAAGATTATTTTAGAATTATTTAAATTTACGGTATTTTAATATTAATTTGAAGCAGCAAACTACCTTTTTCATGTGTTGCTGAGATATACTTGGTTAGTAGATACTGAATTATATGAATATTAAAATCAGTCACTTACGTAAAATAAACAACGCAGACTGATATGTCATCAAGTACGAATAACAGATGTTTTACATTGTTGCGTTTTGTTTACAGCAGTGAATGTTGAAAAACTCATCTGAGGCCTCATTATGACGTAATTGCTACCTGTGCGATATGGATGCGTACTTGTATGAGACAACCTCGTGTATAGGAACCTTGGTGAAAACCTACCTACATAACATAGCTAGGCAACAACGTTTAAATAGATTAACCATGCTTAATATCCATAGAGAGATTGATATCACTGCCGATGAAGTACTGAATGAGTTAGCCAAAAACACCTCGCCGTCTAGAATTCAGACTGAAATAAATTTTGTACTGTACTTGAATGTATTTTGATTACTAAACATTCCCTTCTTTCAATATATATACAGAGTCCTGTTTATTACAAATCTCTTATTAAGCTCATTTTAATTTTGTTTATACTCAAAAAATTAAAATAACTCACGTTAAATGTATTATGTTTAGGAACAAAGCAGAATTAGAACAATTTACATTCTTATCTTTACAAACAGGAACTAATTATAATTAAATGAGGACTAGAATTTTTTTAAGAGGATCTAAAAATCAATTATCATAAATACAGATGCTGCTGTGTTTGTGTACCGGGTCTTGGACCGGTACAGTTTCGTTTTTTCGTTGTTGTCTGCCAGGCTGCCTGAGATTCGCTTTTGCCCGGCGATTTGCGTACTTTGGTAGCCGTTGGCCCAGTTCCGTTTCGTTCCGTGTTCCAGCAGCTTCAGTCCGGTTGGCCTGTCTGGTCAGTTGTCTTGTGCTGCCTGCAGAATCTCGTTATGAGTGGCTAGACAAACTAAAACTCCAGGGTCCTTGAGTGGGACATTCAGCCCTCGGCCTGCCGTCCGGGGATTTTCTACTATCTGCGCTGCCAGCCTGGCCTGAGGACCATGTATAGAGGCCATTGGTGACCCTTCTGCCCCAGCTACATCTTTGGGTATGAGTCTTCGTCCTCAGGTCAGTGCTTTCCTTGTTGTTTCCCGGCGGCTGAGCTGGGGGTTTAATTTAAAGTGAAAAAGGAAATGGAAAATAGAAAAAAAGAAGGAAAAAAAAAAATGTCTGTGGAGCTTTATGAGGCCTAGGCCTGAGCTTCTAAACTTGGACAGTGATTTTAAGCAACACAGCCATTGGGGACTTATTTATTTATTTTTTTATTAAAGGGAAAAGAAAACGTGAAATACCAAGAACTTTTAATGTTAATATTTATTGTTATTTAGTTTAATTAGTCTATTTTCTTGTTACATTTGTTTAGATTTTTATTTTTGTTAGGTCCCCATTGTTAAATCCTGTTATTATTTATTTAATTGCTTAGGCCTAGTTATTGTTATTTATTTTTGGTTAAGTGTATTAGGGGGGGGGTTTTGAAGTGAATTTTTACTCTACGGTACCGTGTTATATTTTCTTTTAAATTATTTAATTTTTAAACTTTCACCAAAAGGGGATTATTGTTCTTTTGCTTAACTTTTAATTCGGAGCTGCCCAGGGATTCCGGCTTACTCCCTGGCCCGGTGGAATCAAGGGATTCGGGCTAAATGGCCGGTTTAAATGTTGTGATCCAAAAGTTTTCTAAATTTTTCACTTTTATTTGGGGCTTAATATTTTCTTACGTTTTGGGGTGTCTCAGGCTAAACTGCAGATAGGCCATACAGTTGATTAATTGTTAAATTTTGGGTATTTGTCGAGTTTGTGGTATTTATAGCGTTTGTTATTATTGTGTAGTATCTTGGTAATTTTAGTGTTTGTTATTATTTATTTAAGTGAGAATTTATATTGGGGCCTTCTGCCTTTTTTGTTGTGGCCTTCTGCCTGCCAGTTTGTTTTCTTAATAATAAATTAGTTTTGCTCAGCTGCCGAGTGTTATTTTGACCCTCCAACTGCCACCCGTGATCCCATCGCTCGACTTGTTTTGAGCCGTCCCCCGGTTGGCACGCTTACCAGCTTTGGTGGGGGGGATGGGTCTCAATTGGTAGCAGAGCGTGGTTGCCTAAAAAAAAAAAAAAACTCTTGGTTGTTGACGGTGGGTGTTTGCCAGTTAGTAGGCCATGGTTGGCCGACCTACCGTCAAGGTGTCTTGGTAATACGTAGAAAAAAAAAGACAAATAAATAATTATTTTAAAAGAAAAACAATTAAAAACCAAATAAATCATTTAACTTTGTATTAAAAAAAAAAAAAAGAAAAAGAAAAAAAAAAAAAAAAAAAAAAAAACCTAGGCAATCCGCTTGGTTACTTTGTGGAAAAAAAAAAAACCTAGGCAATCCGCTTGGTTACTTTGTGGAATGGGTTTCATGGGTGGATTGGAGTGGTCGGCAGTGGCTCGGTAGGCTGAGGGTTTAGTTCGTCTTGGACCCTGGAGTTGTCGTTTTTTGTGTACTGTTGAGAATTTTGTTTTGCGAGATGGCCTATCTGCAGAATGTTGCGCTCCTGGTCAAGGAGGAGTTGATTTTCGAATTGAGGTCGCGGGGTGTGACTCCGGAAGGGGATGTTTTGAATCTCCGGAGGTTGCTGCGGGAGCAGTTGTCCGCGGGTACGGCGGTGGATTGGTCTGACCTGCTGGAGGTTGGTGATGAGTTGGGGATTTGTAAACGGAAGGTGGAAGATTGGGAAGGGGTGTTAGAGGATTTGCAGTTGGAACCTCCAGTGGGTCGTGACCGGGCCTGCCGCCTTGCACGTTTGGGGCATCTGCTTGCCCGTTTAAGGCTGGTCAACCGGGCACCGGGGTTGGAACCATCGGATAGGGCGTGGATCTTGGAGAGTGTGTCTAGGCTGGATGAGATGTTCAGGCACTCTCCGGGTCCACGACTCCTACGGGGCTGGGTCAGCGGCCTGCTTTCGCACTTTCGCCTAACGTGTCGAGGCCGCAGGCTGAGACAACGGCTTTCACTGTGCCTGAGGTTCCTTCTGAGCCTGCAGGCGGTTCTGTTGAGGTTGCTTGTGGTTCGGCTCCAGCTGCCGTGCCTACTACTTCTTTGGGTTCACCTGCTCTTCTGCAGCTGAGCTACCACAAGCTGCCTAACCCTCTCACGCCCATGATCCAGAATCTCCCTGTGATCGATGGGATGGATCCTGAGGAGCTTCTTAAGTTTCTGGTGGCCTTTCTCAGACTTAGTGAGATGCCCGGCATGCAGGCTGGGGACTTGCTTCGTCTGGTGTTCCCTTATTGCAGAGGTCCCGTTGGGGAGTTGCTGAGTTCTGTCTTGGCCAGTGATGCCTCGGTGGACTCGTTCCATCGAGAGTTACTTTCATCGTTTCTTCCCATTCGACTCAGGGAGAGGATGGTCATGGACAGATTTTATCGGTCGCAGGGTAGGGGCGAGTCTCTGGCAGCCTATGTCTCTTCAGTCAAGGAAGCTCGGCAAGCGTTGCGCCTCACCCTTTCTGAAGCTGACACCGTTCGTGTCATCCTGGATGGCATTTCTCCCGAAGAACGGTGCAGATTGGTTTTTGCTGGGGTTCCTTCGACTTTTCGGGAGCTGCATCAGCTGTGCATTGTTTCGCGCAGCGTGCAGTTCTCAGACCAGCAAGGGAGGGATTCTGAGAGTCATCGTGCTCTTCCCACCCGTCGACCAGCTATGTCTGTAGGTGTGAGTCAGCCAGTGGAGGGTCGTGGTTCTCGGCCTCCTGTTGTGTGTTTTGCTTGTGGCCAACCTGGTCACATTCGACGTGACTGTCCACGTGCTCGAGGTCGTGGGGCGGGAAACGCTCAGCGCGGGGGGTTGCCTCCACAGTAGCTCCCCGCGTTGTTGCGACTGACCGTGGCCATTTGCCTTTGACACGTGCCCATAGCAGGAGTGTCGGGGATTTTTCGGGCCTTGCTGGCATGGCTTCCCTGGGACTTAGGGCGGTCACCTCGGTGTGTCCTGGCGTTTTTGTATCTTTTGGTGGTACGGTGTGTCGAGCCCTTCTTGATTCTGGTTCGGCATGCAGTATCATCAGCCTTTCTCTTTTTGAGTCCCTTGACGCCTTAGGACTTGTCAGGCACACCGAGCCTTCTTCTATTACTTGCTGGACGGCATCCCAAACTCCTCTACCCATACTTCTAAAGGCGTCATTACATTTTAAAATTGAAGGATTTTCCTGGAGGTGGGGTTTTCTTGTTGCCAAGGACCTGGCGGTTTCTTGTATCCTAGGGGCAGACTTCATTTCCAAAAGTGGTATGGTGCTTGACCTCCAGAAGCGCCAGATGTTTTTCAGGTTTAATCGGCGAGTTTTGGTGCCTCTAGTAGGTGATTCTGACTGCCCTCCTGCAGTCAGAGAGGTGGGTTGTGAGCCCGAACAACCCAAGGTGGATCCGGTTGGTCATCTCCCCCCTGAGCAGGCGGAGGCCATTAGGAGGCTGTGTTTGCGGTTTCCTGATGTGCTTACGGCTGAGCTTGGGGTCACTTCTCTTCTGGAGTATGAGATCCACCTCACCGATTCTCAGCCAGTTAGGAGTCATCCGTACAAACTTGCTCCCCCAAAGATGGAGGTTATGAGGGCTATGATTGAGGATCTTCTGAGCAAGGGTGTGATTGAACCGTCTCGTTCTGCTTATGCCAGTCCAGCTTTTCTTGTGCCCAAGCCTAATGGTAAGTCTAGGCTTGTGATGGATTATCGGAGGCTCAACGCTAAGGTCGCTATTGACTCGGTACCTCTGCCTGATTTGCATTCTGCGTTTGATTGGTTCGGTAAGGCTAAGTTTTTCAGTGTTTTTGATTTGAACCAGGCCTACCATCAGATTCCATTGAAGAAGGAATCACGGCCCATGACTAGCTTCTGTGTTCCCTGGAATCTCTATCAGTTCACTAGGGTTCCTATGGGTCTTGCTGTGGGTGCCCAGACTCTTACTCGTCTGCTTGATTCCATCTTCCATGATGTGAAGTTCAAGTTTGTTTTCAATTACCTGGACGATCTTCTTGTCTACAGTGAGACTTTCGGGGAACACATGCAACATCTGGAGGAAGTTCTTAGTCGCCTCAAATCAGCTGGCCTTACCGTCAATCCAGAGAAAGTCACTTTTGCTCGTCCTGAGATTTCTTTTCTGGGTCATCTTATCTCTTCTCGAGGCGTCTGCATAGATCCTGCGAGGACCCAGGGCATTCGGGATTTTCCTCCTCCCAGAGATGCCAAGGGGATTGCCCGTTTTGTGGGGATGGTGAATTTTTACCGTCGCTTCATCCCTAACGTGGCCGAGCTTGCTGCCCCGTTGAACGAGCTGCGAAAGAAAGGTGTCCCTTTTGTGTGGGGCCAAGCTCAGCAGACTGCCTTTGATGCTCTCAAGGAGGCTATCATGCAACCTCCTGTCCTGCGGATGCCTGATTTTAGTAGAGAATTTATTCTTCAGACTGATGCCTCCTCCTCCGCCATTGCTGCTGTTCTTTCTCAGGAGTTTGATGGGGTCAGGCAGCCCATCGCTTTTGCTTCGAGGACGTTGTCTCACCAGGAACAGAAAGCTTCTTCCATCTATGAGTTAGAGTGTCTGGCTGTTGTCTTTGGTACGGACAATTTTCGGCGTTTCTTGGAACACGCTGAGTTCTTGCTGGAGACTGACAATCAGGCACTATCTTGGCTTCTTGCCCATCCCCGACAGCTCGGGAAAATTGGTCGCTGGGTGGTCAAAATTTCTGCCTTTAAGTTCCGAGTTCAACATCTTAGGGGTACCCAGAATGTCATCGCGGATGCTCTTTCCCGCATGTACCACGAACCCAGTGATCCACCTACTGAGGCTGTTGCTCAGTGTGGTGCTGTTCTTCTGGATTTTCCTCTGGCTTTTGACGACCTACTGTCCCATCAGCAGAAAGATCCTGAGCTGTCAGTCATCTTAGGTGAGCTTCAAGAGGGAGGTGCCCACCCTCCCTATTTTCTGTCCAAAGGGGTACTCTGTTGCCGTCCTCGACAGAGGGGTGAACCCCGTGTAGTGCTGCCTAGTCATCTAGTACCGATGGTCTTTCAGTATTATCACTCTTCCCTTGTGGGCGGTCATCTTGGCATTCATAAGACCATCGCTAAGATTCGTAGGTACTTCATCTGGAAGGGCATGGACCGGGATGTTGCTGGCAGAGTGCGGGCCTGTCACCTGTGCTCTCTCAGCAAGCCTAGTCAGAATGCAAGGTTAGGGTTGTTATCTTCTGAGGTGGCCGAGCGTCCTTTTGAGAAGGTGTTCATCGACTACGTGGGTCCTTTTCCCCGTAGCAAGTCAGGTAGCTCCTACCTACTTGTTTGTGTGGATGCTTTCTCGAAGTTCGTTTGGCTTTTCCCACTTCGGAGTGCTACGGCTAAGCTCACCATCCGTGCTCTCCAGTCCCAACTCTTCCAGCACTTTGGTGTGCCTTCCACTCTTGTGTCCGACAACGGTAGCCAGTTTACCTCCCATGAGTTTCGTAGGTTCTGTTTTGGCAATGGTATCAGGCATGTGACTACCTCTCCTTATTACCCACAGCCTTCTCATGCAGAGCGGTTCAACCGCAATCTTCGGTCTGCCCTTATTACCTTCCATGCTGAGAAGCAGAACACCTGGGATGAGAGTCTCTCTTGGCTCCAGCTTGCTTTTAATTCTTCCAAGCATGAGAGTCACAATGCCACTCCCTTCGAGATTCTACATGGCTACCCTCCTAACAACCCTTTGTCCAACTTGTGGAGGTTAGAGGATCTTCTACCTACGCCAGGTGCCACTGACGTAGTGTCCACGTGGCGGGCTGCTCGGCGCAACCTGCTACGTGCTAGAGAGAGAGTGAGGAGGAGGTATGATAAGGGTCGTACTCCTAACCCTTTTCAGGTTGGAGATCTGGTTCTTTGTCAGGCTCACCCGGTCAGTTCGGCCGCGGAACGAAGAGCTGCAAAGTTGTGCTATCGGTGGTCTGGTCCCCACCGCATCGACAGGTTTTTGTCACCGGTGACTGCTCTGCTGGTTGATCCCCAGTCAGGCAGGGTGTTTAGGAAAGCCCATGTGTCCCAGCTTAAGGCTTTCCGGGGAACGGTTGGTCCAGGAGTTGGTGTTCCTGGGGGTTTCTTGGGGCAAAGAGATTGATCACCTCTGCGCCCTAGGTGGCTGTTCTGAGAGAGTCTTCTCTCTCTCTTTTTTCTTGTCGGGCCCGACAGTCAGGGTAGTTTGCTCCCTGTTCGAGGGGTTTCCCCTCTTAGTTTCTCTTGGACGTCCTTGGAACACCACTCTTCGGAGGTCTTCGTCTTCTCTTGGTTCCCTGAGGTACCGAGTGTTCTCCCCTGCCTGGGTGTGTTGAGGTTTGCAGAGGGAGGTTGTACCGGGTCTTGGACCGGTACAGTTTCGTTTTTTCGTTGTTGTCTGCCAGGCTGCCTGAGATTCGCTTTTGCCCGGCGATTTGCGTACTTTGGTAGCCGTTGGCCCAGTTCCGTTTCGTTCCGTGTTCCAGCAGCTTCAGTCCGGTTGGCCTGTCTGGTCAGTTGTCTTGTGCTGCCTGCAGAATCTCGTTATGAGTGGCTAGACAAACTAAAACTCCAGGGTCCTTGAGTGGGACGTTCAGCCCTCGGCCTGCCGTCCGGGGATTTTCTACTATCTGCGCTGCCAGCCTGGCCTGAGGACCATGTATAGAGGCCATTGGTGACCCTTCTGCCCCAGCTACATCTTTGGGTATGAGTCTTCGTCCTCAGGTCAGTGCTTTCCTTGTTGTTTCCCGGCGGCTGAGCTGGGGGTTTAATTTAAAGTGAAAAAGGAAATGGAAAATAGAAAAAAAGAAGGAAAAAAAAAATGTCTGTGGAGCTTTATGAGGCCTAGGCCTGAGCTTCTAAACTTGGACAGTGATTTTAAGCAACACAGCCATTGGGGACTTATTTATTTATTTTTTTATTAAAGGGAAAAGAAAACGTGAAATACCAAGAACTTTTAATGTTAATATTTATTGTTATTTAGTTTAATTAGTCTATTTTCTTGTTACATTTGTTTAGATTTTTATTTTTGTTAGGTCCCCATTGTTAAATCCTGTTATTATTTATTTAATTGCTTAGGCCTAGTTATTGTTATTTATTTTTGGTTAAGTGTATTAGGGGGGGGGGGTTTTGAAGTGAATTTTTACTCTACGGTACCGTGTTATATTTTCTTTTAAATTATTTAATTTTTAAACTTTCACCAAAAGGGTATTATTGTTCTTTTGCTTAACTTTTAATTCGGAGCTGCCCAGGGATTCCGGCTTACTCCCTGGCCCGGTGGAATCAAGGGATTCGGGCTAAATGGCCGGTTTAAATGTTGTGATCCAAAAGTTTTCTAAATTTTTCACTTTTATTTGGGGCTTAATATTTTCTTACGTTTTGGGGTGTCTCAGGCTAAACTGCAGATAGGCCATACAGTTGATTAATTGTTAAATTTTGGGTATTTGTCGAGTTTGTGGTATTTATAGCGTTTGTTATTATTGTGTAGTATCTTGGTAATTTTCGTGTTTGTTATTATTTATTTAAGTGAGAATTTATATTGGGGCCTTCTGCCTTTTTTGTTGTGGCCTTCTGCCTGCCAGTTTGTTTTCTTAATAATAAATTAGTTTTGCTCAGCTGCCGAGTGTTATTTTGACCCTCCAACTGCCACCCGTGATCCCATCGCTCGACTTGTTTTGAGCCATCCCCCGGTTGGCACGCTTACCAGCTTTGGTGGGGGGGATGGGTCTCATTTGTGACAGAACGCTGTTTCTATGACTTTTGAAAATATTAAAACAACATTTGCTATTAACATTTGCAGTAAACACTATTTGCAGGTGCAGTTTTTTGCTTTTAAGATGCAGGACTGTACTATTCCCATTCTAGGGAACGCTGGTGTTAACAACTAAGTAGAACGCTACTGGAAAGACTACCCTCCCCTTCACTTTCATTTTTGAGCGAGAACAAGAATTTGTAGGGGATTGAAGCAACTCCAGGAAGTGAAACTATAATGACACACTATATGTATCACTTCTTAAGGGCTGGTGTGTAAGCTGAACGGGTAATTTCATTTAACGTTGGTCTATCAGATTATCCAATATTTAATTAATTATGAGACAAATTCGTTATTACTTTGTAACCTGATAAATTTAAATTAAATAGAGTTACAACAATTAATAGATAATATTTTATTTTAAAACTTGTAGACTTACAAAGCTGTAATATTCAGTTTAATCAAGTTTTTAGGTAATCAAAAGTAGGATGTTTTATTTTTAAATAGACGTGAAAAAGAAACATAATATAGCCTCAAAACGCTTATTTTTAAAAGTAAATTAAAACAATTTATGGGGGAGTACCCCCGAACCTCTCTTTTGGTTGGGGGATATGGGATACCCCCAAAACCGCAGTTCTCAGTTCCAGGAACTATTTTTAAAAAAGGTCTAGGTATATGACGTCCATTTGGTTCCTCCTTTCAAAGGCAGAAAAATCTTATCTGCAAAGAGAGCAAATTCGTCACAGTTGATTGACCAGGTCGAAAAACCATGCTGCTCGTCCACTATTATATGACCAAACTTAGGTGTCAGGAAATCTAGTACGAACCCTACAAAGACATTAGCCAGTGAAGAAAGAATAGTGATGGATCTGAAACAAGATACATTTCCAATTTCTTTGGACTTTGGAATGGGCACAACAAACCTCACCTTCAAGGCATCTGGAAAGACTCTTGAACTCAGAGACAAGTTGAAGATATTGTCATGTTAAACATGCTGAAAATAACAGAACATGGTACCATTTATTTTATTCGCATACTTCCCATCCATTGTTAAATTTTGTGTCAATTATCAGCTGTTTTTGTAGTCCATTGTTGAGCGCTAGGGTAGTCACATGTAAATTTAATACAGTTTAAACCAGCTGTGGTTGCAGACGTTACTAACTAACCAAATTACAGACACAATTATTCCTATTTGATGGATATCTATTGTAGGTGATATAATTTATTTATTTATTCTTAAGACGCCGATCCTAAGCTGCTCCCAAGTATAAACAGAAAATACAAAACACAACATATATATTCAAATACACAAACTAATTACAAAGTAACTAGTTCAGTTCACAACATTAACACGACTGTTGTCTATACATATGCAGTGTAGTGATGCGGCAGCACAGAAGTAAATAGACGATTCCATATAAAATATTACTATTAAATCAATGATATTTTGTTATCTTGGTTATTTATCTAACTTTTTATTTAGCAAAATATGTTATGGAAAAAAAGAAAAAAATATTGTGTAAACTTCTGTTATATAAAAAATACACCGTTTTTGCAACAACTACTAACGTCATACATAAGAGGAGTTTGTCTACAAAAGATTAAATAAAAATGTACTAAGTTAAACAAGGAATCGCTTATTGATTATTCTTGCTAAAGTAAACTGTTGTAAGGTAAAGAATTGTGACATTGCCTATTTAAAAAAATTTATCTAATGACAGGATCTGATTTCAAAATAAATTTTGGGATTCAGAGTGTTAGCTCAGATTTTATATTTTTGAGTTTGACTGAATTACAGTGTCATATTTTGATTTTCCCCACAGTATTGAATAATCGTCTCAAGTAAGAATGCCACGGCGAGCATAAATTGGCAATAGTGCATTGAGGGCCCAGTATTCTGTGCCAGGCACATTAGGTAATATAATAATTGAAATGTACTTTTAGTATCAAAAGAGTAAGCACATTTGCTTGAGCTTATTACGAGAAAGCATTACATGTGTGAAGTGCCTGGTTGTACCAGTAATTACAGAGACCCTTTAAAAAATGAAGGATATGAATAATTATTTCAATTTACCAAAGGCTACTCACCCTGTAATTAATTGGTGGATTTGTGCCATTCTATAAGCTAACTGATGTCCGGCCTAACATTCTTTTAAATTTGTAAAGCATTTTTACATCCTCAAGCAAGACACAAGCAGAGTTCCATCATGAGTCTGTAGGCTGAGATCTCTAATGAGCTAAAAGTTAAGATCCTCAAGCGAGATAAAAGCAGTTCCATCACGAGACAGTTGGCTGAAATCCTTCATGAGTTGAAGGCCAAGATCCTCAAGCAAGACAAAAGAAGTTTCATTATGAGAATGTTGGCTGAGATCCCTCACGAGGTGAAGGCTAAGATCCTCAAGCGAGATACCAACAGAGTTCCATTATGAGACTCCCTCAAGAAGCTGAAGGCTCTATTGCCATCATGCATCAAGTGAAAGTTGCGAGGAGTTTGAAGCTAGGGGCAGGAGAGGTAAGATGTGGAAAGAAATACTCAGCAAAGTGGGGACCCTTGGAATATGCACATACACTCACCTTGATACAGTTTAATGCTTGTGCTGCACTATTCAGTTGACCCTAATGCCGGCTGCATCACCTTAATTAGGGAAGCAATTGTGAAATGATATTGCATCAATTTTTATAAACTTTGAAAGAAGTTTAAAATAAACATACTCTTTTTATGCATAGTAAAATAAATGTTTTTCAGACTGTAGCTGGTATATTTAGATCAAAGTTTTGCAACGCAAATGGACAAACCATTCAAGTTGGAATTTGGGATACTGTTGGAACAGAAAGGTATTTCTGACATTTTTTATAAATTTATTGTCAAGTTTTATGAAAGAAATGTGATGATTTTTCTCAATCCATTCTTTGAGGTAATATGTTTATTGTATCACAGGTTTTTTTACCCGGCATTCAAAAGTACAGCGTTTTTCTATGACAACTCATTACCTTGACTTGTTAATTTTATTTATTTGTGTAGTTATAAATTGTATATTACTGTTACTTTCTTATACATGAAACATTATTTACTATAAATTGTAATATTGTATATATAGTTATCACAATTTAAAATTAATCACCTGGCGACATAATTAATTGCAATGTAAATTCACTGATAATTATTGTATCAAGTTTTTTTTACTTCATTTACACAATCAGCAGATAATTCAACTCTGCTTTGACATTCAACTAAGCTAACCCTTGAACAACGTGATTTTCTTCATGTGTCCTAATTTTTATTGATAAAATATTTTAATGTTCATTGTATTTTATGCCCTGTTATTTATATGCCCTTTCATAAACTGTACACCTATGTTAAGTCTGAATAAAAAATTACAGCCAATATAAAAGAGGCAAGAAAAACGTGACCTCTTCTTCCTCTTATAAGTAAAAGTAGAAAATCAAGTGTTGTACCATGTGACTATGCAATTTCCACCTATCATGCCAGTCACTGTTTATTTACCACTATACCACATATTAGTGCCTCTATACAGTTGCACAGACAAAATTACCAGCTCAACTAACGATCCTCAGCATTTTACCTGGCCATAGTACGTCTTAGACCTCTCGTCCGATTCAATACCAAAAGTGTCTCAGTTTTTTTGTGTTAATAAGCCATGACGTTAAACGGCTTGTAGGACTAAGATCAATAATACATTAGGTGGTGCCAAATAATGTAAATAACAATATGACATGGTCAATTGAAACGTCTAAATTGTAACTAGTGTAAACCGAATCAAAATAGTCAGATGAGATTTTAGGCAGTGTTGCCATATCGTTGCTGACAACCACCCGACCACATTTTTCACCTATGACAAATATACATATGTTCAATATTGTCAATTTGATTGGCATTTTGTTTGTTAAAAATTTTTGCTGTTGTTCATTTGTTAGTAGTATTCCGAAAATAAATAAATAATTATAAAAGATAATTAGATTTTTATATACATTGATAATATTTAATACTGCAATTTTTCTGTTGATCCATTATTAGTAGTATTCCAAAAATAAATAAATATTAATAAATCAATGATAATAAAACATATTCAAAAATATTAATTAATAAATATAAAGTAAACATCGAAAAACAATAACTAATATAAACATATTTCTTTCACTTAATATAGATAGCCCATTTGTTTGTAATAACAAATGATAATGTTTGTTTACTGCAACAAATATTTAAAAGTTAAAGTTCTTCTTATTTTACCAGGCCAAATTAGGGCTAAGAAGCCCTCTTTAACACTTAACCTGGGGACCAACGGCTTTATGTGACTTCTGAACCACGGGAGCGGCAGGGCAAAAACTGTTAGTGGTCATATCAGAAATCGAACCCGGACTGATTGCGTGGCAAGCCAACACCTAAGCTCCTTAGCTACAGCCGCTCTTAAGACAGATTATTAATAAGATTCAATGAATTTATATCTGACAACATTGCTGGGCGAGAAGTTAAGAGGGGAGGTTCACATGCAACAGGTATCATCTGACTATTTTGGCGCGGTTTATTCTAATTTTTTTGCAACAATGTTTTAGTTTTATCCCAATGTTTTAAGTTGATGCGTAAAAAAAGAAGACAATCATTGGTTTTTTTTAAATGGTATTTTTAAACAAAAATAATCTGATTTAGGAAGAATTTATCTAGATGAAGGTCTTTCAGGGAAGATTAATCAAAGAAACAGAAAAAGGAGGCAACTTAAATTATCAATTAAAGAATTATATGGCATTCAATTTAAATTTACATTGCAAACTTAGGTAATTAGATTTTTTATAATGAATCAGGAACAAATAGTGCAATTATTATACTATATAAGTTTCAATGGCATATTTCCTAAATAATAATGTGCACCAAAATAGTATTTACGTGTTGACTGTTAAACATACATGCATTATATTATGTGGATGGTAAAAATTTAACCGGATGTTAAAAAAATAACCGGATACCGAAACAAACAAACGAAAAATGTCACTTAGATACGTCTCGAAGAGCGGCAAAAACACAGTCCACTTCTGTCAAGTGCTCAAGGCACACTGAGTCAATGAAACAAGTAAGAGAGAATGGTAGGGATCCCTACCATGCACGTCTGGCGCCTCCCACTCATGGCGGGGATCCCTACCACGTGCATCCATCGTGTTAAGTAAAATAGTAATGAAAGCTTATTAGGATATATTGCTGATATGAGGTAGGATAGGGACTTCATTCAATTTATAAAGACAGTATAAAGTATAATTATCAGAACTAATGTAGAGAACTATAGAAGAATACGAGAACAAACAAATCTTATACAATTTTTAAAAATAATTGTAATTGAATAAATAAATACATGTGATAAGTTGTTTTTTTTTTTAAGTGCTGATTTCTTTTTAGGTATAGGTCGCTAAATCAGATGTTTTACAGAGGAGCCAAGGCTGCAATAATTTGCTACGATATATGTGACGCGAAAACCTGGTCCGATGTTAAGTATTGGATTAGTCAACTTAGATTACATGAAGAGGTATGTTGGGCTTGTTAATTTTTTACTATAAAACAACTTATGTGTAGTCCGGTAGTTTAAGCGTCAGATATAATTCAGAAATTGACTTAGGAGCTACGCCCATAACATCTCACGATGTGCCCTTATTGAGAGGTTGTATAAACTTTTCAAACTAGTTCAGTAGACAAATTTATGGCTCGTAATGCTGGCGGAGCCAACTTTTCTGTAGAATATCATAGAACGTTAAATTTATACAGTAACTTCACGATTGTAAATGAAATAAAAAAAATCTTAGTCTTAAGTGGCCGGTGTTATAACTGGAATCTATATTTTCTTGTGACAAATGCGTCTAGGTAGCCAGACGTTTAGCCCAAGTTGTGCTGTGGCATGCTCAGTGGTTTCACTGAAATGTCTGGTCATCTTATAAATAGTGTAGTGGTTATCACTGTAAAATATAGATTCTAGAAATTAAAAAGCCTTTATTAATTTGGTGAAGTTTGGACTATTTGGATAGACCTCTACCACTTATCCACCATTATATATTTCAATATAATAATATAAAAAAAAAACAAAATAAAAAATGTATCACAAGAAAACAAAATAAAAATAAATAAATTAGGGTAGTTTACATAATAGAATATAGGTAATGAACAGTGTTAGTGAGTCATTACATTTACAGTTGTGCTACTGAGTTACACTCTGAGTGTAGCTATATGTTTTATGTTTTGTAGATAAGACTATAAATTGTAAACAAATCAACGTACCTTTTATTATGACATCAGCTGATTGTCTCTTATTAGATATTAAATTAAACCACACATACTTTAAACTTGTGTGCTTGTATAGGTTACAAGATATATCTGAAAATTCATTTGTGGCTGAACTAGCACAACTTATTCCAGAACTTACAAATAACGTTATATTATATATATATATCAGAGAGCTGAATATTAATCTATTAGAGACCAAAGCAATAACTAACAACTACAGCAGTTTATTAAGTAATAATGGATTTATGTCTTTGGTAAATACTCCTACTAGAATAACGACTATCTCTAAAACTCTTATTGATCATATTTTTGTTAGGAATAGGTCTATAAATCTATTTACAAGTGGCGTGTTTGGTGTTCATATCACTGACCATTGTATTTTGGGACTAAAATTCAAAGATTCTTCAAATAAGCCAATTATTCATCCAGACAGTAGTACTAGCCGTAGTCCTAATAAATCTATACTTGACTTAAATTTGGTGAAACTAAGCTAAGAAACTTTGATTGGTATGAAGTTTATTTTGAAGAAGATGTTAACGTTTGTTACAATAAGTATCAAGAATTATTAAGTGATATTGTTAACACTAGTGATAAGACTGTCTCAAATGATTGCAAATTAAGGAAAGCTAAGATATTGAGCCCCTGGATGACTGCAAATGTATTGACAAAAATAGATAAACGAAACAAGCTTTATAAAATTTCCCAGAGAAGATCGTACGATACTCGTTTTATTAATTATTTTACAAGATTTTTAAATAATTAGAAATTGATTTTACAAAAAAATTCCTTTTATTCTAAACAGATAGAAAACTGTCAAGGTGATATTTCTCAACAGTGGAAAATTATTAATAATCTAACTGGTAGCAGCAAAGGTAATTGTATAGATCAGGTTGAACTAGATAATGGGGTGATGATAACAGAGCCTCGCGCTATCGCTAAAGAAATCAACAACCATCTTATCTCGGTACAGTCTGGTCAGCGGAGTAAAATCCCTGCTATAACGCTCCCTCCTTTCCATGCACATAAAAATTTCTTCTTTATATCCCCTACCTCAACAGATGAAGTCAAAGCTGTAGTTTTAGTTTAAAAAATAAAAAATCTACTGGTTTCGATAAATTTAGTGTTAGTTTATTAAAACATATAATTGATGACAATGCCCCTGTATTAGTATACATAATTAATAATAGTTTTAGTAAGGGTGTTTTCCCAGAAAATCTTAAATTAAGTTCAGTTGTTTCTATTTTGAAAAAGTCCAATTAATATAAATTAGATAATATAAGACCCATAAGCCTCATTTCAGTTTTTTCTAAATTATTTGAAAAGATAATTATGGTAAGACTGAATACATTTCTGGAAAAAATAAACTTCTTTAGTAGTAAACAATCGGGTTTTATTAAAGGTAGATCTACTGAAAATGCATTAATTACTGTAACAGATTACATTTTTACTGGCTTAAACTCAAGACAATTGGTCTTTTTATAGATTTTAAAAAAGCGTTTGACTTGGTCAATCATGAAATTCTTCTCAATAAATTAGAATCACATGGGATCAGAGGAGTGGCTTTAAAATGGTTTAAAAATTTCGTCACAGAAAGGAAACAACAAGTAAAAATTAATTACACCTTTAGCAACCAACTAACAGTTCAGACTGGAGTTCCTCAAGGATCAGTGACATCGGCCACTCTTTTCCTAATTTTTATTAATGATTTATTGAACCTTAATTTCCATGGAAACATTAACGCCTTTGCAGACGACATAGCTCTTTTTTATGCACAGAAAGACCTTACTGCATTATGTGACTTAATAAATTATGATCTTTTGTTACTTAGGAGATGGTGTCTTGCAAATAAAATGCAAGTCAATAGAAATAAGACTAAATTTGTTCTCTTCGATTTTTTTAGTTCTGAAATACCCTATCCACTGATTTTTCATTCCTCAACCTGTGAGTTCCAACTTTGTACCTGCCAGCTATTAGAACAAGTAAAAACTATTAAATTTTAGGAATTACATTTGATGAAAAACTTACATTTGAGCCGCATATTTTAGATTTACACGCCAAATTACGATCACAGATAAGAAAATTATATTGTTTGAGAAATTTTTGTAATGTCCAGTTGTTAAGATCACTATATTTTGCATTAATACATTCAAGATTACAATACGCCTTGCCATGTTGGGGAGGAACGTACAAAACATTAATTGACAAGCTGAGAACCACTCAAAATTACTTTTTACGTATAATGTTTTAAAAAATCTAAACGAACACATTACTTTCCAATATACCAACAGTTAAAAATTCTACCCATCCAGCACCTTTTCATTTTTAAGGTTTTGAGATTGTTTTTTATTAGAAGCGGAAATAGAGAAAACATGCCCAATCACCCACATAATACAAGAAGTTTTGTAAATAATTGTTTTAAATTGCCCAAAGTCAACAAAACTATTTTCCGTCATTCCTTTTTATATTTGGGACCCAAATATTTTAATAAAATACCACTTCAAATCAAGAATATTAATAATCTCAAACATTTTTGTAAGCAAACAATCAATTGGCTTTCTTCTCAGCAGTATGTAGAATAATGTCTTAGTTTAAATACAATTCTCTTCTTTACAATTAATTACTACTCCATATTTTATATAATTACAGTTATATTTATTTTTATTTGTCTTATTTAAAATCCTCAGATGTTACAGTTGGCTAAATATTAAGTATATTTTTCTTATAGTGCTAGACTCCAATTTACTTGTTAATTTAATTATAATTTTCTATTGTACAACTGGCCACACTACTGGTTAAAGTGGCCAGTATATTTATCACATTTTTCATGCATGTATTAAGTAATTATCTATGGGAAATAAATTCATTTATTCATATATATATATATATACTCACAGTAGCAGGGGAGAATTCATCTGATGGAGACTTTGGCAGAAGGAATGAATAATTCAATAAGTCCACTTGTTTATTGAATTTGTTTTAGATCTTTAATGTAATTTTTGAGCTTATGAGATTTTGAATTGATCTTTAGATTTGTTTTAATACGAGGACCCCTTTTTTAATGTTTAAGAGTATTTTAAATATTAGTACTGTTATTGGATTGAAAATTCATTATTTCTCATGATGTTTCCCATAAAATTGAAAAACAATTATTGCATCTCCAGGATTAACTGTCAGGGGGCATTCTGGCCAGCTTCAGACATGTTCAGTTCACATCAGATCACTAGCAACATTGTCAATATTTGTAATAATCTCGACAATAACATTTGAATTTGTAGAATGTGTGGATGACCTGTTTAGTCTGGCTACTAACTGATCAACTCATGATACTGACTGAACTCATGGCCAGGGACAGCTGGACATAGGTGAGGAGTGAAGAGGGGGCTCTTTATGAAAACATTATACCTACTCAAATAGTAGTCAAATTATTACTATCGGCTGATGTTTATTAATCTAATTTGTTATTATTAAGTGTTAGAAGCAACACCGCCACGCACAGACTAATGTTCAATCAGTACTTTGAGAGGGATCAGCTGATAAACAACGGTTGTTCATTTGTCTTTGGGCTATTAGTTAATGACACTTTCTAAGAAATCGTTAGCCTTAGTTTGGAACAGTGACTACATTAATTCATCTAGCTTCATCACACTATTTGTAATCCATATTCACCCGTATCTTGATTATTGGCACCTTAAGAATAAATAAATAAATATACTCAGAAAGGCCTATTCACTAATAACCCAATAGCCAGAGCAACCAAGAGACTTAAAAGGATGTTAATACATAAAAATATTAAATAATTATTAGAAGAACATTAGTCCGTGTAGGTTTGATTATCGTCTTCAAGGGAAAAAGTAAAACAGTAGTCAAGTGTTCATCCTTATGTTTTGGATAAGGTAATATTTCAAATTTAATTACTAAGAATAACTTATGAATGAACACAGCTCAAACCTATAAATGAGTAATTCAAATGATGTCTCACATTATGACCTGGAAGGTTTAAATTGAAACAGATGTGTAAGACTTACCACTTAACCATAAGACGACCTTCAGCTGCCCTTGGAGAGTACCCTCCCAAGAGCCAACATTGTCTGAGGCCTCCTGCGATCCAACTCAAATCCTGTTAACACCACCACTCTATTTAATCGATCAGCTTGGTGTATTCAACACAAGCTGTACACTTCCACACCCCATCAACGTTCCAGACCACTAATACTTCCTATTGATACTTACAGCTATTACCCAGTTTTTATATTAAATCTATTGGACTATTCTAATTATAACTATTCATCTTACATTACTGACAAAAGTCAGTACATTTTATTCTATTAAAAATAATAGCTTAATTTATTTGTTTATAAAGAATTTTCTTTTCAGGACTGCAAAATATATTTGTGTGGAACAAAGAAAGATCTCATCACAGAAGGCTTCAGGGAACGAGATATAAGTTTTTCAGTTACTTCAAAGCATGCTGCAGGTATGAAACAAGTATTGTAATTTGGGGTCTATAAGTATAAAGTTCATGATTTTATTCTGCGTAGCAAAATAGTAAACTTATTTCCTTTTAACATTACAATTTACTCTTGTTATCATAGGTAGTTGTTTGCTAAAGCTAAGTTAAATTGTTGCACTCCAGACTGACCAGTAATTTAAATGAAAAATGAACTCAAAATAATACAAGTAAAGTACTGTTAAGGTACAAATTAGGGCCTAAAAGAAGCAAAATATGCCTATTTAGCTCATTATTAGGACTAAAATAAAATGATATTATATATCAAATTGTATATAAATAATGTAAATAATACTTAAATGTAAGAGGTGATTTTGGATCAGTGACTTTGATTGCTCTTTGAATTTCATGGTAAATTTTGGTGTTGTGTGTATTTTTGAGCGTTTGTTGTCAATGGATGAAATCGTTTTTGGATCACTCAACAAAATTTATATTACAATTGGTTTTAGTCCTAGGACTGTGAGGTTATTTATTTTAAGCTGATCCAGTTTTTAATTAACTTTATATCGGATGGGCTGATAAATTAAATGATTTGATATTGACTTTCAGGTATACAAGCGAAGATTGTGGAAGTTTCTAGCAAAACAGGAGAAAATGTCGGTAAGAAAATAATGCTTATTGTAATAGTGTAAATTAGTTATGTTTATTAACTGTCAGAAACTAATTTAACCTAGCATGGAACCTGATTAGGTGGAAGAAGGATGAGCTAGGTTTTATCTAATACTAAGGATTTGGGGTCTCTAGATTTTGTATTTACTAAAAGGCAATTTCTATTCTTCTGGTTTTAAAACTGTTGCAGTTTGCAGGGAGTGATGTGATTATTCTGACATTGAAACAGTATGTGTCTAACAGTATAAACAGTGTGGTTATAGTACATACTATGAGTTGAAACATGTTTTTTAGTGTTTTTTAACTCTCGCTGAGTGACCATTCATTCATTTTTAGAGAGTTTCAGTAACTAAGCCTACTACTGAAATTGGCTCACGTATGGACAAAAATTATATTGTAGCCAATGTATATATAATATTGCACAGGTATAATGACCAAGAATTTTTTACAGTTAAACCTCATTTATTCGGCACTCTTTAATCTGGATATCTGCTTGATAAATCTATGATGAATAGAAAAAAATTAATTTGTGTTAAATCAAGAAAATGTGTCTTGCTTCAACAAATAAAGTCTGTTCAGTAACTGATTTTAATAATAAGTCTTTATTGCCATATGGATTTGTACACATCATTGACATAGAGAATACAGCAAAAGCAGCCAAGTCACAAACTTAACCTAAGCTTAACTAAACTAGAATGATGGAAGTCAGTCATGAAATGCAGTCAAATGAATCAGTGAACTGTATCACGAAAAGACATTTGTTTTACTCAATTTATCATATCTTGTTTCAGCTTATTTACTGGAAACCATAGTCAGTGATTATGTGGAGTCTCATGGACAACACGAAGAAATGGTGCTTGAAGATAGCATCCAGCTATCACCAAAGTCTAGTCTAAAAAAGTATATTTGCTGTTACTCTTAACCTTATCGGAATGATATTTTAAACAGTATATTATCTAAATCTATGACCAATTTAGAATAAAGAAGACTGCCCATATATTGGATAATAAACTGTGATAATGATATTTCATATACACAACAATGACGTCTTAAAACACAAACAACTCAAAATAAAACAATCAGTTTTTGGGTGGTGTAGACAGGTTTTTTCCATATTCATGTATTCGTGAAGGACCTTGGAGTATTTGCAAAACTTCCGATCTCACTCCCTTGAGTATTTTTCTTTGCACTTTCAACTTCTTCAAGTGTACTTGACTGTCTTCCGCAAGGAAATCGTAAATGTTCAGCTCTTTTTGCTAGTGATGAATCTACAGTTGGCTTCAGATGTAATACATTCTATATTTTTGAAAAGCATAACATTGGATATTTTCTGTTTGCCTTTCCCTCATGTGCTTGCCACCTTTCTGTCATGGATAAAATTTCTCATCTTTGTCAAAAGGGGCGAGGGAGCCTCTTAGCTCCAGTGAAGTGAATTTTTTAATGTCTCCTCTTTATTGGTTTGTAGCGTAGTTGGTTCTTATTTGTTTAAGCAATTTCTGGAGACCAACATTTACTCTTTAAAAGAATTAAATTAAAATTATTTCTTTTGAAATATTTACTCCTATAAATAACTCAAAGAATGAATGGATTTACTATTTAGTTTCTATTTTTTTTATCTTTTTTGTGCCTTTAGATGTTTAGAAGATAGGTAGAGAGTGTTAGAAGGTTAGATAGAACATTAATGTGAACATTGTATACAACTGTTATCATCATGCTTATACTTCCTTGTCGAGAGTTTTGACTGAGAAGAAAAGTCATACATCTAGCCAAAGTGTTTTTTTCCAATGTAATCCTATTTGAGATTACTGGGACAGTTCCATAACGGCTATTATTATTTCATGTTTAGGCCTCCGGATTACTGAATTAACACTATATAGTAGGTTATTTACCTTTGTGATCCGTCGAGTAATCCAACATTTGTAGCTTAGCAAATGCTTAGCAACAGCTAAGCTACAAATGTTGGATTACTCGACGGATCACAAAGGTAAATAACCTACTATATAGTGGCTATTATTAGCCCAGAAATTGCTTATATGACAGTTCCATGACTGGTTATGGCATCAAGTAGAATGCTGCTCTGAGAATAAGTCTACAAATATTACGTTACATAATTCAACAATTAATTGAGTACACATCCAATGAAGTTTCCGCAGTAAATATACTATATTTTAAATCAATGTTTCGTTCTATTTAAAACAACGTTTTTATTTTTGCTAGACATAATTTACAATAATAATACATATACTTACAAATAAATGTATTTCATTAGTTGTAATAAGAAAGACAAACTGAATAAGTTTTAGAGTGAAGTCGAAGTAAACAGACTGAATTCATTTTTTAGTCGATGTGTAGGATTTTGACAACATCATGGACTGGCATACTGTTATTACTTGCTCACCTTTCAATTATTTGCCAACCTAGTAAGTTATTAACCCTTCACACCCACCCATATATGTCCTTGCTATACAATCTCGAGGATCAAGCTATAGCCACCCATTCATATAGTAACAGTGATGATGCAATCCTCTCTCGCTTTTTAACTTTATACCGGTTTGTAATAACTATTTTTTACTATTGGCTACTTATTTTAACTGAAAAAAGACTAGAAGCTCTATTGTGTAAAAAGAAAATTCAAGTTTTGTGTTTCCTCTTACAATTATTTAATTTTCTTAATCAAAGTTATTTTGGTAGAATTACAATAATCAAATATTGTCACGATTAGACCTATATAAATTATAGGCTACTTAGAATCATAATCAAGTAATTCATGAACTGAATAAAAATATTGTTATTTGAAAGTTATTTATTAGCATTGGATTGTTCATGATATGTAGATAATATTTGGAGATTTCCAATGCTTTGAGTGTTTAAGAAACAAACACAACGTTTCGACAGTTTAGTACTCCTGCTGTCTTCAGGTGTACTTACTTAGCCTACATCTAAAACAATTTTTTTTTTTAACCCAAACTAAATCAGAAAAGACAATACTACATGCTAGTTACTAAAGATTATTGTTGAAAGTCAAAAGTTCTTAAAAAATTATCACACATAACATAATTATACAAAATATAATACACAATATGAAATACAAAAGAAATGCAAAATATGAAATCAGTCAACAAAACACAGAGCAAGTTATTAAATAGACCAACAATGACATACTTAAATGGGAGGCTTGCACATTGCTCTATTGATATGCTTGTCTTGGTGTGCCATTTACAAAGTTTACATAAAAAAATGTTGAAAATATATTTTTCTTTTAAGGGAAGAGGGGTTCTCTATTCCAGGGTAATCTGAACCTAATAAAGTTTTGCTTGATTGATTCTTGCTTTAAAAGAGTTTTGCTCTGTAATATTTCGTCATAGTAGTCTTAAGTTTACCAACCTATACTTACAATTTGCATTCAGAATTGTTATTATTAGTTTTCTTCATATTCCTGTAATGTAATTCATTTTAAATTAATAACACGTTGATAACATTGATTCTGGTATTTGTTGGCAAATAAGAGAACCTAACAACTACTGTCTTAATTTATTTTGACTATCATGTTTAGGCCATTTGACAGTGTTGGACCACTTTACAATACAATATTTACAGATTTAAAAATAATTCACCTTAAGCCTTCTTTCCATTCGTACAAGTCCCAAGCACAAATCGGGTGGTACATGCTGGGTACAAGTGCTGCTAAAATAACCTCCTGTTTCCATATGACGCAACTCCATCAACATTTTGGTAGTACAGGCGCAAGACAGTACTTTGTAAAGTGAATTAGGTTGTGTTTTCAAGGTTGTTTAGCTATTGGTTGAGTTGGCATGGACAACTTAAATGCCCGATGCATGTTTTGTGCCGCAATAGCTTGGTACATTTTTGTCTGCGTCATGTTAAACATTTCTAGTAATAGAAACGGGACTTTAATACCAAATGAACTGGTATGTTTATTATGTTGTTTTTAACATAATCACTGTTCAGAAAAATCTGTCTTTTTATTTGTTTTAAGAAGTGGCAGCTATGTTTTATGAATAGACTTTAGTTAACATAAATTTAAGATGATAAAAATGAATAATACATTAAAAAAAATTATTAATCATGTCATAAGATTCGATAAAAATTTGAATAGTTATTACGTATAACTGCTAGACAAAGCAAAGAATACAAAATTCTACAATACATTGCTGAGAGCTTCCTTGGTTCAGATAAATCGATGATTTTAAGTGACAAACAAGAAAACTTACACTACATTCCCTATTGATTAAGTAATACCTTTAAAAGAAATTGCTATATTTCTGAAAAAAGAAAAAGAAAAATATTCCTTTATACTATATTCCTTGGGACAACTGCAACCAAAATACTAAAGTAGATATCAAGTTCTTTTTTTTATATATTTTGAAGGTAACCTATGTATATACAACTTGTAGGAAGGGATTTCATATAAGCATTCATAATTTGAAATTATGATTTAAAAAATGTCTATTCATAAAGATTTGGAAATTTTTTTATTATTTAAAATTTTTATATGTCATATTATTATAAACCCATACTACAGGTTGTAGAGCATCATATTCCCTACAAAACAAAAAAGGTTTGAAGACTGTGTTATATAAAAAGAGCTACAACTGTCCTTGTACTTGAAAACAAGCTAAAATTAAACTTTCGGAAAATGGGAAAAACTGAAACATGTTATTTTACTTATAAATACAACTGTATTATGCAAGTAGTTACTATCAAATATAACTTTTTAATGATAAAGTTCTTTGTTATAACGCATTGTTGCCAATGCCAGGCAACAAAATAACACATGTGCAGTTCATCATATGTTACTATAGTGATAAGTACTGTATGAAATGATGGTGTGCTCTTAAAGACGAAACTGGGAAAATATGAAGGTGCAAGCTTTTCGTAATAAATTTATAAAAAATGTTTGTAAAGACTTTTTTACAGATATTTTTACATGGAAGTGTTCAGAAAATATTCTTTAATAATAAACTAAAATAGAAATAAAATGTCATATTTTTTCATGTTTTCCCCATATTTATTTTTGGGTGGAGTACTCCCTCAAAACTGATTCTTGTAATTATTGATTACTTATGTATAGAGCTCAGTATTTATACGAAGAAGATAATGAAATATTCTTACATAATGGGTAGGTTTATAGAATGAGAATAACATATACATACTGATTAAAGATTTCACTAGCCTTTAAATAATTTAAGTTTGTAAACCTGACTGATCCAATTATACATGTTACATTGGATTATCATAAATCTACTATCAATACTTTTTAAGTGGCCAAAAATTTACTATCAAAAATAATACCAAATACTTGTTAAGTGGCCTCTAAATGTTGAGATCTGTCTCGAGAGTTCAAAATGCAATATATGTTTTTTCTTTCTATTCGAACTGAAAAGAAAAAATATAAAAGTTATTTGAACCATAAATACTTTGTCAGTTTGCTAGCATTGTCTTAGTTTAAAATTTAAATTTAGTCAAAACAAACATCTAAATCTGTATATTAAAAGTAATTTAGTTTCAGTATTACATTAGTAAACATTAAACATGGTTTTATCATGTACTAAAATGTTGTTTGGTCTTTTATAAATAAGAAATTAAGACTCATTTTTAAGCAATGATTGGAAGCAAAATAAGGCCTTAATGTTAATTTGAGTTTAAGACAACTACTTAAATTTTAATATTTAATTTGAGTAGCTATAATTGATTGTATTCTTTAGTTGATAATTTTCCTGTTATAATAAATAGCAATTTTTAAAAAGTATTTTGCCACTTTTTGTTAAGCTATGTTTTTTATATTAAATGTTAGTATATACTGTATGCTGTTAAATATAGTTATAAAATACATGATAACTTAATACAAAAATCATACTAGAAATAAATGTGGCAGTAATTATTAATACATTAAGTAATTTGCAAAAAAGTTCCTATGGCATCTGATTCTTAATTTCAGATCAATTATATAAAACACAATATGTGTTTTTGTAATTCAAAAAACAGTTGTATCCTATAGTATGTTTAAAAATGTAAAAGAGTTATGGTAATGCTTGTTCTGTTATTGGGCCAACATTAAAAAGCAAATGTTACCCACTTATTTTAATGAATGTCTTTTTTGTCTTTTCAACATAAGTAATATTTGCAGAGTATATCCATATTCTAAATTATGATTTTAAAAGAAGACATTTCTTTCTTTGTAGAATGATGTAATAAAGTATTGGTCTATTTACCACAGATACAATTTCTTTCTCAGATACATGCTTCACACTGCTATTTATTATTCTTTTTGGAACTAAAACTTTAAAGTACAAACTAAAATAAATTAATTTATAAAACATAACACTAATAAACTTAGTAATCTGGAAACAAAATCAATACAAAATATTCTAGTTTGTTAATCTGTACACCTGGAGATTCTGTACTTAACGATTTTGTGTTGTGAATTGCTTGTCTACAGGTTACATAGCATAGGGATTTTATTTTACAAAAAACTAGTGGGAATTAATATATATTATCTAATATTTGAACTATTCTTTATTAAATATTGTGATTAAAAATATGACAGAACAAGTATTATTTTTGCTATTAGTTCCTGGATGTTAATTAATCTTCCTCCTTAAATGATATCATCTGCGATATTGTTCTAAGAGTGTTATTGTCACTTATAGAAAAGGCTTAACTTGTGCCTTTATAATAATAGAAATTGCCTATTATAGCCCTAAGCTTAGCAGTTATTTGTTAGTAGCATATTAGTTGTCTTAACAGTTATTTAATAGTTGTCTTTCAAATTGTTATTTCAAAACAACGGTTGAAGAGGATCTGAAACTTTTTTCGTTTCAAATGATATCAGTTTTCTGAGTTTCTGACAGTTGAAATTTTACAGTTAATTCTAAATAAACAAACTCTTCTTCAAATAGCTGATCAGACAACAATGTGTATTCCAAAATGAATAGGAATCTTCATTTAATCCCAACAATTTTAATTTATTCATCTACAAAAATGTTATCATCCTCAAAGTAGTCCCAATTAGATATTGTACATCTGTGCCATTAGTCGGCACTCGTGGCGCTAGCTAATTGGGGACAAAGTGTAGTGGAAGATTGTAGGTGATACGGTATATGCTTGGTTCTCCTGATATATGGTGTCCACTCAATAGTTGCTATCAGTTGGACATACTAGAGAGGTCTGAGATGTTGATGTTGGATGCTAGTCAGTATCCAGATGTTGTGTAGCAGAGAGAACTAAGTATCAGGCTTGTCAGTTTTCTGAAAATCAGACCAATACTATGTGGTTCGGATTCCATGTAAAGCTGCAGGTCTCTTAGTTGTCCTGGCTATTAATAACAAAAAAATGCATAGCCCTCCTGAGCATGTCATACTCTCCTTAAAATACACACAAAGTTGTGTTGGCGTCTTAAATCTGAGAATATACCAATGCCAGTTGCTCATCCACTCCCTGAAACACCTCAAAAACCATCTTTGGGATAGCGTTTAACTCTCTCTATGCTTGAATCTCTATGCGTTTAATCTCTCAGAAGCAATTTTAATCTCATCTATGCTTGAAGACAGCCTTTTATTTTTACATTTTTAACAAGGAAAAAGTCATAGAAGCCCATATATGAAGGCTGGGGCATCATTATATTGTTGTTTTGTCAAGATATTGTGTGTGTTCAAGTTCAAAATGTCTTTTGAAGATATCTTTGCCGAAAACTGATGTCCAGGCAATAAAGTATGTACACCGTAAATTGTTTTTGCCACAAGTTCAGGTTTCATCTACAGATTGCTTTCTGCAAAGAGCATTAAACTTGTAGAAAGTACTTCTAATTGTAGTTTTTTCTGTTGGCTTTATAGTATACCATGGCATTAAAACCAACTGAGTATAACTATTACATGTACATTCGACTGCACTTGGCATGCTATTTTGGTTCTGACAATCCATTGAAACAAATTAACCTTATTTCTAACAAATTTTGTTAAGAATAACCTGTAAACCATATTTTGTCACCTGTTATGACAAATTGTAATAGTTCTGTATCGTTGATGACTTCGTTTAGCCACTCCCTAGGAACTTCCATTCACTGCTGTTTTATTTTAATCCAGCATTTTCACTTTATGCACACATTTTTCTGTCACTTGTTACATATTCAAATCAATTAGCCAAAAGTCTTGATATAAGCCAGCTATATCAACAACTTCTTTGAAATTTTGATGTGGGTGATCATTCGTAATCATTTCTCTTTTTCAATATTTTCATTAATTAATTGTTGAAGTGCTGGGCACCTGGAATACTTGTCGTATTCAAGGTCTTTAAAGCCTTCTTGGAAACTTTGTGACACCCGTACACCCTTTTTTCACTCATAGCCGACATACAAAAACCAATATTCAAGGTTTTTAAACTCTGTTACATTTCATTTCTATATCAAAATTCAATACTAATTCTCTGGTCAGTTTTCCAACATACCAAAAATAGCCTTAACCCTCCAATGCACACGTTGCGGTATGAGGGTCCGCATTTCCAAAAAATCTATATTTTTTTTAAAAATAATTTCTAATGGCTGTGGTTTCTATTACCTTATCTTATATCCTTAATAAATACATAAATTAGATGAGAATAAAAATTTATACTATCTAATGGCGCCAATGAAGGCATAAACATGGTCGTGCACTGCAAATGGCACTGCTAGACAATGTATTAGCGGACTCGCTGTCCGCACACGTTACTCCGTGCTTTACAATGACGAGGCCACTCCAATGGTTTTTAGAAGCAGACTTTCAGTTTGTGTGCGCGAACTGGTGTTACAGTTTACCTCGTGTGTATGGAGGGTTAAAAAAAAACACATGCGAGTTGCATTTAATATATATTTGAATATATACTGCATTTAATATATTCATCATATCAAACTAAATTAAATTTTTCATTTCTTTTTGAATATTTCTTGTATTGTACATTATACATTTAAGAAGTAAATTGTTCTTTTGCCATTATTTTCAAGCGACCATTTGCACATACTACTATTATTACGTGCTATTTGCACTTTCCTGTTCAATACAGACATCACTAAATATTTTATTTGAATTACCTTTTCCGAAACGTCATAATTTTTAAGCACGAGTTCCAGTATTTGTGAATAATTGTCAGCAACTTGTTAAATTTTTTATTATATATGATTGGATTTCATGCCATATAACTTACTATTTGTAAAAGAAGTATACACGTTTTAAAGATATACACATAAAATTATTTTTATATTATATACAAACTTGTAAATAATTTTGTAGTCTGTATGCCATATTATATTAAACGATTAAACATAATTGTGCTGTGCAAGTTTTTATTTACCTCTTAACTAATTTCTCAACCCCCTGCAAGCTAAAATCTTCAGACAGTTTACATTTATTGTGAAGATATTAATTACAATGTATGTATGAATATGTAACCTTCAAATACAGCTGGCCTAAGGCATGTGCGATGTGGTCAGATGCGTATAGGCTCGACAGACTTATTTAGTGAATGTTTGATTCAATAGTTATGTTTGATTCAATATTAATAAATCTTTTAATTTGTTAAAACATTTAAACAGAGTTAGTATAACTGAAGATTAGCAATCAGGTTATGTGTTGGGGTCATGACAGTTTATTAATTCCTAGAGTTCACGGCGTTGTGTGACACTCACTGTGGTCAATATGCTTCAAGACACGGCACCCTAGTTGGCTAACAGGTGACCACGGTAGATGTTGAAAGAAAGTGGTGTGTGCGTGGGGCAGTTCGGAAGTGAAAATGGAGAGTAGTGGTGCGTTGCTTAGTGAAGAGTAGTCATGTAAGTCAAAAAGAGAGCTCTTTCATATTTATTCATAAACAGGAGCTCTAAGCTTGACAAACTCTTAAATTATTTTTAAAATGTGTAAAAAATACAATTTCTTTATAAGAAATATCAATTTGAATAATATGTCAATTTGATTGAATTATTTAACACCTCATATTAACATTCGCTCATCTACACTCATCACATTCATTCGAAATCCATATTCGCCCATATCTTGACGATCGGCATCTTATGAATAAATAAATAATTATTTTGCTATTGAATGATATGTACAATTTGTGTTTAGTATTTATTGCTCATAATTTAAATAAATGATAAGTTCAGAAATGCAATCCTGTGGTCTTTCATTATTGCCAAAACTCATGTTAAGTTGAATATAGTATAACAGTAATAGAATATAATCACAGGAGATACAACGGTTATATTATTTTGAAAGTTAAAAATAATATGTTTACAATAATGAATACAAATGTTCTATTCTTATTATAAAAAAGCTAAATGAACAAAACTATCCTTTACAGAGTAAACTGGGTAAGCAAAATTAATTCAATAATTAGTGAGCATTTGATAGCCGATATATTGAACATTAGAATTGGACTATCTATTATCCAAAATAAATATTTCCATGCTTCATAACATAGTTGCTGCTATAATAAACACAAGGAATGCATTTATTTTTTTAATTATAAGTTGTGTTTTATTTAATTTAACAATGAATTTGACTATGCATAACCTAATATGCATAAAAATATTTGAAACCTGTATTAAAAATGTCTTTGATTGATGATGATTGAAGAAGGGTGTTTCAGTTATTTTTCAGCCTACGTTTAACTCTTTAATGACATATTGATGAAAATATTATTACTAGAAAATTAGCCGAAGCGTCACCACTCTTCAGTCACTTTATTTTATTATAAGGGTAAATAATATATCATCACACTTACATACACACAACATTTTATGTATAATACCACTAAACTTGTAGAAAAGGAACAATGAATAAAAAAACAATACATTAAAGATAATAAATCAATCACTGTTTAATGTTAAATGTACACCAGTTATTTAAATATACAAGTCAATTTTACAGTTAATAAATTATGATGTTGAAAAAGTAAGTAGAAAATGATAGCACTTAGGTTAATTATCAAAATCAGACTTATTTAGGACTCCTGTGGGAAATGGAAGCTACCACAGCCATAGCTTTTTCTACAGTCTCTTTATCAGAGAAGAACTGCATGGATAGAATCGGTTTTAAATTTGCGTCCAATTCATAAAAGAACGGCATTCCAGTAGGTAGATTGAGCTTCATAATGGCATCATTGCTTATACCTAAAACATTTGAAATGTAGACTTTTAAAAAGTTTTGAAAATATTTTATAAAGAATCTGTTAATAGGAAATTGGTTTAAAATAGTTCAGGGGTCAACATATGATTTGTATTACTAGATTGTATAGAAGTATACTAGATTGGGCTTAAGTGGAAGAGTGGACTATGGTCCTAACTTCGCCCTGAATAAAGATGTTTGTATTCAATAATTTTTTAAATATACTCCTTAATAAGGACTGATGATAAGGTTAGTAGATATGTAACAATATGTCTCATACCATCAATATGTTTCACAAGGCCACGCAGAGTTGTTCCGTGCGTGACAACCAGGACCCTTCTCCCACTTCGGATTGCAGGAATAATGGTACTGTTCCAGAAAGGCAGAACACGGACCATTGTTGTCTGAAGGGATTCCACTTTGGGGATCTCAATGTCAGGGTCATTTTTAAACTTAGGATTGTTTACTATGCTGTCGTAGTATTTATGGTTCTTTTCCATAGGAGGAGGTAAAATATCAAATTTACGCCTCCATATCTGGACCTGTTTAAAACAAACATTACCATAGCAAAACATACAATTTTCATTACAGTGATGTGACTATGTTGCTGTAATTTTGGATCAGTTTACAAATTGGCTTCATATCATCAGGCATTGCAATATCGTGCCAGGGAGTTTATTTATAGAACTCTAATTGCAATATGATTTAGCATTCTTTTATCTCTGAATTAATAGACTAGTTAATTTATTATTGATGTTTTTAAAATTGAATGAAACTTAACAACTAATACTGAATTACAAGAAATTCAATATCTTCAATTTTAAATTCATATATATATATATATAAAATAATTCCTGGCCTAGTGCCCTTTAACCTAACCTAAAATTCATACATTATTCATTTTAAGTTTTTATTTTATGCTGATCATTCAACAACAGAGCCATTTACATTACAGAAATGTTTTATACATATATATATATGTACACTAAAAACAAAGAAGTCATCAATTAACTGTCATGATTGAACATATAAATGTAAGTCACAACAAGATACTATAGTACTAATACATAACTATACTATAAGAAAAGTACAACAAATACTTTAATGCCATTGACAATAAAGTATATTACAAGTGAAATAGGCATAGTCATATTTGAATACAAATCCCAATCATTACAACACATGTACAATAGTACAGTTAGAAACTCCATACAAATCCATCCATTCCCAAGTCAACTTAAAATATTGGTATAATAAAATTAGTAGTAATAAATATAAATCATCGACATTGAATTAAAAACAAGACAATAAAATAAAATTTCAATCCAAGATAGAAACTGATTACAGAACAAGAAAAAGATAACAAGCAGAAAATAATCAGATTACTTCATGCAATGTAACACATGTAACATGCACACCTGGTGGCCAAAACAAAATTGTTTAGAAATGAAAAACTGATTAATAGTTTTAGATGGATTAGTAGAAAACACAACCCATCAGATTTAATATTATTTCCTGTTGTACAATATAATTTCAAAAATAAATACCTCAAACTTTCAGTAGGTACAAATTTAAACTTTATTTTTAAAGTGGATTAAAAGATCTATTATGTGATCTTATAAAAACTGGATGCTATTTTGTTATGTAGATGGTGCAATTAACAAATAAAATGAATTTTCAAAAATGTATTGTACTTTCGACTTAAACATATTTATTTTACTTTATAACAGCCAAGAAAGCAGCATATACATAAAATTAAACTTTGTACAAGTATAACGTACTATTTTTAAAAATGTTAAATTATACCATTAGATAGGCATATCAACTAAATTATAGTAAACACTCTCTTTTTGGCCACCGGCCAAATTGAAAAGTAGCTAAGTGAACTTAAATACACATGAGATAAAATATTCCTAAATTCACATTATCTATGCTAACAATTAATAAAATTTCTTGTTTTTAAAGTATCCAAACTTATATTATAAAACTATCACGCAGCCTAACTTGATCTTACTTTTGCAGTTAATATCAGTTGTTACTAGTTAATATCAGTTGTTACTAGTTAATCATCATACTAACGACTGCATCAAAGTGTTACTAACAATATTTACATCCCCAAATGTTTCACCTATGCTATGATGAGGCATCATCGGTGGTATCTATGAGACCAACTGTATTACTGTATACACTTAGTCTCAGAGATACTACTGAGGATGCCTCACCACAGCTTTGGCGAAACATTTGAGGATGTAAATATTGTTAATAAAACCATGACACGGTCGTTAGTAGAAGCTGTAGTTTGTAGTAAAAACATCCATGATGATTTTTTGATTCCATTTAGTTTTTATAAATGATAACTGGCCGCTTAAGAGTACAAATTAAGATCATAAGCGTTCATTTTATTCACCTGATGTGACCTGGCAACAAACTACTTTGGACTTAGTTGGTAAAACATAGTACTTTGTTCTTTTATCCTTCTGATCACTATAGTACCATCAACTTAAGTGCCAGAAATAACTTGAGTGGGAGAGTGTATATACTACATTAAAAGAAATGAGATTCTTGTATAAAATCCCGGTTAGACAGTTAATAAATGGTACTTACTTGTTCTAAGCCGTATTTTTCAGCCATATCCTCTTTGTTATACCCCGTCAGGTCCCCATAGTGTCGCTCATTAAGTCTCCAATGCTGTACAACAGGAAGGTCAGGCTGGTTAATTTCATTCTTGATGATATCTAATGTTTGATGGGCTCGAGTTAGCAGTGATGTGAAAGCAATGTCAAATTTAAGTTCTGCTGTTTTTAATGCTTTTCCACATTCCACAGCCTCTTGAAGCCCTAAAAATAGTGTTTTGTCAGATTAAAACCCTGATTACCAAGGCTCTGATCAGGTGGAGAGCAGGAGACCATGAGGATAAAAACTAAATTAATATCATAAATATGTTCGTTAGACTAGTTACCATACTAAATACTTATTTGTTATGAAATGTATTTTTCAACTATATTTTACTATAGCCTGTTAAGAATCCATTATATTCTAGTTCCTTATATCTACAATATATATACTGTACATATATTCCAATATTAGGCCTATGTATCTACCAAATGGTACGAATCAAAAACATTATACTAAATTACTGTATACTCTTTAAATGTTAATTTGAAGTGTTTTGTAAAACTATAAGATATTTTTATCTTGTATCTTCATTTCAAAAAAGAACATTTCACATAAATCAATAGAAAGGGGTTCTATATTTTTTTATACACAGTTCTGTGTTTATGCTATATATCTACTTTTGCAACTCCAAAGATCAAATAAATGTATATTTACATGAAATACATACCACAGCATACAAAGTTAAGTTCCTGTCTGAAAGCACAGATCAAGTTCATTTCTGGCTAAAAAGGTCGTCACAAGTTGTACATCACTTAATTATTTGATTATAGGCAGTATATTGTTTAACATATAACAAACACATACATCATATATATATGACCTCTAATAGTACCTACACTGAGAGGTTTTGCCGTTATGATTAACACTAGTTGTTCTGATTAATAAAAGCAAATACCTTACAAAATTTAAATAGGCCTACATTCTGTATATAACATTGCCAATATTTAGTATTGTATAATATATCAATATAATTATTTTGGTACATGCATTGTAAAGGGAGAGGTTGAATATCAGTGGTAAATTTGACAGGGGATAATTTTCCCCTAAAGCTGTAAAATTTCTTGTTGTGACACAAGGTAGTTATGAACGGGTCTTACTTTTATGTACCGTGGTCTGGGAGCATTACTTAAAATGTCAATGTTCAAACGATAAAACCATTAATTATAAAGTATGTGTTACTTGGATCTCCAGTGTCAATTTGACAAATCAATCCAAAGATAGTGATGAGAAATTATAGTCACAATAATTAAGCTAGTTACCAAAATAGCAGTTAATTACCATGCTATGAGCGAAATTTAATAATTTAAACTAGTTGACATTTGGAATCACATTGTAAAGTAAGAAGATATAAACTTGAAATATTACAACATTCTCAACATTTCCAATAACATCTTTTATTTTCGTGAGGCTTTTCATCTACGAGGTAAACATGATCAAAAATGAAAAAAACAATTAATTAAATTTACTGAACATTTTTGATAATTTTAAAATTATTTCAGTTTTAAGTTAATAGATCTTTAACAAGAACTCAAACAAGAAATAAGATTGGCGACCTTATATATAAATGATATATAAACCTACAAATTAACATATTTAGACCTAGCCATCAATATGTGAGCTGTAAACCTATTACTTCATTCATTGATAGACATGAGGAGTTTATCTGTGAGTTGAGCACCATTAAACATTTTTGTTAAATAAAAAAATATTAATCTTACAACCATCGACTAATAATAGTCTATTACTACTTTGTTTATTCTTATTAAAAAATATCACCTTTATCGCTCAAGTGCGCGTCATACCAGCCACAAAATAAATTGTTTTTCGTCCATTCACTTTCCCCATGTCGTACAAATACCACTTTGAAACTACCGCTCATTTTCCAAGCAAATAAAACAATGTGCAAAATACGATTGTTGGGCCTATATGACCGTCATCGTAAGACATCTGTAGGACAACACTTTGTCATGATGTACCGCTCTCAATTAATACCAACACACGAAATAAATACATATAAAAACAACTTGGACCTGTGAGTGATACAACAAATAAGCAGACAATTTGTTCTCCAGCAGAAATAATTGCAGCAGACACACTAGGCTTGAGCTTGTAGTACTTTGGATATGTACTACGTTTGTCAAGGTCAAGTCTATTGTGTTACCACACTCTCACGATAAATCATTCAGAAATGTCAACAACAACAAAATTAAAATGTGTGTGGCAATAAATAAAATAAATAATGAATCTTGACAGTATGCCTCAAAGTACATGAATATATAGAAGAGAACGCAATTGGTCTGAAATACCGAATAACTGCACCGTCTATTTTTAGTGGCAATGTGTGACTTGCTGATACTGTATAATCAAAATCAATATAATTCAAAAAGAACACCAGCGGGAAAGCCAGTATTAGCTGGTAATCTATTTAGATAAATTATTTATCATATCCCACTCAAAGTTTAATTAAATGTTATATCTCAAATTACTTTTAAATCCTAGATCAATTAATTTTTAATAATTATTAAGGTCAATTAATGATTAGTGTATGTGGCTAGAGTATTGATAACTGAAAGTGACTGACTGAGCTGTATTAATTTCTCTAGTTAAGATATAATTTTCTTATGATATAGACAATTTTGTTAATTATTTTATGGAACGAACAAATTTCTAGTTCAAAAGACACAACTAATTAATATTTGCTTAGTATTTTAATTTTACTACCTACATTATAGTAATTTTCAAAACATTATTTTTGGGAGGCAACAAATATGTGGTCAGTGAATAAAAACTATATTTATTAAATTTTATCAACAGTCGTCGATTTAATTATTTTCTTGCAGTCTATCATTACACTCATAATAAATTTTGAGAGGGATCAGCCGACAACCACCAGCTACTTATTCAAAATCCATATTCGCTTATATCTTGACAATTGGCGTCTTTAGAACAAATTAAAAATAAATAAATAAAACTACAAAACATAAGATTGATGATTGCCAATCACCAAAAATGCTCTTGTTGACAAAAATAACAAAAATTCTGACCCCGAGAGGTTTTAGACAGAATACAAGTTCTACATGACATTCATGAGAATGTCTTTGGATCTCATTATTTGGCCAATTAAGTTGTTATATATTACTGAGAAGGGAAATGTTATAAGCATATTAAGGCTATTACTATTAACCCTGTCAAATTTTTAAATATTTAACTAGCATCATATTAACTAAATTGTTTAAGTCAAGTTCATATGACTGACTAGGTCTAAACTGAATATAATTCAAATGAGTTTCTTGTACTTAAGTATGTACGATATTAGTAATTTTTAATACGATTTATTGAATTGGTTATAATTAAATCTCTTTTATCAATAAATCAAATGTTATTTAGTTAATTATACATTCATTTAGGTTTTATTTAGGACAGGAAAGCAGGCTTAACTTTTTAAAAATTCCTCTGGAAAGTCTTTTGAAAGTTTACTCACGCTGAAAGGGTAAAAAGCAATAAAAATAATACAACGTACATTGATATGTGTATTTTAAGGCAACTGGCAGTCGGCACAATTGGCGTAGTGCTGTAACCAAGCTACTTGGGGAAGTATTGAGGAGATTGTAGGCGATTGGTTCTATCAGAGATCAAGTAACTATTATGTTTGGCCTGTTATTCTATATGCACAGTTCTCTTAATACTGGCATGGTGTCTGCTCAGTGGTTGCCATCGATGTAGAAACTACTAGAGAAGTCTAAGGTGTCCATATCGGGTAGTAATCAGTACCTAGATGTTGTGTAGGGAAGAGAACTGAGTATCAGGCTTGTCAGTTAGCTGAAAATCAGACCAACACTACGTTGTTTGGATTCCACGTAAAGCTGTAGGTCCCTTAGTTGCCCTGGCTATTGGGCTCTTAATAAATCGCCCTTTTTGTGGAACAGTCTGTCAGTTAGTAACCAGACTACACAGGTCATCCGCACTCATGTAATAATTTATATTCGCCTTGAATATGCACAACATTATATCAGCGTCATGTCTAAGAATCTTATCTTCATTGCTTCACAGAAGTTGGTTAATAGAAAACTTTTATTCATTTAGGTATTGTTTAACATTCTCAGACTTTCTTTTGTAAAATCTATTGATTACTTTTATCAGATACTGCATCAAGCAAGTATTGTGTTTGATCTGTGCTTTTGTAATCATATTGATTTTGTCTACGGCATTTTTTTTATTACTGAAAGGTAATAAAAAGTTCTGATTCTATTTGCAATAGTTAACATTTGGTGTTATTAACTAAAAAATTAGTTAATCTTTTCAGTTATTATATTGTAGATAATAGATATGTGCTTTCACCAGATTATGTCTATAAGCAAATGATTAATTGCTGTACTATCAATATGCCATTTCAACCAGAGGAGAAAGCACTTTATTTAATTGATGTCTGCTCTTGTACATGGAAGTTTATATTCATTTCATGTTCAGAGGTGCAAAATCAGATCCTTGGCTTGAAACTCAGATAGATATGTACTAAAAATACAGCTTGTTTATATTTATTACACAAATTTAAAATGAAAATAAAAGATATTTGTTGGTATAGCAATAAGTTTTTTTAAATATATCATAAATCATCATAATTTGGTATGAAGTTTCTACATAACATTTTATATAAATTAAATAGTAAGAGAAAGTAATTTTGAAATAAAGTCATTATTTATATGATACATAAGCCATTCCTGTACTGGCTCATCATGAGCTAATCAAAATTGTAAGCCAGATTGACTCTAAATTTTGAGAGAATATAAAGTTCTCAAAAGAATCAACGAAGTTTGTGATCTAGGAGCAACACTCACACCAAAGTAACAATCAATCTAACACATCAGAAATACTTGAGCAAAAGCTAACATTACTTTAAAGTTTATTCTCATATCAATAAAAAGGCTGTTCTATCTTTATACATTTGCTTGTCTTGTATGTTTGTTGTTAGAACTTAACTCACATAATTGGAATCCCTTACAAGTGGGGCTGATTACAGCCATCAAGAAGATCAAAACTAGATTCATTTGACACCTAGGCCTGAGGATGAGCTATAACTACCACGAAGATAGTTGATTTATAGATCTACTTGAACTGATTTACAGATCTACTTGTGCATCTCACCACTACCTAAAAGGAGAATACTACATGATACAGGGTTCCTAAATACAATTGGATGGTACAACATTTAAAACTGTTTTGAAAAATTGGTTTCTAAATTTGTTAATTGTTAATTTTCTAACAATAAAGAATCTTGAATTTTCCATAGTTTGTACATTCTGGAGGCTTTATTTCTTTTACGATGCAATATTCATCTTTACCTTCCCAAAACAATAAATTGTTGGAGCATCAATAAATAAATTACTAACCCCCTCCAATTGTGTCTCAGGGCTGACTTCCCTGCCTTTATTTTTATTTTTAGTTTTCATATAAAAATAAACAAACTATTCTGAAGGATTTTTTAAAGATAAGAAGTACTAGCCGACCCGTGCGAAGCATTCGCACTGTATTCTCTTTAAATCCCTCTTAATTAAAGTGCACACAGTATAGTTAGTAAAGCATAGTTAGACTGCAATTTAACCTAATGTAAATATGGATTAAAGAAGAAATAAAATATGTGAGTTTAAATTTAATATAATTTATTTTATAAATGTTAGGTTAAGTTATTTACAAATTACAGCATATTTACAAATTCAAAGTACCTCTTTAAACACTATGTTTGATGTGATTATGTTTGTTTTGATTTATTTAATTCACATGTTACAGCTGATCGAATAATGTAAATAAACATTTCAAGTTTAAATTACTTGCAGAATGATATAATAGGTCGTTTTTCAAAAAAACTATTAGAAAATGAGAGATTTGTATATTTTCATCAAGTAGTGGGTAAAAAAAGCTTTAAAATGACACCTCATTTATGAAAATTGGTGAAGAATTTAGGAAGTTATGGCGTACCGACAAAAAAAAGTACTTTAGAAATTATAATATATATAGATTATTCTGTGAGTATTTTTTATGTGACAGGGAAATAGTTTAAGTTGTTAAATATTTTGTGTAATTAGTTAACCATTATTGTCGTTTGAGATGCAACGTTATTAGTGGTTCATCCACAAATAAAGTATTTGATTGGATGCAGTTATTTGAGAATGGGACTATTGATGATTGTCCAGAGCAAGTAGTGAAACTTCAGTTTAATTTGTTTTCTATTTTATTTTATTAATATATACTATACAGCAAAATAACATTTTACAACAACAAAATATTTCATAGCGGTATAATACAATATAAACCTTAAATGCAGGGTGTTACTTTTCAAATAATCAATTATACAAATGACAAACAAAACATATATCCATAATACATTTTATTGTTATTAACATTTATTACTACTATTTACATGATTTTAATTACATTTTTGTTTAGGTTTGGTGTTCAAATAAACCAGCACTAGCATCTATACAACGTTCTGCCCTCTTTAATAAATATCTGGACACCTTTTTCAAAGTTTGTTCAAAATCATGTTTCTAATCTCAACTTAATGACATTGCACAAAACCCAAACAAAGCGAACAACAATGCCACAATGTAAATCAGCTGATAGCTGAGGAAGAAGGAGAACCAGGGCTACCAGCCTGTGAATTTGTAATTATCTTAAGCCTTCATTTTCTGTATTTGTAAATAGGGTTCCGTTTTAAAAGAAACACCCTGTATGTATGGATAAAAACTAGTAGAAAGGCAAGGGTGCACAAAAAAATACATCAATAAATAAGGACAACTACAATTTCACAATAGATGACAACTAGACATGGACCGCTAATACAGATGATGTGAAGAAAAGAACGAAAGATTGCAAAAACCAGCAATAACAATACATAGGCAAATTATTCAGATAATAAATAAACAGCAAACAAATAACAACAACATGATTTTGAGACGGTGTCAAATTAACAAAATGCGCCTGCACCACATTTCATAGAATCATCTCACCTGTAATGTATGATTATTTATTAAATGATATTGTGCTCAAGAGGGTCAATGTGATGCTAGACCTTGGTACTCCATTCTTCTTTGGAGTACCATGTCAAAGAAGAAGAGACTATAACTAGAATCTACAGTTTACGGTGACAACCACGTCAAGGTACTATCTACAATATTTACAAGATGACCAGACGTTTCGACCATACTGTGATGTGGCATCCTCAGTGGTTTCTCTCAGTGACAGTCTCAGAGAAACCACTGAGGATGCCACATCTCAGTATGGGCGAAACGTCTGGTCATCCTGTAAATATTGTAGATAGTACCTTGACGCGGTTGTCACCGGAAACTGTAGATTCTAGTTAATGACACCGGCCGCTTAAGCCTAAGTTCTAAGAAGAAGAGACTATGTTCTCTTCTTCTTTGACATGGGATGTTCTGATGTTCATGTGAATGCTGTTTGCAACAAAGCTCTCTGAAATCTTGGGCTGATCTGCAGAATGAGGAGCTTTAGTCCAACACCAATGTTTTGAAGATTCACTACTTCACTCTTGTCAGGCCTCATCTGGAATATTGATCTGTTGTCTGGGCACCCCATCAGCAGTATTTGAAGAGGAAAATTGAAGGTATGGTATGCAGCAATACTTTCTTTAAATTGTTGAGATTCAGCTTGGTTACAATTTCTCTGCTGTTCTTGTTGAGGAGATTGCAACACTACTGGGCATAGTACCACTGGAATCTCGTCGCTCTTAGCACGATATCCTCTTTCTTCATTGTCTGCTCAACACTGGACTAGACTGTTCACAGCTTTTGAGCAGGATCTCCTTCAGGGTACCTAAGAACACCAGATCGCAAGAACTGTTTGCTAAACTCCAAGTGGCGTCCAACTATGCTATGAACAGCCCACTGGTTAGAATGCAAAGTTTAGGAAATACCCTTCCAGTGGATTTTGTTTTCTTCTTTCGCAGCTTCCAGTGGTTCAAACGTGAGCTCGTCAAGAATCTGCAACCATAATGCGTCTCTGACTGTGTCCGAAACTAACTAAGGCCTAGATTATGTAGGCAGTCAGTTATATTTATATCACGTTTTTGTTTATATTTATATCACGGTTGCTGTTATTTATTAGTTATTATTACCTAACTTATTTATTGTTTTATTGTTTATTATTTACAAATAATCAATGATTCTCTCTCTCTCTCGTTTGGAGGAGGTCTGAACAAGGTGAGTTCCAATAGGCACATGGAAGTCGATAAGCATGAGAAATTACGGGCAATCAATCAAACCATTCACAAGCTTAAAGTGAAATAGAAGATTGAGAGCTTTTCTTCTGGATGAGAGTGACAGTATATGATGCTGCTGAGCAATCTCCTACGTATCTACCTTTAGATAATCAATACCACTCCTTACACACATCAGCCATAGCAAACGCTTCTGGATCAGGTTATTCAAGCTGCAGAGTCCAATCTGGCAAGGTAACCAAACAACAGAACCATATTCAACAGGGTGTCCACACAAATTTTGTGACAATTTTCCCTGATCATTTCGGGTAATCTTCCCTGATTCTCAAAAATGTTCAAAGACCGGTTATAGTCCAAATGTGTTGTATTTTAAGCATTAAATTAAATTGATTATAATGGAGATATTCTTGCTATTAAAAAGTGTAAATAAACATTAAAAACAAGAAAACCCAGCTTCCTCTATACCCGCAGCTGGCCTAGTTATCTTTCCCTCTCTTTTTCCTCCCATTTTTACTAAAATTTTTATTAAAAATGCAAATATATTTCTACAAAGCTGCATTGCTAATATTTTCATTATGAACACTTACAAAAAGGAAACCTATAAGTAAACATATATAAGAGACTCACAAAATTAATCTTACAAATGAAGAAAAATTACATTTATATCCTTATTTCAACACTGGAGAATATTATTTATTTATTTATTACATATTTGGAATGCTACATAACAGCGTTAGCCAGTTATAATGTATTATCATAACATTTAGGACATTGCACTATTGATCTCCACTTTAATTATTTAATAGATTTTATTGTTAATTGTATGAAAAAGCACTTAAACTGTAATTAGTAAACGTAACTAATGTAACCAGTTATTTGATATGCTTCTTAAAATTTGTTTTCTATCAGTATTCTTTCTTAATTTTCTCCAGTATTTCTATCTTTTTCTCTATTTCTGCATCTTCCTATTCTCCTTCTATTTCTAACTGCTTCATGCTTTCTTTTAATTATGATAATTGTGGTGCAATCTTTCTTTTTCTCTACAATATTCTTTTCTTCCTCTGATTTCATTGCCATTTTCAAGAAGATACCTTCTTCTTGATGCTCTCACTGCAGTAATCATACTTCTGGTAACTTTTACATTGCTCAGCCCAACAAGATCTTTGATTAATGCTATCCGAAATTATTCTTCAGAAAATAAGGAATTCTTCAAGGAGATTTTCAACTATTTAAGTTTTGTTGATGGAAACCCCAAGTTGAGTTCAAATGCATTTCCATGAGATAAAATTAAACACATCTTCACTAAAAACCACAATTCTCCATATTTCTTCTTCTTCACCAAAAAGTTTAAAATAAAATTCATCCAGTCCCTCATCATCATTATTTTGTAAAATTAAATCATCAAACTGCTTTCTAATGCTCAAATCTTTTTGAACTTCTTCTGTTAGGGAAGTAAACTATTGTTTGGCCCTCCTTTTCATTCTTCATCATTTTTAAAAAGACACAAGTCATAAGTTAAGTATGAAACTGTTGCACAGTTCAAAAATATCTATAACAATGCTACGTTAGTTGAGGTTGCAAACTAGAGCATAAACAAATCCCTCTAAAACCATCACTGAGGCAGATTTCCCTAACTTTCCAGAATAGGGAATTTTGACTCTACCTGACCAAATTTGTTTTCCCTGACTATCTCTGTATTTCTATAATGTGAACACCCTGTTCAAGTATGGGACGTACAAGAGCAGCATAGAGAGTCCTCAAGGCGACAGGAGAAAGAGTATTCTTCGAGGTCCTAGCAATAAACCTTAAGACACCATTTGCTCTAGCACAGATTTTTGCAACATGCATACCCGGGTTAAGGTCAGGCAACATATGTAGTCCTAGATCTTTAACAGTGTCTTCTCTCACCAATATTGTACCATCGATCTAGTAGTCAAATATAACACATTGTTTCAATCGGTTAAACGTCATGACTTGACACTTTCTCTCGTTCAATTGCATAACATTTTCCAAACACCAATGGAAAATTCTCCTCAAGTCCCTGAAGTTGAAGTTGTTGAAAGTTCGATGAGATTTCAATAAACACCTTCACATCATCAGCAAAGATTAGGTACTCACGTGAACCTCATAGAACCAGGCTGCAGCAAATATACCACCACATAACATACCAACAGAATAGCATCGTACCTCGGCTAAACAAGAAACGTTATTTCCAGCAAGGCATTCTGACAGCATTCCAGGATCAAGAGTGAATTACAGAAATTAGAAACCTTATAGACTTATGTTCGCAGATGACATTAAGATATTTACTGAAATTACCTGCTTGGAGGATTGTGAGCGCTTACAGAGCACCCTGTGTTCTGTTGAAGTCTGGTGTGAGCGTAATGGTATGGACCTGAATTTCAGCAAGAGCGCCATTCTCACATATTGTAGGTCAAGTGTACCTATTGTATCTGATTACACTCTCCTCAATTCTCCTCTGAATAGAGTTCATAAATTCAAGAACCTGGGAGTAATTATGTCCTCCAGCCTTAGCCCGTGGGATCAAATTTCATACACATGTAGTAGGGCCAACTCTCTTATCGGATTCTTGTACAGGGCATCCTGTGACTTCCAGTCTCCATTGACACTGGCTATACTTTTCAAGACCTTAATACGACCTATCCTAGAATACTCGTCGGTCATCTAGTGTCCATATCAAGCTGGCCACATTAATATCCTGGAGTCTGTTCAGATTCGAGCCATAAGGCTCATAGGCATGCGTCTCGAATACCAATACCTTGAGACTCCTATTGACTCTCTTAGGATCACATTTGGTCTCCCTCTCCTGGCGACCAGAAGGAAGATGGCTGACATCCTGCTGCTTCACAAGTTGGTGAATGTTGCCATTGACTGCTCTGACTTTTTGTCCATGATTGAGTTTCGGATTCTGACACCCACTCGCTCCAAGGACATATTTGCCAAACGAGCATCTCCTTACCTGTACAGCCACTACAGTTGTGTTCCCGGATAACGAGAGAAGTTAATGCTGTGTCTGATGCTGTTGAGTTTTTTTGGTTCCTCCCGTCAATCATTTCGCAGAAGCCTCATGAGATTATTGAATTCTGCAACCTGAAAATCTTGCAGCTTTGAGATTTGAACTCTTGTATTCATGGTGGGGTGAATGTGATTATACATAGTGTGGGTGTGTGGATGGGTTGTATATATTGATACTTGTATAAGTTACCATTGTTACTCATATCTCATGTATCTTGCTATTTAATGCATTTATTTACAATTAATCTGTTGTTATTGTTATTATTATTGTCACCTAAGTTTATCATTGTTCATTATATTGCATATTTACATTATACAATGCCATTTATGATGTACTTCTACTGAACTATTTGTTGTCTTGGTCTTGTATTATTGTATCTATTATAGTAGTCTTGGATAGTTCTGTTGTGATTTAGATAAACTTTATGATTTTTTTTTTTAATTTTATTGTCTCAACGGCAATGCCATTTACATGCAGACTTACGTATAAGAGTATAGAACAATTTTAACGATACAAAATGACTAGTACTAAACGTGGCAGCATATAACAATTGTAACAAATTAATATATAAATATATGTATGACTAACAACAAGCCAATATCTATGAATTCTTCAATTTTTGCTTGAATGATTTGAGGCTGTCGAAGAAGAAGTCAACCACTTCTGGCACTGAATTACCAAGTTGATGCAGTCTAGCTACTGGTCCGATTTTCAGATAGTTGGTTCTATACTGCATGTGGACAAACAAATCTGTTGATCTGGTAGTTCTAGGGACCCTAAAGTTAATCCTGGCCAGAAGATCCAAGCAGTCGATGTTACCTCTAATCAGATTGAAAAGAAAAACAAGGTCCGCTTGGTCCTGACGAACCTCCAGAGTGTCTAAATGAAAATGGTCCATCTAAAGGTCCACGGGAATGTTGGCAAAGGCAAAACCCAGTCTTGTTCCTACAAGCCTAAGCAATCTTCTTTGGATTCTTTCCAAACAAATGATATGGTGGAGGTAGTATGGTTTCCATATTATTGAAGCGTATTCAAGGATGGGACATAGAAGTGATTTGTAAAGTATGGTAATGGAATAAACAGACAGGCCACTCCTTGCAGCACGAGACAAGAGACCAAGAAGTCTGCTAGCCCTTTTACAGATGTCATCAATATGGCATTCTGGCGACAATGACCTGGTAAGTCGCACTCCTAAATCCCTCACTGTCTCAACTCGCTGCAGAATGGTTCCATGTAACTGGTAATTGCACTGAATGACCGATTCACCACGACAGAAAGATATAACCATGCATTTGGACGTGTTCAATTCCATCTTGTTATTAGCACACCACTTGGACACCTCATTCAAGGAACGTCGAAGGACCTCACCACCCTCAGCATCCCTCAATGCACTGAAAAGTTTGATATCATCTGCGAAGATGCGAGAAACTTACTTTGAATAACCTCACCAATGTCATTAATAAATAAATTGAAGAGATAGGGGCCCAAGAGTGAGCCTTGAGGAACCCCTGATTTAACCTGAAAAGGTTCAGAGTAAGCACCACCGTGGCTAACTATGGCGGTCCTCCCTCTCAAGTAACTTGCAAGCCAAGACAATAAAGGATCCAAAATTCCATATGATTGGAGCTTCAACACGAGGATGGCGTGGCTAACCTTGTCAAAAGCTTTGCTACAATCAAGGTATATAGAGTCCACTTGGGAGTAGTTTTCAAATGCGGATAATATAAATTCTTCGTACAACACAAGATTTGTAATGGTCGATCTTCCTGCAGTGAAACCGTGCTGTTCTGGAATAAGTATTCTTGAAAGTAGGGTCTTCAGTCTGTTCAGAACAACTGATTCAAAAATCTTGGCAATAGAGGACAGAAATAGGGCGGTAGTTGCTAACTGACTGACGGTCTCCATCTTTATAGATTGGAACTACATAGCTTGCTTTAAGCGATGAAGGGAAAATACCCTCTCTAAGACTTTTATTGAAGAGATGAGAGAGCTGTTTACAGATAATATCGCTACAATTACGCAAGGCAATAGGAGGAATGAGGTCAGGTCCACAACCCTTGTTGACATCCATAGCATCTATCTTTCGCCTCACTTCCTCAGCAGTACACTCAAGCAAAGACAAAGAACAGTTACTATCTCTAACTAGAAAGTTGGTTGAAATTCTATCAGGCTCAGAATATACATTGGAAAATTAGCGAGCAAACATATTACAGATCTCATGGCAATCAGATGATTCCTCATCCCCAAGTTTCATCCTAGAAGCTATAACATTGGTTCGTTTCAGAGATTTGATGTGACTCCAGAAAATCTTGGGGTTTGAAGAGATTGTCCCATCCACATGAGCAATATAAGAGTTGTAGCAGCCCGTTGCAAGATTTCTACAAGCAGTTCTAGTCCTAGCAAAACCAGAATAATCACTATCAAAGCCGGTATGCTTATAAACCCTGTGCAGTATTTTCTTTGACTATCATGACCTTCAGTTCTTGACTAAACCAGCGCGGGAAGTGAGATTGTCCAACACGTTTTGAAGGAGTGTTGTTTGCTACCAACTGACTCAGTCCTCCAATATAATGAGTGAAAGACGCATCAGAACCGCGTCCAGGTTGAGACATTTCAGCGTTGAGATTCTTGATATCTTCTCTTAGTTGATGAAAATTGCATTTGTGGTAGTTAGGACAGTATCTCAACTGAGAAGAGGTATTCTCTTTTGGAAGAGTGAGGTCAAAATCCAATGCGGGATGATAAGTGTCCTCCTTAACTAGAGGCTCATTAGATTGACACACTACACAGAGTAAGTTTGTATATAGCAGATCTAGCTGGGAATCATGGTCATTTGATACTTCGTTTAATTGTTTTAATGAAAGTGTAGTGACCATATCATCAATTAAACTTGCCGAAAATTCAGGGCTAGTAGCGCTGTTGAGGTTAAAGTCTCCAATGAGGACAAAATCATAATCGTTAGCAACCTGATGGTACAACTGCTCCATAGAGTCACATAGGGATTGGTATTTACTAATAGGCTGATTTGGAGGTATGTATATGCAACATAAGAGAACATGACGATAACCGTAGGTCAAATCTACAGCAATCGCTTCAATGTCTTTAGGAGGAAAGGCAATAGTAGAAACTTTCAAATTCTTATGAGAAGCTATCAAAACACCACCACCAGTAGTTTTATTACTATTTAACACTGTTCTATCACAACGAAAAACATTAAATAGTGACAGGCCCAACTCAGCATCAGTTATCCCTGAATTTAAATTGGATTCAGTAAAGAAAATTAGATCAATATCTCTTAGGTTTACGTTAAGCAATAAATCTGTTAGTTTAGAACGCAAACCATTAACATTCTGGTAATAACCCCTGAGTAAAACATTGCCGTTGAGAGAAATTAGTTCTTTTGCTTCTGGTCCGATTTGACAATTCTTGGAATTCCACTTTTATATTTTATTGTTAAGTCCTTTACTCCTTCACCGAGGCGAACTTCGAGTTCTTGTCTAAGGTTTTTTAGCGTCTCAAGTTCCACAGGTGTGTGATCTCTGGAGATTTTGACATCTTTGAGCTCAGGATGAGAAGAGCTTAGTGTTTGGATAGAGAAATCCTTGAGCACTCTGATTATGTCAAGCTCCAAGGCAAGTATTACCTTGATGGGCCGCATTTTCCCTGGAGCTTTTGCACCCAATCTGAAATGTTTAATACTAGTTGAGCCAAATTCAGGTGCAACACTTGCTAAAATTGCTGTTACTATGCCTCCATCATGCGTTTTAATCTGCTGGAATTGGTTGGATTCAGCCTCGGGAGCGTTGAAAATAATGAAATTCTTTTTCCTTAAGAATCTCTCATTTATTTCTTCAATTACCGTGTTAACATTGGACTTATCGGCCGTACGTTCACGCTCCTCAATTGAGGTAACCCTCCGGTCAAGATCATCTAGCCTAGGGTCTATAGAAGAAAGTTTCTCCTGAATCAACTTTATTTCAGACTTAATTGTTTTAGTATCTTTTTATTTATTTATTCGTAAGACGCCTATCGTCAAGCTTCGGGACGTCCTTCAAATTATTCACCATAGACGCTAGGTCATCAACCTTAGCCATCAGCACACTCAGAATGGCAGGTATGTCGGCTGAGACCGGTCTAGCGCCGCAGTCCACCCTAGCGCAAGACCATTTTTTGTTGTTATCACCAGCCAACTTTAAATATTCAGGTTTAGAAACCTCAACACAAGCTCGGTGGAACCACCTGTTATAGAGTCCATCGCACTGAAGGCCCTCATCACCATCTCCGACCTTCTTTACACATACAGAGCATATTCCTTGATCTCAGAAATGATTTTTTTTTCGGCTGTCGTCTGCTTTGCTAGCTAGAGCTCTGTGATATTGCCTTGGCTTTTACGGTTATTTTTGTTGTTTACCTTAAGTTCAGCGAGTTCTCACCGCTTCCCTCGTATTGATATAATCACGTGAGTTTTCATCAATTTGTGTGTTCCCAGATTTGCTCATCACTTCTCTAAATATCTTGAGTTGATTAACAGCCCTATCCGTTGTGACGTCAATAACAAACTGTAACTACCAAGTCTTGTTTCGCTATACCGGCACGCCAAATCTTGCAACTGCCACTGCCTTCCTGATCATAACTCTTCTACTTTTTCCATAGATCTGAACATCGGATTGCCACTATAAAAAAAGCTTGTAGGCTGCTGGTGGATCGAGTAGCCAGTGGTTTATGAGTTGGTTGTTTCCTTGTTTGCTTATCTCATATAACTATTAGTCTGTTCCAAATGGCGTCTTTTGTTGATGACAAGGAAGTATGCATTATATGTTGCAAAAAAGTGATTGAGAGGGGGGTGGAATGTGAAGCATTTTGTAAACGTTGGTTTCACCCTGATTGTGCCAAACTATCTGCTCAAGAGTATAAAAAAATTGCTGACGGCACAGCTAAACAGTGGATTTGCGGACGCATGGATTGTGATGCACCCCAACCTGCCAATCAAGCGAACACACTTGATATAATATTGCGCAAACTGGATTCACTTGCCACCAAGGATGACTTCAAGGCAATCTCCAATGAAATTGTCGACTTAAGACGAGAAGTAGCCACTATCTGTCAGACTGTAAATAGTCTGGAACCAAGACTGATGTCTGCTGAAGCCCAAATTGTCTCGATTAGTAATGACTTATCTTCTCTGAAAACAGCCTCGTCGACTGTTGATCTGGAGGACTTATGCGCTGAGGTTGCCGACCGATCTGCCAGGCAGTCCAACATTGTGTTGTATTATGTGCCCGAAAGTAAGAGCAACAGTGCTGGAGCGAAGACTACCCATGATCGTGATCTAATCGGTAAAATATTCCATCTGATAAGCTGCGATGTCCCCAGTTTCTCGTTCTTTAGAATTGGTAAGTCAACCCAGCGATCAGTGCGTCCGATCAAAGTCATTTCCCCAAACGCTGATGTTGTAAAAGACTTCTTCAAAAGATTTTCCAAAGAACTACTTACGGATAAATGTTTGTCTGAAGTAACTGCATCTCGTGACAGAACACCTAAAGAGCGGAATCATCTGTTGGAACTGCGCAAACAACTACAGGACCGCATGGAGTTGGGTGAGGTCAATCTGACGATCAGGTACATAAATGGGACTCCAAAGATTGTTACCAAGGCAAAAAACTAATATCTTCCAACGGCAAGGCAAGCTACCACATCTATTATCAGAACGTCAATGGCCTGAGATCAAAGCTTCATGAGCTACGTCTTTCTTTGTCGATATGTGTACATGATGTGTTTGTGCTTACGGAAACTAATCTGCAGCCATATATCTCTTCAGGAGAGCTTGGTTTTCCTGGCTCATATACAATTTTCAGAAATGATCGCTTCCTCGAGGCTTCTGGCAAGTCTAGCGGTGGAGGAGTGCTCATTGCCGCTTCTAAGCTTGTCAGCCCAACTGAAATCAGCATTCAGTCCGAGCTTGAAATGCTTTGTGTATCCTTAACCCCTCGTCCAAACTACAAAACACTTCTGGTGGGTGTGTACATTCCTCCTGCCTCGACTCTTCAAGTATATATAGATTTCTCTCACAGTATTGAGGAAGTACTGGCGACATCTCGTTTTGATTGCATCCATATTCTGGGTGATTTTAACGTGCCGGTCTCCAGCTGGGTTGACCTTGTTGTGCCTTCTGTGCTATCGCCACTGTCAATACTATCTCAAACAGCTGCGATGTTTTCGCTATTACAGGTAAATGAGATCCAAAATCAAAGGGGGGTCCTGCTTGACTTGATATTCACGTCGTCATCTGAGGTGCATGTTTTCTCTGAAAATGATCTAGTTGTGCAAGAGGATATACACCACCCTGCATTAAACTTCGTTATGGATCTCCCTGCACCAATTACTGCAACATCTAGGTTTATGAAAAATTTAGTTAAATGCAACCTTGACCAGGTATATCATGACTTAGCATTGGTCAATTTTGATGAAATGATATCTGAGTATAGTGTCAACTCATCTTTTGAGAAATTCATTTCTACCATAAGGGACACAGTTATTAAGCATTCACCTTTAAAGAAATGTGGACCGTCAAAATTTCCTAAATGGTTTTCTCCCCAACTTAAGCAGTTGACCATGATTTAAAAAACTCTTCATAAGCGTTACAAGCAAACTCTTGATGACTCTGCATATCAGGAGTTCTCCTTAGCTAGATCACAGTGCAAGGCCTTGTCTAGAGAATGTTTTGCTAGTTATGTCAACCACGTCTAAGGTGTTCTTCCTCAAAACCCACAAATTTTTTGGTCTTATGTAAAGGCTTTACAGGGTTCCAACCCATTGCCATCTACTGTTCACTTTGAGGGATCAATGTCTGTTGACGATGAATCCTCTTCTAACCTATTTGCAGACTTTTTTCATCAGTATTTGGTGATTGCGATGATGATCTTGAACCACCACGTTGTAATCTTCCCTCCTGTCTGGGAACGTATTCCTTTTCCTTAGTTGAAGTTTCTGAGGTTCGACATATACTCTCTACTCTTGATGTTAAAAAAGGGTGTGGCCCTGATTGTATCCCACCAGCTGTTGCAAGGCACTGTTGTCAATTGTTGGCTTCTCCTCTGACTAGACTCTTCAACATATCACTGTTGGCTGGCGTCTTTCCAGACATTTTGAAGACTGGCTACATTGTTCCGATCCACAAGAAAGGCCCCATCAGTGATGTCAAGAACTACCGGCCTATAACAATTCTGCCAGTCTTGCAAAAGTGTTTGAGAGGGTTGTCCTTTCACGGATCAGCTTTATGGTCAACCAGTTCATTACACCAGCCCAACATGGATTTAGGAAGGGGCGATCCTCTGTCACAAATCTTATGGTATTTGAGACATACGTATTTGACGCTTTTGAAGATCGATGTCAGGTTGATGTTGTTGAGCTTGATTTTGAAAAGGCCTTTGATCGTGTGAACCACAATATTCTTCTGAACAAATTACAACTCTATAACATTCGTGGGAGCTTACTCCATTGGTTTTGGAGCTATTTGAACGAGCGTAGACTTCAGGTTAGGTACAATGGTGAATTCTCACGTGATTTCATCGCTACTTCTGGAGTGCCCCAGGGATCATTGCTCGGTCCTTTGCTCTTCACCATTTTCATCAATGATGTCGTCAAGGAGCTTCACTGCGGCTTCCTGCTGTTTGCCGATGATCTCAAGATCTACCAGAGGATCTCTTCCGTGGAGGATTCGAGCATTCTTCAAGATGGCATTGACTCTGTCTCCCAGTGGTGCTCATTAAACAAGATGAACCTGAACGTTGACAAGTGCGTCTGCATTATCTTCCATCGCATTTTGAATCCCTTGCAACGTGAGTACCTTCTGGATGGAAGAGTGTTAACCAGGTCTTCAGAAGTGAGGGACTTGGGTGTGATACTGACTTCAACTCTTAGCTGGGAACGCCAAGTTCAATCTGTTTGCAGTAGGGCACTACGAAGCCTCGGCCTCATTCATCGGCTTGCTTCAACCTTTTCTAACCTTTACTCACTGAGATTACTGTACTGTTCTCTGGTCAGACCACATCTCGAGTACTGTGACGTCATTTGGTCCCCGCATCAACTTTACCTCAAGGATGAGATCGAGTCTGTTCAACGTAGATTTCTTCGCATTGTGGGTATCCGTCTTGGCTTCAGATATCAGGACGTACCTTTGGAGGAGGTATCGTCTATGCTCCTCCTTCCACCCCTTGAAGTCAGGCGTTTCAATCATGATGTGGTCTTACTCCAACGCCTTGTTATTTCGGAGCTGGACTGCCCTGCACTACTTGAGAGAGTCAACTTCAGGACTCCCTCTGGAACCAGATCTCGGGACCTATTTGCCAGGGTGCCTGCCTCTTCAAATTACTTATTGAACAGCCCTATTCAGAGAATCCAAAGGCATGGAAATCTAATCCCTGGTAGTGTCGACCCTTTCAACTACAGTGGATCAGCTTTTAAGAGACGTCTCCATCAGCTCCAGGACTGCTTTTAGCACGTGCTTTTGTCGTTATTTATTAATATGCCTGTGCATTTATCTGTGTTTTGTTATGTTTGTATTTTTGCTGTATCTTTTCAAATTCTATACTTATACAAGTCTGTTTGTTTTGCTCATATATTTATTAATGTTATTTATTTGAAACTTGAATATTTATTGTATCTAGCTCTAGTTAGCATTCTCTCTAGCATGTTTTAGAATTATTATATAAATTGTAAAGGAATAACACTGTGGCTTTGCCGTTGGAAAGATAAATAAATAAATCTTGGTTACTCATTTTTATATGAAGGTGTACTGAGCAAAATTCTTCGTAACACAGTAATCCAGTCTGAGACAGCTAAGCGAATGATATAGAACTCATTTTGTTAACTTAACGGTTGGCACTCTAGACGATACTCAAATTTATAGACACGATCTATACTATACTATTATAGACACAATCCTAACCTGACATTTATTATCATAATGTATAATAAATAATACATGATGCCGTGTATTATTTATTATACTGTGTACAACAGTGGTTTACCGTTGATAAATAAAGAATAAAGACTCCCAAGAGTTCGAAGACAACACGACTGATCGCCAAGATCAAGGAGAGGCATTATCTAAGCCTAAATTTGTTTGATACTTTTACAATTTGTTGACATTACAAATGTGATATTATGTCACTTGGACAATAAGACTGTTCTATTAAATATTACGAATTGTAATACTATTGGAGTTCTATGTGTATTATATTATGTAAAATGGCGCTTGCCGTTTACATATAACATATATAATGCTAGTGTAATAGAGGTACAGTTTTAAGGAAGCGCAACATTATTATTATGCTATTCTAGTTACCCTGACTTATACAACCACAGTCAGCTGATTTCCCAAAATGGAATGAGTTGAGTACGAGTACAAGAAATACAGTACACTAAAAAATGTCTGACTGGGTTAGGAAATGAGCTGTTGTCTGTCTAGTTACTAGTCATTCAATATCTTGTAGGTTAGGATTGTTGTTTTGTTGAATTTTGTTAGTAATTCTACGTGAGTTTTCATTTTCTGTGACTTGCAATACATGTATGTGTCGACAATTTTTATTTGTGCGTTTATGTTAAGTCATTCTTTTGATACTCTATAAATAGGGCCTATTTTAGGTTTGCCTCTGGTAGTGATCTCACTATGAACAAGTATTTTCAAGTATTAAAAAGTTGACTTATTGATATAAAAATATGTTTTCTCTTAACACTGTTGATAGTAAATCCGAGACTTTGAGTGCAGAAATTATGGATGATTGTAGTTCTAGTGATGAAAATGTAGAAAATCAGGAAACTAGGCCTAAATTGGGTTTTAAACCTCAAAAAGAAATTGTATTTAATAAGCTTCTGCCATACAGTGAAAGCTTAGATGAAGAATCTCAAGAAATGTTAAATGATATCAAGGGAAATTTAGGGAAATGTGTTCTGCTCAAAGATATCAAACCTGGTTGCATAATTTGGGTTCATCGACTCACAAGGTAAGGAAAGAATATTTTGTAAAATTCACTTAGGCTGATAAAAAAAGTGTTGTATCAAAGTAGGTCCTAGTTAACAATTAAGTAGATTATCAGGAGAGATTATTTATTTAGACTAATTGCCTGAATCTTTGTTTTAATAACTGCACTTTCTAAACTGCTGAAAATAGGCTATGATTTCTTGTTGAATAAGTGAGGAAGAAATAGATTATCTTTAAGGTGGATAATGATAATGCTGTAAAGTAGTTTTTTATCGATAAATTGGAAACCATATTTTTTCTAAGTAAGTCTATGATTCATCTTATTGGTACAGTACGTAATTTTGCATTTCTTGCCACTCAAAAGAATTTGACACTGCCTGAAATAGATAAAAAATTGACTATATTTTCATGAAAAACGCCTTTTATTGTGTGGAAATGGGATATTTTATCAAAAATAAAAGCAAAAACTAATTTCACCAGGCCTATTTTCAGTATTTTTGACATTGGCCTACTGGGTTATTTCCGTCATTTTAAATGACTTTTGGTAATTGATTTGGATCAATTTATCACTGCATTTACATAGATAAAAGTGTTGTAATTAGGTATCCATTTCATAAATGTTTCACCATGACCAAATAATTAATTTTACAACCTCTAGAAAAAGTAAAATTATTTCAGAAAAATTTAAATTTTTCAAAAAAATGTTTAAGGAAATTAATGACATTTTTTTCTTGAAAATTTAAAATTCTGAAATTAATCAAAGGTATACAAAATATTTTTGTCGATCAAGTGATACGTCGATACAGTACCACTGTACGTGTATGGGTGGGCGGGTGGGTCAGTACCACTGTACGTGTATGGGTGGGCGGGAGCATCAATCTGGCAACATTTGTTTAAGCGGACAACTGTAATGTATTTGTAAAAAGTCAGCGTCCGATAAGGAAGACATGCAAAGTTCAGTCGAATAATGTCAGTGTCCGTTTATACTTATGGTCATAAAAAAAAAAAAATGGTGAAAGTTAGCGGGTGAGCTGTTTAACACATTCAGCAGCAGAGCATGGTTTCGTGTAACGCGCGGTGTTGTGCTGCCTTGCCCGGCTTGGCACTATGGCCGCACGCTTGTACATATTTCAACATAGTGACAAGTTAAATCAGTACATATGCGATTCATACAATATTTTAAGTTCACATGATAGGTATTTACAATTTATTAATCCCCTTCAACCCACCATTTCATTCTATTTCAGTATATTTATTTATCATCAGAAGCCATAGTAAACAAATCTGATTCTCCCCTTATATCTTCGAACTGTAAACTCTATGTCTTCTGACTTACTGGTCGTCGTATTATGGTCAACAAATTTTGTTCAAAAAAACAAACAGCTAGTCTAGATGGTCCAGCCATGTTAAAAACACTAATAATAATAAATGTATACACTAAACACTCATTTATACAAACTACACTACAAAGAAAAATGAAAAAATGTCGCGCCAAAACTGCAAAACAGAAAAGTTATTTACAATTTTTAGACCATGCTATGAACAAACGACAATCAGCTGTGCAATGCTAGACTTACCCTTAAACAGAACAGTTTTCTGATTGCCTAATAACTACCCAAGGCGTCATCAGCATGCGTGCAACGACCGCCCAATGTAAGGCGTCACCCGCAGCGAATATGCTCACAATATCTGCACGACAAAGTGGCATTTTTAACTTAATCTACAATTATTGTAATGGGACAACGGTCCAAACCCATCAAGCAAATTTGTAGTAGACATCCCGAAATTTAAACGTGTAAATCTGCATATGAATCACAAGTGCTAACCACTAAGCTAGTAAGAGGCCTTAGTGATTTATGATTTAAAATATTAAATTAAGCATATGTACGGTAATTGTTCAGTATATTTGTTAGTTATCAGTATTAGTGTGCCAAATGCAAAAAGATTTGTATACATCACACTGCTGACCAAAATATTCTAAAAAATATTTTTTGGAGTGTGTCTAATTTTTGTACATACTAAACTGTTATATATATATATATACATATATATATACATATATATATATATACATATATATATACATATATATATATATATATATATATATATATATATATATATATATATATATATAAAATAAATTTGTTTGGTCAAATATGTTTTGATTGCTTTTTCCCATTATAGATACAGAATATTCATATTCAATAATTGGTGAAAAACAATCATTGATTATAATTATTATTGTTCCTGTGTTGTTGTTTGCATATCCGATCAAAAATTGAAAATGACACAAACTTTTCAATGAACTGCTGTGGAAATATAGTTTAAACCAGACATTTCGAATTTTTATTATATATACAGAATTAAATATTCTATTGAACAGTATAATGAAGTAGGAGCTAAAGGTTTTTTTCCTGGAACAGTTTACAAGTCAAAGTGAGAATTTTCAAAACATTTTTTAGTATGTACAAATTTAATTTTTTTGTAAATTTAAAGTAATGATAATTTAATCTATAAGTAATTTAATTTAGTACACCACCTCGGGTAATTAAAAACTTAGATAAGACATATGTTAAGTAGTATGTTATGGTAAAAATAATGACAAAGCCATGAAAATATACAAAGCTAGTTTACAATAAGAAAAAATGCAAAATAAAATTGTAACAGCCTTATTATGAAGTAGGAAAATCAGGTTGTCTTTTAAAAGTTTGATTACTGCAGGATTTCTAAACTTCATGGAGTCAGAAATAAGTATTTTAAAAGTCTGAAACAGACAGAAAAAACTGCAATAGTAGGTTTTATGGAAATCTCTGCTTTGTGCTACAACAATTTAATGTCCAACATCGACAGCTCTCTTTCATCTAATCCGAAATCCTTCTGGGGTTTCTTCAGTTCCTTAAACAAAGACAAGAGTCAACTGCGATGTCATTCCACCATAGTGAGTTAACCTCCCAGGACCTAGTAGAAATTTCTAACCTCTTCGCCGGCTTCTTCTTATCGATCTTCATGTCACCTGTAAACAATCCTCCATTATATGAAGATAAAACAGAAGACTCCTTCTCTGCATGATGTATATCTGCGTTAGAGGTGGAAAAGAAGTGCAACGGCGTTGATGTCTCAAAGGGAGCTGGTCCTGATGGAATACCCCCTGAAATCATTAAATTCTGCAGCCCTATTCTTGCCCCCTTTCTTACCATATTCTTTAATTGTTTATTCTCTTCTGGCATTTTTCCTTCTTACCTAAAATCTGGCATTATAGTTCCCACCTACAAAACAGGTGATCGTAGTGATGTTAAAAACTACCGTCCTGTTGTTCTTCTTTATGTCATCGGCAAAATTTTTCGAGGCCTGGTGCTTGATGGACTAATTTTCGACCATGGGAAATATATCATTCCACATCAACATGGGTTTATGCAAGGCAGATCAACTTCTACCAATCTGGTTCTGCTGCAGGATTTTGTCACAACAGCCTTTTCCAGGAATCTATTTGTTGACTGTATCTACCTGGATTACTCGAAAGCCTTTGACAGGGCGAGCCATCAACATTTACTTGGCAAGTTGGCTGCATACGGGTTGACCAGACCATTACTCAGTTTCATCCGCTCTTACCTGTCTAATCGCTCACTTGTTGTCAGACACTCTTCTCCTCTATAGTTCTAATTCATCGTTCTAAGTCATTTATTTTATTTTATTTTATTTTACATTTCAACGGACATCTCCATTTTTACAGTTTTGAACAATAATGAGTGAACTCAAGACACTGACGTATATGCGTAATTGTATAAACCAAAATACAATATGCGAGAGGTATAGAATGCGGGGTCCCCTTCTATCCTTTTCTTTAGCTTTTTTAATTTTTTTTATTTTATTTTTTTATTTTTATAGCAATATTTATTAAAGGGCAGATAAGGGGATTACATTGGTCCCTAATGGGTTACATACAGAATGACGTTGACATAGAAATACATTAACAAATGTTGTATGATAATATTAAACAATTGTAACAACTTGACAATAACAATGATAAATAGAGTATACGATTAATAACTTAATGACGAAACGGATAAACTATGAATGACAATAACGTAATAAATTAATAAGTGCAACATGATTTGAACTATGAGTAACAACAATAACAACAATAAATTAGTACGAAACAATAGAATAATAAACATGAATTAACAAGATACAATGTATAAATAACAGCAATGAGAAATACAGAGCGAATTGTCTTCCCTCCGCTGTAGCAACTCCTAGACAGATAACTCACCCAGACTGGCGATCCTCCTCTTGAGCGCTGGTATACTGTCCACAAAAAAGTCGACGATGTCGGCGACGCTATTACCAGATCTCTGAAGTCGGTACATCGTGTCGTTTGCAGCGTAGTTGGTGCGATGTTGCTGCCTAGCGAACATTGCCATTTATGTTGTTAGATGTTATTTGCCTATAAATAATATTTGCCATCCTAGTCATTGTTATAGTATTATTAGATTTCATTAGATTGTTAGCATGTTGATTTGTCTCTTGTTATACCAATTTGATACCATCCTGTTGATCTTGCATGATCGTCGATATTTTGTTAAATCTCTATTGTTCTCTGTATTTTTCTTATTTATATTTTTATATTTTCTACTGTTAATGCTTGTACATTTGTTATTTATATATTCTAAATTGTCATATCCTCACATATTTAAATTCTATATTTTATACATCAGTGCATTATCATAAAATTATTATAATCTAGCTCTAAGACTGTATTTTTAAAATGGTGTATGCCATAGAAAATAAATAAATAAATAAAACAGATCTAGATATATGCTGCTCATACCTGAGTAATTTCCTATAAGCAGAGGAAGCAGAGATTTCCAATATCATTATTATTACATCTATCAATTTGGTTTTAAGTACAGCGTACTATACCATTCAGTTTGTTTACCATACGAAAATATCGTATTCATCAACTGTCGTTTAACACAGTCTGCATTACCCTCCTACTAGTAAAAGGAACCATTTAACATTACAACAAAACAAAATCGTATCAATAACACATTTATAGTACACTTCGGCAATGAAAACACTTATTTATTCATCATTTCAATTTGTTTCAAGATAAAGTACCATCTTTTATTACTACTAATATCTAAACATGATAATAAAATAATAAACAATAATGGTAACAAAAATAAATTATAGCAATATTGTACTGTATTGTAAAATCACAAAAGTCATCACATTAAAACAACCATAGTGCGAGCGCAAAGTCAACTGAATTGATAGTGTTAGGTGGCGATATGACATTAGTGAATGCATGTGAGTGCAACTGCAATTATTTCTATAATTTGTAGTACAGTACAATTTTTTATTTTCATTTTATTTTATTTCATGCATCAATACAGGCATAAACCCAATTACATTGAACCAAAACATTTTAACATTTTAAACCCAATAAATATTTCATTGAACCAGCCAGTCTACACACTATTAAACAAATTAATAAACAAGCACTACATATTTACAAGTTATAAGGCCCAAGAACTTGATAAATATTTTATAAATATACAATAAATAGTTAATAAATAGGTAACAAATATGTAAAATATAATAATAATATAAAATAAATACTGTAGTTGACAAATATACCATGAATAGTTAATAAAATATAAATAGGTAATAAGTTGTAGAACATAATTTAAATAAATTGACAATAAATATTTGAAATTAAAAACAACACAACATGAACAATAATATTAATTAAGGATTTATATTACAGAATTGCAAAAGAAAAATGTAAAAACTTAATTCTATGGTAAGTAGTGACTCGTTGCAAATAAATAATTTAAAAAAGTCTATTTTCATAAAAATTCTGTTTTCAGGTACATTTCACACTTTTCTTTAAACATATTAATGGAAGCATAAAAAAACATCCATTTTCCCTCCACCCGAAAGAATCAGATTTTAAGTTCTCATCATCCGGAACAAAGGCGAGCACGCATGCGCTAACGTTCGTACCTGTGGCAGATCAAACAGAAGTTTGCCCCTGCTTTTAAAATTAGGGACCCTAAAGCAGACACTCCAAACAGGCAGAACTGTCCATCCATCCCCGTACCAAGCCCTGCAGGTACACCTGTTCCATCACAGGCATAGACTCTTAAACCCAAAGAGACCCATCAGCTCATTGTAAGGAACTAAGTAGGTGTAAGTATTAAAATACTTAAAGTAAAGGTACCTTAAAAATCTTTTTTGAATTCTTTGGCTGGCTGATGAAATGCATTAGGTCACGTGCGTTTGAAAAATTAAACTACAATCCATGTAAACACCCAGGTTTTTAATCAATTCAACCTTAGAAATTAACTGACCATTATAGTAATAGTTATTAGTAAAAATATGTTTTTTAAATCGACTAAATGTTATAGCATGGCATTTAGAAATATTAAAATGCATCTTATTACTAACTTCCCATTCATACACTCGGTCTATATCATCCTACAGTTTAATAGAAGCAGACTGGTTTAAAATGTACTAAAATATTTTAAGATCATCAGCGAATAGCAAACATTTTGGAGAGACGATATGTTGACATAAGTCATTAATCATAATCGTAAATAAACATGGAACCAAGTTTGATCCTTGAGGTACAAGTAGATGACACATGACCTTTGTAGATTACATACTGCTTTCTGTTAATTAGATATGATGTAAGAAATTAATTAATTTGTTCGACAATCCATAGTAGTGAAGTTTCTTTAATAAAATAAGATGATCCCCCTTGTCAAAGGCCTTGGCCAGGTCGAGAAATTCGGCATCTGTCTGGATCGCTGAGTCTGAACCTGAGGAGACAAAATGTGTAAAATACGTTAAATTGGTATTAACAGATCAACCAGGTACAAACCCATGCTGATTCAACGAGAGATATTTCTTGAAATGATAAAAAATGTTTTTGTGAATAATTATTTCAAAAACTTTTGCTGGGACAGATAAAATAGCCACAGGTCTATGGTTAATGATTTGACTTTCTTTTCCACTCTTAAATATAGGTGTTATTTTAGTTACTTTCCACTTTTCTGGAAAAATACCCATTTTTAAACTTAATTAAATAGCAAAGTTAGTGGTTTAGTCAGAATATCAATGCATCATTTAAACAAATTCTGTGGTAAATAATCTGGACCTGTGGGTGGTTTTGGCTTGAGTTTCCTGATGGCATGATGGACATCCAGCTCAGTAACCCGGTTCAAGGACAGATGTGACACACCTGCCATGGAGGGCTCCTCCATAACTAGCTCTGCCTTAGGTTCTACCATATAACTATTGTACACACTACTAAAATACTGTTCAAAGGCATTAGAAATATTTTTACCATTGCTTATTTGACTTCCATTATACTCCATCACTAAGATATTATTTTTTACAGTATTTTTGCTTTTAAAAAATTGCCAAAATTGCTTACTGTTACAATTAATTTGGTTTTCAATATTTTACTGTGTACAATCTTAACATCTTTTTTTATAAGAGATCTCAAATGTTTAAAATTTTCAAAATCCTCCTTTACCAAATTTTTTAAAACTTACGGAATGTTTCTTTTAATTTAATGTTGAAAATTATTTTCTTTATAAACCAAGATGGATATTTGGGTTGTTTACGTTTCTTTCTGGGACAAGTTTTATTAAGAACTTTATATATTTTGTCATAAAACAAATCTACAGCTTTATTAATATTTGAAATTGTACTGAGTTGATCCCAGTCCACTTCTGCTAAACTACGATAAAGTTTAAGGAAGTCAGCGTTATAGAAACAGTAGCCTGGAGCTTTGTGTAATCTCGATCGACAAGACAACGGAGTGCTGATAACAGTCCCCACCTTTATCGCCGGATGGTAAGAGTCCTCATTACAAAATACATTACAATATCAAATAAGTAATGTGACAGCCCTGCAGCACCTTGATCTAGCACCAACAGCTAATAGGAACATTCATTGCTTGTTAAACTTATCGATCTTGTGTTGTGCAATAGTTTTTGTTTTATAAATATCTGTGTTTATTTTTCATCATCTGATGACTAACTAGGTTAATCCGGACTCAGATTACCGAGCGTCTACTGTAATAATTGTTATAGTTATTGTACTAATATAATCAAATAAATCTAATTGTTGTTGATTATACAGTATATGTGCTTCATCTAACACTCTTTCTTATTGACTGAATATATTTGTTTCAGATACATTAGAATGTTTGGTTTGAAGTTTTCAAAAGAAGATCATATCATATTCATAAAGCTGATTTATGAATTAATAACAATTCCTGGACTGGAGCCAAATTTACTATACAGATTCTATACATGCCTAACACAATTGCTCAAGTGAGATTTATATATATAATCAAATTTAATCTTTCACTTTGATTTGTTTCTAGGGTCTTGTGTTTCTTATATTTAAGGTCATATTCATATTTTCAGTTCTGCATGAAGGTTTGTTTTTAATAAACAGAAGTGAGAGCATCCCTGTAGTCCTACAAGTGCCAATAATCATGGTGAAGACAAACTATCTCTTAACCAATTCCAAAGTCGTCATTATTTTGGCGAAATAAAAATTGCTTCACTAAAAACCATCACACAAACAAGTTTTCTTGTTATAGGTGTTATAGAAACTTGTAAAAATATTTCCTTTTAATGTAGGATCACTATGCTGATTTTAATTTTTGAATTTTGATTTTAATTAAAATTTTGAATCGTTTGGTAATTTGACATTACATTACCGATCATGTTTGGAATGTCTTAAAACATTTTTATTATTAAAAAAATGTTGTTGTATTGTTAATGTTATTGTATATTAATTTTTAAATTAATTTAAAATAGATGATTGAAATGAGTCAATTACCACCTCTGTATTGTTTAGCAAAATTAATTAAATGAGATAATAATATTAATGAGTTGATTCAGTTGGCACCTTGTAGGTAAGCATGACTGAGTCGGTACAGACAGCATTAAAAACTCAATTTTTATCATTATCTTATAGAATACAAAACTTAGCACACATTCTATGCTCACTGTTAAATATTTACTTTTGGAATTAAAACCAATATAGCAGAGCAGTTGCAGCAAGAACCGTGAGCTTGAGACGCACATTAGACAAATGGTCGTATTAATGGGGTATCAGCTGTCTAGTGATATGATAACTGACTGGTTTTAATAACCAATAACCAGGCAGTTATTTTTACTGTTATTCGGTTATTTTAATCACCTAAATAATTGACCAATTTCCAACTAATGTAAATCTTTCTGGTACTTGACCAATACTCAATCAATCAATCAATCGTTTATTGCCATGTTACATATTACAGTATCGACAAAGTCATAGTACAGCATACATGCTAAGTCCAAAAATATATCAATAATTTCTTATTTCTATACACAAATAGAATCAAAAATGTCAATGTAAACTCTACAGAACATAATTGTTAAAACACAGATATATTATTAATGTTAAAAATCAATGTTTTTCAAGTTGAAAAACTCATCAATAGAATAAAAAGGATTATTCAACAGCCAGGTATAAAGCTTTGTTAAAAATGTTTTCTCTGTATACTTTTCAATTATAGGTATAAAACAATTATATATCCTCAAACAAATAACCGAGTGACTATTAATAGATTTACTCAATCTATTAAAACCAATAATTGCTTGACTTTTTTGCCTTGTATTATAACTATGCACCTTATTATTAAGATGTAGTATATATTTATTATTAAAAACATAGTTAATTATATCAAATATATATATAGATTAATAATTGTCTGTAATTGCAGTTTAATGAAGATTGGCTTACAATGATCTGTGTTGTGGGATTTGTTAATTATTCTTAAAACTTTTTTTGTAAGATAAGGATTTTCGAAATTTTGTTGGCATTACCCCAATATATTAAACCATACCTAATAATTGACTGGAAATAAGAAAAATAGGCAATTTTAACATAGTTAGAATCAATGCAGGATTGTAGACGCTTCAATAGAAAAATTACCCTTGAGAGCCTACGACTCAAATATTCTACGTGACAATCCCAGGTCAGGTGCCTATCCAGGAAAATTCCAAGAAATTTCACACTATTGGAATAAGAGAAATCTGACGAATCATCCTCATCCGTATTTTTGGTACTAAATAACACATTTTGTGTTTTTTCCTGATTTAAAAGGAACCCATTGGAATTAAACCAATCAGAAACAGTTCTCAGTGTACTCTTAGCTAACAATTTAACATCATTGAAGTCTTTATTAATATTTAAAATAGTTGTATCGTCCGCGTATAGAACAGTGGGTGTCGGAACAGATGATGGAAGGTCGTTTATAGAGATTAAGAATAAAAAAGGCCCAAGCACTGAGCCTTGTGGTACTCCAAACGATACTGTAGCTTCTTGTGACATACCATTAATAAGAACTTTTTGTTTTCTATTATTTAAATAAGATTGAAACAAATTTAGAGCTAAGCCATTAATGCCATAATACTGTAATTTAGATAGAAGATCAGAGTGGTTGACACAGTCAAAAGCTTTGTTCAGATCGCAAAATGTGATCTGAGCAAAACATTTATCTTCATAAGCTTTTTTGATTTCTCTTAAGAGTTTATCCATTGCGTGTGACGTAGATTTACCACTCCGAAAACCGAATTGTGAGTTGCTTAGAATATTATTTTCTTCAAAGAAGGAACTAATCTGATCAAATACCAACATTTCAAACAATTTAGATATAATTGGAATTACTGATATAGGTCGATAATTTTCGGGTTTGTATTTAGAACCCTTTTTATAGACAGGACAAACACGTGATATTTTCAATTGATTTGGATAATATCCCTCCCTGATACATAGATTGATACAATTTGTTAATGGTTCAGCAATACTAATTATAATAGTTTTTAAAAGGTTGTTTGACATATTATATATATCATTGCTGTCTGACCTACTCAACCTCTTAGCTGCATTTATGACGTGATCAATAGAAATTGTTTTGAATTCAAAGTGTGTTGGGGGTACAGTGCTCTGTTACAAAAATCAATAGGACTATTTTTTGACAAAGAAATGTTCTGCTTAATGTCAGAGACAGAGGTAATGCAAAATTGATTAAAGGTGTCAGGAGTGAAAGTTAATCCAGTAACCTTTCTGTCTGTCGAAGAATTCTTCTTTATAACATCCCATTCAGCCCTACACTTGTCTTTGCTGTTCTCTATGAATCTAGTGTTATATGTTAGTTTTGCTTTTTAATGGCCTGTTTATAATCCTTTTTTAGTTTGAAAACGTGATCAGTCAATGCATGATCTTTATGTTTTTTTGACAGGCTATAAAAACACATTAGTCTATCTCTCATTTTCTCAAGGTCGTTAGTGTACCAACTGTTTTTTAACTGTTTCCTACTATAGTTGACTTTCTTAATAGAGGTAAAGTAATTTATATTGTCACATAATACAGAAAAGAATAAATCAAAGATATTTTTAGCATCAGATTCTGAACATTTAGAGAACATAAGTTGCCAATTATAAGTGCTTAGTTTATCTGTTAAATCACCAAATACCTTTTTAAGAACTACTGGCTTAAGAGCATAAGTTATGTTTGCACTACTGGAGTTTTTTAATAAGTTTCTTAATTGAGAATTATTGATTTTAACTGAAAGAGCATCGTGATCCGAAAAGGGGAAAGAAATCACGTTACATTTTATATCATGATTGAAATAATTTACAAATACATTATCTAAACAGTTGTTTCCTCTAGTTGGATTGTTATTCAGACAGTAAAATCGTGTTGCCTTAAAATATTAAAAAATTTATTAACAGTATTTTTTTTAGTAGTTATATCAAAGTTTGAATTAAAATCCCCTCCAATAACAATAAAATATCCAGACCAATAGCCTAGGAAAGTTAAGAATTTGTCGAGTGTTTCCAAGAAAATATCTGAGTTACCCGCAGTCGAATGATATACGGACACTACTATGAGTTTCACTAGTCTACTTGATTTGAAAATGAGGCTTAATTAGATAGTTAATGCTACAACAATTAGATGAAGCATGAATGTAAAATAATGAATACCGTACCAAATCTTACAAATAGAATATGTCCATAAGAAAAACTGTTTTGCACTAATAATTTAGTGAAATTTACTGAAAAATGGCAATAGTTTTACTAAACTAATAACGCTTTTTAGCTCAAAAACAAAATAAAAACAGCTGAATCAGGTCACGACTATCACACCCAAATACATGGCCAATTTTTACAGACTATTGGGGTAAATTAGGGTTAATAGTAAGAGAGGACATTTTAGTCATATATTTGCCATTTGTACACAATTTCGTGCAATAAAGCCATTATTATTATTATTATTGGTTGTTGTAATTTGTCAGTGTTTTATTTATAGTAAAAATATAAGATCAGTATAATAGTTTAGTATAATTGGTAGATAGAAAGTCTTGCACATTCAAAAGGTCGAGATCATGTTGATAAGATGTTTCATATTGAGGCATATCAAACATTTACTGTTGAATAAAGATAAATCCAATATGATAAGCTTGCCTAAGTTGATAGACCAAAGACATCTTTATTAAGTAATTTAGCGGGCAGAAATGTTGAAAATTATGTCAACTTTCTTTGGTGTATATGCCTTGATAAAAATCCGAATTTTTGTGAGCATATTCTCACAATTTCTAGTAAAATAAGTTACGGTTTAATTGTTTTTAAAAGGTTATCATACATTTGTGGCTTTAGTATTTTAAAAACTAAAGGCCTATATTTTGCTCTATAAAATCTCAAGTATCCTATGGTATTGAATTTTATGATGAAACCGCAAATAAGATCTAAATAAAATTTGTTAGGTATAAAAAGTTGCTTTGAGAACTAAGTTAAAATTAGATATTTATTACACCTTACAGATTGTGGAATGTATATTTATAAAACAATTTTAATATATAAAAAAGAGTACCTGAAATCTGTTGTCATTCCGTCACTTGAGTTTTCAGATTTTGGCTTAACAGATATCCTTCATATTTTTTTTAAAGTTTTCTGATTTTTTGTAGAATGTTCTTCAGGAAAGGAAAATGAAAAAAATTACGAGCAAATTTGAAATTTTTTAAAACTAACCGAGCAGTTTTAGTTTGATTTGTTTACTAACAAAACAAATGAAAGGAAAATTTGGAACATGTGATGTAAATGTTTCTGCAACATATTTGTTTTTGTTTATATAAACATCTGTTGTATTTTATTTCTTGGTGATAAAGTGGTTACTGAAATAGACTTTTGAATTCAGTCAAAAATTAATATGCTGTATGAAATTTTGGTATGTAAATTAATTTTATATTAAGATATTATTTGCCAACATTTCATACAGCATATTAATTTTTGACTGAATGCAATGCAATTATCTCAATGCTATTTGTTTTATAATTACGTTCATCTTATGGGTTAATAGTAGAGATCACTCCCAGGAAGGTTTCTGGTGTGGTTTTATTCACATCCAAGTCTAGGGCTCTGCCCTGCTCCACTGGTCTTTAAACTTTCAATATTATTCTTATAGAGTTTTATTTATTATTAATGTTTTTAACACATTTTTGTTGTTGTGTATTTTAGCCATTTTAACCATTTTAGCTGTTAAAGATTTTACCATCCTTTGTAAATCTTACTATTACAGTAGAACTTGGATAATTCGAACCTGAAGGGACCAATGCGAAAATTCGAATTATCCAATACTTCAAATTAACCAAGTTGTATTATTTATGTAACTTTCATGATCCTAAAAGGCTTAAAATAATACCCACAAATTACTTGTTTAATATAAAATTTAATGTATTCATTTAAAGTTCACTACAGTATATTAAACATAACTATAGAGGCATACAGTATGTAAAAATTACAATAATGAAGGTTTAATGATTGCAACATAATGACGGGGCGCGCCGAGGGGAGGGGAAGAGACAGATTAGGATTTCTCAGAAGGTGATTGCCTGCCGACACACTGACCAAACAATGTAAACCTCAAACGGAACCTTGTTTACAGCACATTAGTCAATGTTTCACTTTTACCGTTGATGTAAAAACTTCGAATTAAAGAGATTTAACTTCGAATTATCCATGATTATTTTACATTGGTAATATTACAATGTTCAAGGGACCAACCCAAAACTTCGAATTAAAGGAAATTTCGAATTAAAGAAGTTCTAATTATCCAAGTTCTACTGTATATAAAAATCTAATGGTGTCTTTGTGTTTGTTACTCAATCATGTAAAAACTACCAAACCCATTCATCTGAAATTTTACATGGACATTCTTAGGGTTTCTGGTTAACACGTAGGCCTGTTTTTATTTTGAAATTTTATCAGGAAACCACTCCAGGGGTTCTAAGAAGTATCGATGCAATCCCTATGGCAATACTAATTAATTGTTTATACTAATTTCATTAATCAACTGTTGGAATAAATAAACAACTTACATAGTTCTAAAGTAAATACCGGACCAAACCTAACCACAATCACGGTAACTAGAAAAGACGGTAGGTATCACAACGAGGTTGCGCAGTAGACTGTGATGTCACATGGGCGAAATCATATGGTTTGATTATTCGATAAAATACTGGTAACTAAATCTACCAATCGCAAAATAACCAGTTGCATGGAAGCATTCAGCTAAATAGTAGGCAAGTTATTTACCACTTACTAGCTGGAATTGTAAACTAAGGGAATTAGAACATTGTTATTTCGCCCATATGACGTCACGGGAGAAGCGTGTGATACCTACTGTCTTCTTTCCTAGGGGTAGCGTGACCACAACGCACTTTTGCATTATACAGATGCCATTAGGTACATGTTTTGTATTACTGAATACATTAAACAATATAAATCATTGCAAACCCCATACGGAGGACCAGGTACTGTGCTAGTAGTTGAATAAATGTAATTTGTAGCTTTTAGCCAATAATTTGTTTCTGTATTCCCACTTATCAATGTCTTCTGTTTACAGGTTTCACCTGCAGAATATTTAATTATTATTATTATCAATATCTTCTTATTTCAGCTCTTATTACTATTTTTATTAGGTTATATGAATCTATTTAAGTAATAGACAATAGACATTATTCTTTATTTACATATTCATAGAGAATAGTACATGCATCAAACAAAAGATTTTAGATTGTCAAAGTTATACAATGAACAAGTTTTTTTTCATAGTTATGTAATCATTTTATCAATCATCAAAGTTATCATTTTGATGTCCAGAGAAAGCTCTTGTTGGTGGCGGCGGTGTGTCAGGTGTTCAGGAATTCTGACTGAGTAGTAGGGTCTTTCTTGGAGCAATTTCATCAGTTGGTTCTTGAAACATTTAAGTGGCTGGCTTCTTAGATGATCGTGCAAGTGGTTGAAGAACAGCGCTCCTTTGTATGAAGGTTTCTTCTCAAAAAGCGTTAGGTGGTGTAGTTGCAGGGTGAAATTTGTGGCATGTTTTGTGTTGTATGTATGTAGTTCATGATGTTTTAACTGTTGTGAGGTGACTGCATGCAGAATGGTTTCCCGGATGTAGAGTGAGATTGTTGTGAGGATTTTTAGTTGTTTAAAGGATTCCCGGCAACTTTCTTGGTAGTGTAGTCCTGCTAGTAGGCATCTGATTGTTATTTCTTGTAGGATAAGGATCTTTCCCATGTTGGATGCTGATGTTCCTCCCCATGACACTATTCCGTATCTTAAGTGCGTTTCAAAAAGAGCAAAGTAGGCAACTTTAGCTACCTTCATGCCACATATTTGTTTGATTCTACGAATTACGTAGGTACTTGATGAAAGTTTCTTGCCAAGTTGGTCGATGTGTGGCTTCCATGACAATTTTGCGTCAATTGTGATACCTAGGTATTTGGTTATGTTACTTACTTCCAGGTTGTTTTATTTTTTTTGTTAAAAACTATTTGTATTGTTTTATTTTCATTTAAGACTAGGTCATTGTTTATACAGTATTGTTTAGCTTGGTTGATGCATGCGATAGTATTTGTTTCAAGCATTTCAGTAATTTTATTAGAGATGGTGGTAAGCACGGTATCATCTGCGTACATTATAGTAGAGCAGACATCATCCATGCAGTTTGGCATATCATGGATAACTATGTTGGACACCATTCATTGTATCATCTTGTATGTGATTACGAATAAAGATGCTTTGTATTTTAATTGCAAATGAAATACACAGAGTGAAAACAGTACAACATTTTGTTATTTTAAAAATTTGTATTAGTTAATCATCCTGCACCTCCCTATTTTTATGTTGCCACCACACAATACTACACTTCTACTCTCCCACTTGCCATGGTTCACAGCTGCTCTGTTGTGTTACCAGCAACCACATAACAAAAATCACACTTTAGTTCACAATATACACTTGCATCAATCGTAATAGATAATACTAAAGGCATAAACAGTGAGTTAAAGGTACTTAAAAAATAAATATTCAGTTTAGGAGAAGAATTTAGCTCTGACTCGTTTTAGTGGTTCAGTATTATTTTTTTTTTAGTATTCCTGTTTAATTTTTTTAGGTGGTAAAAATTCAAAAAAGAGATAATAATATCAACAAAATAACTTCTGATATATTTCATACAATCATAACAAAAGAGTGAGCTCCTACCTAAGGGCCATTGACATTATAAATTGACATTTTGAAAGAAAATCACAGTGATTAACTCATAGTTAAGTACTTTAAAAAATCAATACAATACCTGTGCGATGCTAGACATTAAAAGAGTGTTTTATATTGCCACTGCACACAAATGAAAATGTACAGTTACTAAAGTCAGAATATTTATTTACTTTTAAAGAAAGCAGCTTAATAGTAATAAAACTAAATAAGCAGTTTAAAATTATAAATAAAGTTGTTTATCCTTTGTGTTTTATTTAGGAAGAAGGAGTTGATCACAAGAGAAGATCTCACTCTACCGTGGAGGCCACTTTATGAGATTGTGGAATACGAGATGAACAAAAGTAACTCTAACATTGGCATGTATAAATATAACCAGTAAGTATTTGAGTAGATTTTGGTAAACAGTAAGTTTCTTGAAGGACAATTTGTATCTTATCGTAAATACTCCTTCATAATGTATTTTACAGCATTACAAAATTAATTAAAGAATTTGCGGTCTTGGCAAGTGGAAAGTAATTATTCTTATATTATATATCATTCATCATAAGTTTATTAATAAATTAAAATTCAATGTTTTTTTTAGATCTACCTTACATACTAAAATAAATTAAATTATTTGTGTTGTGGGGATTGTACAGTAACTGAAGAAAATAAGCAGTGCTTAGTTACAAGAAATATTCATGTACTGTTGACACCATTTTTACAAAATGACTTATTTATAATTAATTATATTTAACTAAAAGGTGGCAATTAATGAAATAAATTGACAAACAAGTAATAAAACATACAGTAACAATGCTTATAAGCACATTCAAACACAATCACACTCTTAATTTTCAATTAAAAAAAAAATTTTATTCAAATAAGTTTACATTTATTCTATTTTTACAGAAGTTTACATATGACTTGTGAAAGCATAATTTTAAAGAAAGTTTTTAACATGTGGTTATCTGTTCCAGCTGATTTCATGTCAGTCTGCTATTTCATATGAACAGCTGTTTATTTATGTTATTATTATTAGGTTTGGTTCCCATTCCAATTCAGGAGTTCTTACTAAAACCGGTCGGCCTGAGTTACATTTTCTTTGGTGATTAAAGCTTCAAGTCTCTGCAAGTCGTTGATGGACCTTTGTAAAAGTTGTATGACAAGGTATCACACGATTTGTAAAATGTTCCTGATACAGTCTTCTTGCTTGAGTACTACTACAATGAAACATGCCATACGTCAAATGCATATCTGCCATTTCGGAGTTGGTAAATTTGTACATTACAATATCTGCTATTAGTTGTTAATAAAAGGAAACTATGAAAATTATAAAAAGAACAATGTCATAAGAAAATAAATTACAAACACTAACTAATTAAAACTAACAATGCAATTAAAAAACTTTACAGAAACACTAAAAAAAAGTGTACAATGACAGTGTTCTTTTTGTTACTAATGAATAATGCCAACAATGGAAACCAAACCTAATATTAATAACATAAATAAACAGATGTTCGTATGAAATAGCAGATTGACATGAAATCAGCTGTTCAAATTACAAACATATTCAAAACCGCACCAGCCTTTGGTTAATGCTGTAAAAAATTTGTTTTAAATTTTGCATCAAAACTCGGCTGTTTCTTATCCATTTTTTCATATTCATTGGACTTCTAGTTTTTTGTATATAGGCCTCCAAAGATTACAACAGTTTTTTAATAAAAAGGTATAAACAAACAAAAAATGATCAGGAGGGTTACCAGAAAATTATTTGGTAAGTTTTATTTATTTATACTATATCTTATTAGAAATATCTTTCTGATTATAATGATGTATAACAAATTATGTTTAAAATTCGTTATATATTTTTATGAATTTTTAAAACACTCCTTTCAAAATGACCAAAAATGCTTGCCAATTCCAGGTTAAATTAGCACCAGCCCTAGGGTTAAACGAGTTTTTGATTACACCACAGGCTTCTAGTTTTTCTATTAATTTTGAATGTTTAACACTGTCGAAAGCTTTTGAAAGATCCATAAATACACTGGCTGTATATTTTCCTTTATGTACTGATTTTATTACCAATTCAATAAAACTAACAGCCTCACTTACTACTGACCTACCTGACCGGAAGCCATGCTGATTTTGGTCAAGAATGTTATTTTTTCCCAAAAAGTCTATCAATAGCATATGTCATTGACAGACATCCTGAATTTTGTTACACTATAAATTATTTAAATTTGAAATCGTTCTAATTATTTATAAGTGGTTGCTAAGCTAACAAACATTACTATGCAGACCTTCATACATCAATACAAATTGGTTGACTGAGAATGCCTGGTAGTCTTAGTTAGTTGCAACTAGGTATTAGATTATTTTAATACCGACTTGATAATGAATGACTTGAACTATACTAATACTGTATAGTTGAAGGACAATAAAGAGTATGTTTATTTATTTAGTTTTTAATCAAATCAAAACATATTTATTTGTTGTAAGAACTTGTACAAGTTGTTAACAAAGTCAAAAGTCAGTCAGTTAGGACTAAGTCAAATTAATACCTTAAAACACATAACAAGTACAGTATTTTAACTTGCATTAAGTTAAGATGAATCCAAATTATTAATTATAATGTATTTATAATTCTAAACTTTAGGTATAATGAAAATAAAGGAACAAACTAAAACTTTTCAAATTACTAAACATTACACTGAAATTAAATCACCTCTGAAACCACTCTTAGTAAACAATTAATTGTAAAAGTATTCAAACATAAAAGTGTATAATTTAAACTAATAACAAAAGTGATCGTTTAATTATTTTTAACCTACATAAAATATATGTTAAAGAACAAATATTTCTTTAAAATTACAAAATACATTCTACTAGTTACAAAATGGAGGATACAAACGTAACCCCTCGGCTTGCTTTGATGTACACACTACGTCATGGTATATTAACGCAATAATACCCTATCGGTGTTAAAACAGACGAGCAGTGTAAGGTGTTGTACTATGGCTAGGAAGATCGTCAGTTCGAGTCAGCTCTAACTGGTACTTTTTACGTGCAACTGTGTAGAGGCACTGGTCTGTGGTATAGTTGTTTAGGGTCCACCTTTAATAAACGGTATCCAGCATGGGGGTGGAAGTTGACATAGTGCCAATTTACGTGTATGGGCGGGTGGGTGGGTCAATGCCAATTAGTACTTTTTAACAAATTAATTCATTATTATTATTATGCATTATTCATTTCTTAGACGCCGATTGTAGAGCTATAGGTGAATATGAGGGGTGAATGAGTGTAGATGAACGAGTGTAGATGTATTGAACTGTACAACACCTGTTTTGCTCATTTTTACTCATGATAAGAGGAGGAGGACATGTTTTTACTATTTATTTTGAATTGGTCATATTTTATTTTTTTTGAGATTATATAATATGTAATGAATGAATGAATATCTTTTATTGTCGTACAGGCTACAATAAGCATTAACAAAGTTGTTTTTCAGCAATCTTGCCACGTTATCATTACAAAGTTTTATAAATAAATAATAAATATACTAAAAAAGTACATTAAAAGACTTGCAAATAACTGAACAACAATAAAAAAAAACTGGACACATATAAAAATTGACTTAAAACAGGACAAAAGGAAAATCTACATTAAGAAAGCTGCATTATAAATTAAAAAGGCTCTAAAAAAGGCGTTCTCAAATAAAACACTGTTATTATTCTAATAATAATAATAATAAGAAGAAGAAGAAGAAAACACTTTATTTATTGCTGACCACAAAGGTTTTCATTGTTCAATCAGAGCTAAGTAAAGCTCCTCTATAAAGGAAGAACACATAACCAAGTAATATCATTTGTTGTTGAACCTACTTTTTTGTGATTTCAATTAATTTGTTTTATGTTTCAGGCGAAGGGAAGTGTCTTTCAGTGATTTGGTATCTCTCGCAAGAGTGTGAGTGTACTGTTGAATATTGTAGTAAAAAAATATAGTAGTTAAAACTAGCTTTTGGTTCACACCATTAATATGAAGGGACCAAATAAGAGCGTTTAAGTTACTTTATCATCTTTGTCAGTTTCCTAATCAGTTTTGCAGGTCCCATGCTCTGTACCACCAAGAACAGACAATTCATCATCATAGCTGCACTGTTGATGTCACTGAACAGACAATTAATCATCATAGCTGCACTGTTGATGTCACTGGACAGACAATTCATCATCATAGCTGCACTGTTGATGTCACTGGACAGACAATTTGCTTTGGGCTTACTAATGTTGGGATACAACACTATAATTACATCACTGATTGTTTCTGTAAATGTTTTTATCAACGGTGGCATGTTATTCCATGCAAAACCTACACAAAAATACAATTTTAATAATTACTCTCTCAATACGGACCAAATCACTTTAACATTTATTCAAAACATAAAAGAACCTTCTTTCATCAGGCCACGCCTTGAGATCTGCTCTTTCACAAAGGCCAGGACGATTGTGGGTCTATGACTGACGTATGACACTACTCAGTCGAGACTCCAGCACTTATTGCAGCTGTCATGTTTTAGGGAGGGTGAGTGGGTCAATAGCTGACTATTTTTAGTGAGGGTGGGTGGCTCATTAGCTGTCGTTTTTAAGAGAGGGTGAGTGGGTCAATAGCTGACATGTTTTAGTGAGTGTGGGTGGGACACTATCTGCCATGTTTTAGGGAGAGTGGGTGGGTCACTAGCTGTCATATTTGTTGTTGCTATGGACTGGTACAACCCAAGACTGTGGCGTGATCCATGACAGAGGCCGAACAGCTATTTATTGATAGCCCAATAGCCAGGGAAACTAAGTGACGTTAAGCTTAACTTGGAATCCAAACCACATAGTGTTGGTCTGATTTTTAGGTAACTGACACGCCTAACACTCAGTTTTCTTCTCTACACAACATCTGAACTTTGACTACCATCCAACATGGACACTCTGGACTTCTCTAGTAGTGTCCACGTCGATGGCAACGATTGAGCGGACATTTTAAATATTGCCCAGTACAAAAATTAAAAATATTGTTTTAACTCACATTATTATAGAGGTCTATTTGGTAACAGTCCATTAGTCTACCATTAAAGCAATATAATTTGATATGGTATCCAGTGATACGAAGCCCTAGGTTAAGTCAGGGCTTTGAAATAAAAGTAGAAATGTCATTGGAGCAAGTTTCAGATTCGTAGTGGGCATTATCTTCTCTGTAACTTTACTCTGAGTACTTCTTTATTGTTAGAACTTGTATTATGATTAGTTTGGTAGCCACTTAACAACTTGGTTGTAACTACCCGTGATCAAACTGTACACCACACATGTAATTTAAATAATGGAAAAATGAACACTTAATTACTTTTATTTGTGTTAAAACTAATAATTTTGAATGGTGTAGTGCTTGAAAATGTATAGTTTGTAATATTTATTCAATAACTACTTGGTGAATAAATATAAAAATTGTTGCTGGGTTTAAAAAGATAGCGTATAGTGTTTTGTAGATACACACGTGTAAATAAATTAATTAATTTAAAGCACCTTAATGGTGTATTTTTTAAATTATCAACAGGTTCTAATATTTACAAGAATATGTATTGGGATTGTTTGAATTTAATGTATGTATAGTAAGCTAATTATACAATTTGGAGTTAAGAAAATTTCATAAGAAATCAATGAAAAGTCAAAGAGAAGTCACACAATTTGTGTAAGGAAATTTACTGAGCTAGCTGGATACTCTACAGGATGTTTCAGACCAACCGGCCATAATCTTCTGTGGTTGAACCGTTTGACATATAGTGGTGATATAAGCTGTAATAAATTAAATGTCAAATGGTGAACGTCTCAAAATTGTTTTTGTTGCAAGAGTGTTGTCCAGAAATTAGAGTTACAAGTTTGAATCTCGAAAATTTCTAATAGCAACATAGGTCATGTGGTAGATCATTTCAAAGGTCTTTGAACACTGAATAATTTGTTAGAACAAATTTTAAAATATCTAAAAGACAAGAATGTTTTGGAAACTATTCCGTGATTTGAACCTGTGACTCTAATTTTCAGGCACTCCCTGTGTTTTAAATGCGACAAAATCAATTTTGCAACCTTCGTCATATGAGATTTATTTGGGTTACTTCATATTGCATCGCTCTATGTCAAACGGTTCAAACACAGGAGATTGAGGTAGGATGGTCTGAAACATCCTGTATTTATCTAAATAGTTTTCTAAACTTGATTTTTTTTCTCTAGATATTTTCCTCCGTCAGCTACCCAAGAGATGCTAGATCTTTGGCGCCCCCAGCTCTGCCCTGTAGTTCCCATGTGTATGACCAATGCTGTGGCATACTTGGACACATTCCTCCCTGTAAACCCTTTAGACCATGAAAGGGCTTTAGGCTATGAACTGTGGTTCAATGAGTTTATGGATCTCTGGAACACCTGTCATAATGCTCCACCGTGGGAATTTGTAAGTAACTCCTTAAATTTGGAAAAAAAAAAAATAGATTATATGGTATTATTTTGCTAAATATGCTATATCCTGAGTTACCAATACATAATCTGTACTGTAAAAAAACTCTACAGATGCTTTGCAATAAAAAGATGCTTTGCAATAAAAAACGCTCATCTGGTGCAGTCAACATCGTGTTTATGTCCTTTTGAACAACGAATATTATATTTTCTGACGTGATATCAAGCCAATTATTTGTATTTTTCTGTACATAACACTACATCCCCCAAACATTTGGTATGGTTATCATAGGAAATGAAATGAATTTGATACCAAATTCAGCTGATTTAGGTAAATTTAGCATCTTCAACAAATCTTTGTTAGGAAACGAACATACAGACAAACTTGTACCATCTGTTGGCGTGTAGAGAATTGATGCTTTGTCTATCCACGGGGAGTATAGACAATTTATCTATTTGGGCGAGCCAGTGGCCGAGCGGTGTAAGGCGTCAGGACTTTGAGCCTGGGTTAGAGATAGCGCTGGTTCGAATCCGGCCCAGACTGGAAGAGTTATCAGTAATATTCACCTTCTACTGTACTGGTTCGCCCCCTTACTCTGTCTGAATAAATTCCTCGCATAGATCAATAGTAGGAATGGGCAGAGTAAGGTTAAGAAGGAAATCGGCCTTTCCTTAAAAAAAAAAAAATCACTAACATAATAGTGAAAAATAAAATGTTTGCTGTAATCTGGCATTGCCAGTTTTAAATATTTACTAGATAGTATTTTAATGTATTAAAACTACTTTTGATATTCCTCACTCTAAATTAGCGTTTCATTCCTTTATTTTAAAAATTGTTTAAGAATTAATGGCCTTTAAGAATAAAAGAAGAAAAATAAGAACTATGAATATAAATTTAGGCACTTCTTTGTATTATTTGATAACAGCCATTCTCTTGTAACTGTTGATTTCTATGTAAATAATAAAACATTTCTTGAAAACAAACTTAGCGATTTCTCCTCAGTGTACAATTAGGTTGTACTTGCTTAATCTCTTTCATCAAAGTGCCTTGAAACTCAAAAATTTTTTCTATTGGGCTAGGTTACTTGGCATACATAATAGACATAATTTTTTTTATATAGGCCTACTATACTTCTCAAAATGTTGACTTAGTTTTCCTTCAAGTTCCAACTATTAGTCCCTAAAAGATTGTTCCAACCTATCTCAAAATCTGTGTCCATAACAATATTTTAAAATAGTCTAAATAATTGTTTTCATTTTATTTGAGATTTCTTCCTTAACTATCCACTTGAATCTGAAATCAAAATGTGTTTGCAATCCATCAAATAAAATAAATAATTTCATTTTATATTTGCTGTGGTTTGATACAACCTCAAATAATTGTACATAAGAATAAGAATATATTTATTTTTTAAAGAAAATAGAACATCACAATAGATTGTAGACAACAACTGTTTGTAAGCATTGTTTTCTTGTAAACAAAGTGAAGTGAAATAGACATGAGTGCAGATTCCCCTGACCTATTCCATACGAGACTGGCATCTCCTTGACATAAGAGAGTTTTCTAAACAAAAACTCAAATTAACTTACTGGATGGAAAAATAACTAAACATTGAAAACTAAAAAAGAGCTTTACTCCAAATATAATATTCTTCTCTCTAATAAACTTGACTAAAAATCGGATTTGTTAACTTTGTGAAATCTCAAATCAAGAATTACAAGAATCTACTAATCCATCACAACCCTTCTTTAACACATTCGATGCTGAAAAAATATGTTAAAAACATGTCAGATACTAAAATAATATTTTGTACCAAAACAATACCTTATATAGTCAGGAAACAGGGTTGATACACCAAATCCAGTTTATGACCTCAATTCTGGTAGATCGGGGCTTCCGAAGTGATCGTCCGCCGGTGGTGGAGCCGCACATCGCAACGAAACTCATGCGTGCCGCGAGACGCCTGCCGCAATTAGGCCGAAATACGCCATACAGGAGTATCATTTCCAATATCAGAATCATCAGATTCATAAGAATCAGAGTCATCTGAAGCATTTCCCATCATCTGATGTTGGATTGGGTCATCAACTTCACCATCACTGTCGGCAGGTTCATGACAAAGTCAGGAGCCGAAGATGAAGAATAAAACGCAATATACAAATATAATTACAATATAACACAAATCACAATACAATATAACACAACACGATACTAATGTTTCACTATTATACACAAAAATAAAATGGTAAAACTCCGATGCAAGCCAACTGGCTCAAAATGGTGCGATCCACGAACGGCGAACACCGAAACGTGACGCGAGACACAGGCAACAATGCAGCGCAAATCCGACCGTTATAAGGCAAGTGGCTGGACCACACTGAATTCCACAAACAAGCATTGCTTCGTCAACCGCCGGCAACAGTTCCGCTGCGCGTGCAGGCACGCTAACCCCCGCCAACTGGCTCAAAATGGCGCGATCCACGAATGAAGAACAAGGAAATGTGAGGCGAGAAACAGGCTATAATGCGGCGCAAATCCGACCCTTCTAAGCCAAAGGGCTAGGCGACATTGAAGCCTACAAGCCAGTATTGATCCGTCCACCGCCGGCAACTTATTCGCTGCGCGAGCAAGCACTGCTATCACCCGCGTGCGTGTGACCCGCACACAATGTGTTAAAAACATTTATTTTAAACAACCATTAAATTAAGAGGTTAAGAGAAATAGTATATGTACTATTTGTTTTTATACATTATATTCAGACATTTGTTACTCATATTGTTACATTATTAGTTATAATCAAATTGTATATTTATAATGTCTATCCTCTGTTTGTCACAGGATATGATGAACCTGATGGCCAGATTAGCCCACCACAACGTGGGCCACATTGACTGGGAACCTTATATTCCTCTTATGTACACTCGCATTCTACGCAGCTTTGGTCTGCCTGTCCATTACAAAAAACGGAAAACCAACAAGGATCACAAATTCAACACATTGGCAGTCAGTTCATGGATTGTTGCCACTTTGGTGAGGGTCAACAATTTACTTGGCATTGTTCTTTGAGTTTTAAGTAACGTACCTCGTGTCCTATTATTGTTTTAAACAATACGGTGAAAACTTGCTCATCTACATTGATCTTCAAAGTGGTGAGCAGGGACCTCTCACATTACATTGAATTATGATACTTAAAGACAAATGCCAAATTTTGCAATCTAATTTAGCAATAGAAGAAGCCCTGTTAAAAATAAAAGATCTAAAGATGGGTCTTAAATGTGGGTAGACTTTAGCATCCTGCTTTTGCTGATAATGTCATCTTATAATAAATTATAGAAACCCTCATTATATTGGCTGAAATGTCCATTAACCCTTCAATATATTTATTTTATGTTGATACCTTCTTACTGCGTAGGTTTTCTGTATGCTTGAGAGAAATGTTTTATGTTTTGTATTAGATACTTATAAGGTTTAAAAGCCACCATGTAATACTAATTTATATTTATGTTTTAAGACAAAATTATGCTAAATTTTGTTAGTTTGATGACTATAAATCATATTAATCTTCAAAATAACAAGTTTTAGTTCTTAGGTTATACCTAACATAGTTAACCTTTTTGTGTAAACTTTTTGTGTTTAAACAAATACGAGGCGTGTTTTTAAAGTAAGTACCGTTTTGGAATCCCGCCGCTGTAGCGCTGCAGTCGGCATTCAGCGCATGCGTGCTGGTTACTACTATCTGTTGGCAAGCCCCGACCGTATTTAAGGTCACTTATGACTGTTTAAAACTCATCCTCCGATTAAAAATACCGCCAACTGTAAAGTACTTGTTATGATAAGTTTTCGTAACGCTACAGGCATGGAAGCAGCTGATATTCATCGAGAGACCTGTGAAATTTATTGAGAAAACGTGAGTGATGGGATTGTTTGGAAATGGGCGAGAGCTTTTAAGGTAGCCATACGAATGTGCATGATGAGGAATGAAGTGGGAAACCTTCACTCATTACTGATGCCTTGGTGCAATATGTTGATGAAAAAAGTCAGAGAAAACAGACGCTTTACAACTGCATCATTATGTAGTGTGTCTTCAAGTGTCAAGAAGTGCGATATATGAAAATGTGACAGAACGTTTGAAGTACTGAGAGTTATGCGTACGCTAAGTTCCCAAAACTCTGATGAAAAATCACAAAATAAATGTTACAAAAACAAGCTTTTAACCAGATCTCTCACATTCATAGATCATTAGAATCGTGATGGTTACGATTTTTAAAACCAAATTGTCTCTGTGATAGACTCATGATGAATATCAGCTGCTTTCACGTCCTTAGCGTTACGAAAACTTATCACAACATGTGTTTTACAGTTGGCAGCATTTTTAATCGCAGGATGAATTTTAAACAATCATAAGTGACGTAAAATATGGTCGAATGGATCCACAACGGTGGTTGTGGCTTGCCAACAGATATTAGTACCCAGCACGCATGCGCTGAACGCCAACCGCAGCGCTACAGCGGCGGGATTCCAAAACGGTACTTACTTTAAAAACACGCCTCGTAACTTATATGTATGTATTACACTTCATTATTTACACTGTACTGTCACTAAAACTATTAAAAACTACTTTTACCACAAACAAATTAAACTAATCTCAAAAAACTCAATTTAATGGTATAAGTAAACAACAAGCTTGTAAACTGCGGACAAGCTGAATCTGCTTGCTACAGCACAGTTCAGTAGCTGATTGTAGAGTTCTAATTGTTCACTGTTATTGTTGGTTTGGCAAAATCACTAAGCAAACATTTATAATGTATTCAAAACTTCAGAATTAAAGAGATCAGCTGATAACAAGCAGCTGTTCATTTACCATAGGGCTATCAATTATGACACTTCCTAAGTCGGCCTTAGTTTGTTACAAAAACTACATTCACTCATATGCATTCATCACACTCATTCAACATGTTCGCCCATATCTTGACAAAAGGCATTTCAAGAATAAATAAATAAAATCATAGTTACAATAATATAACGTACAATGTCATATCTTATAATATTTTATTATAAATAACCAAAAACTAATTACAAAATCCTGTGGACATAGTCAGTATGTCAAAACGCATTCTCAAGTGCAAAGTGCATGTTTTACCCAAATCATTGCTTTAAAGGGCTAAAGAAGCAAAATAGGTTGTATTTCAGCTAAGCAAAAACTAAGATCACCCTTTTTTGAAGACAATAATAAATGTCAGAAATATTCATGTACAGTTAAAAATTTAACAATAAGCAGTGTAAACAATTTGAAGTATTAAGATTGAATCAAAATAATAGGAACTTGAAATATGAAAGAATTTAGATGAAATTATCGTATAAATGGTGAGGTAAATGTATAAATTTAATATCAGACAAAATGTTATTGCATAAAACCATTATTTAGCCTGTTTTGTTGTAATATGGGAGCAAAACATGGGCACTTTCTAAGAAATATGAAAGGCTATTCATAGTTATTGAAAATACAGTTAAAAAACCCCTCCCATTTGTCCAGCATTCTGATGACTAAAATGAGCCTTCCCACACATCTGGCCCACTCATAAGTAATGACAAGCTTTACCACCTGCCTGACATACTCACAATTAATGATGAGCCTAACTGTTGCTTAACATTCTCAAGATTCGAAAAAAAAAAAAACTGAGTTGGTATGTCTTTTTAAGGATCTAAACATTGTAGCCACAATAAAACAAATCAAATAAATTGTCTGGGACATGTGCTAAAATGTGGTCTAGATGGAACACGATTGCTGGATGTTTGGAGGGCCAGACTGGATTGGTGTAAACTGAGATCAAAGACGTAGAAATACTAGGTCCTGATATCCACTTGGCTGGAGATAGGGATGCCTGGAAGGGGCTGGTCTTTGGGACTGCTGTATGTAGAGATATGTCATTAAGTAAGTAATGTTTGAACGATTTCAGTGTATTTTGTTCAAATGAGGTAGTTACCTGAATTTCTTAACTCTGAACGATTGTTTTTTTAATTATATGCCAATCACTTTAAACACATTTTGAGATTTTTAATTGTATGATATATAGAATTGAATTCTTTTCAGGGCGGAGGAAGCAGTTCTCAAAAGTACCTGACCAGACTTATGAAAGTTCTGGAGTCATATTTCCATCCAGCAAATTTAGGATCATGGGTTATTCGCCTGCAAAAGTTTCTGCGGAAACTACCAAATAGCTTCATATTTAGATTAAACAGGTAAACCTCTTTTAATTCAATTTAAAAAAAATGTTTAATTCAATGAAAAGATAAGGAATTTAATTTTAATTCAATTTAAAAAAATGTTTAATTCAATGAAAAGATAAGGAATGAAAATGCTAGAGGAGATAAGGATATTAAACACAACACTTAAGTTTGTAAAATCATTGTAAGATAACAGAAATGGCATCCATTTAAAAGTTATAAAAAAAGTCAAAAGAGAATGGAATTTCTCTCAATGGACAATCCAGAAATTTGAGATACGAGGGCTGTTCAATAAATACATAGACTGAAGTCATAACACAATATTTATTTGATTGAGAAGTTACATGTCATGACCCTCTTCAAAGTACTCCCCTCCCCAACGCACACTTATTCCAACGGTGTTTCCACTGTTGGAAACAGTCCTGAAAAGATTCTTTTAAGATGTCCTTCAGCTCCTTCGTCATATTTTCCTTAATCTAGGGTATTGTCTCAAATATCCTTCCTTTCAAAGGTGTTTTGAGTTTGGGGAACAAGAAGAAGTTACAAGGAGCTAGGTCAGGTGAGTAGGGTGGGGAAGCACAGGTATTGAGTGTTTGGCCAAAAACTCACGAGTTCTGAGGGCTGAATGGGCTGGAGCGTTGTCATGATGAAAATACCAGTTGCGACTCCTCCACATTTCTGGTCTTTTCCGTCTGATAGCGTCTTGCAGACGTTTAAGAATTTCAATATAGTAAATCTGATTCACTGTGGAGCCTTGTGGGAGGTACTCATAGTGCACAATGTCCTGAGCATTTAAAAAACTGTCAGCAACACCTTCACATTGGAACGAACTTGGCGAGCTTTTTTCCTCACCCACTGGGACAATTGAACCTTTGTTTCGATGTCATAACTGTACATCTATGATTCGTCACCTGTAATAATCCTCGACCAGAAGTTTTCATCTTCTTCTGAACGTTCAAACAATTCCTCACAAGTCTGCACACATTGAGCTTTTTGTTCATCTATCATCTGTTGTGGAACAAATTTTTCAACAACGCGGCACATCTGCAATTTTTCAGTCAAAATCTCATGACATGACCCAACTGATATTCCACACTCCTCAGCAAGCTCTCTGGCAGTCAGACGATGATTTTCCCGAACCAGGGTATTGATTATGTTGACATGTGAGTTGTCAGTTGATGTGGTAGGCTGTACAGGACGCTCATCATGTTCAGTCGACCGACGGCCATCTTTAAAACGTCCTTGCCACTTAAAACATGTTGCATGCTTCATAGCAATGTCACCAAAAGCTGTCTTGAGCATATCAACCGTTTCACTCGCTGATTTGCCGAGTTTAACACAAAATTTCACAGCAAGTATTTGCTCGTTCAAATCGCACATTGCATAATCCGCCAAATGAAGAAAACACACTTCACAAATAACCTTGTTGCTAAGCAACCAATGCATTGTAATCAGCTGATCTCTAAGAAAATAGCCACTATAAGCGGATTTACCTGGAACTAACTGGGCCCGCAAAATTCAAACAGTCTATGTATTTTTTGAACAGGCCTTATAGATAACGGTATCTGATACATTTGCAGTCTAATAGTATGAAAAGAACAATTAATTTAAACGTCTTAGCCCAGGTGAGCTAAAAATTGAGTTAAAATGCAAATATTTCCATAATTAGCTTGTATTTAGTTTTATTCTATATACTTTTCACATATTATCACTGATTATTCACGTTCTCTTTATTTATAGTTTTTCCTTTATTACGTTCATTACAGTACAAAGAAGGTGCAAATGTTATTTCTATGTTTTGGTAAAATTTCATCATAAAGATCTGTTATTTTACATTATTATATTTTGAAGAGAAAGTCATAAACGCAAACTAACTGGTGTGTAGAGGAGAGAGAATGTTTACTTCTCCAACCACAGTTCACCTCCAGCGGCATTGAGCTGCAAGGTACAGTCACGTACAAAACATATTAAATCAATGATGGTAAAATATTTTAACTATAGTTGGAACAAATTTAATTAAGGTTGGTGAAACTGATAATTACTTTACATTAAGAATTATACTTCAATACAACTCAATTGATTAAACAACACAAAGCTGATCCAATGTAAATACTGTGGCAAGTGGGATCATCGTTGTTATGACAGATCCATGCTTCTAGTAGTGACTATACTAAGAACATATAACAGTGCGTGGTGGGGGACAAATTCTATTGCACATATTCTGTTCGCAGGCCATTTACTATGAGTCGAATACTACTAATGAGTCTTACAAGCCCTAGTTTGTAACAATTGTCAAGTACTGAGTATATAATTTTATAAGAAAGCAATACAATGAACAAAATGTTACCATTGAACCATCATAGCTTGAGTTAACGTCATTTTGTTGTTAATCACACTAACCTCTGGAATCTGTTCAGAGAAAGGAACCACAAGCAAGGCTGGTTGCCTGAGACACCTGTTGGGGCACGGCTGACAGAAGATGACATCACCCAGTTTGTGGAGAGTATGGCACCCACGGTGACTCAAGCCATGTACTCCAGAATGCCAACAGCAGGCAGCTTGGCATTACAGTACCTAGCTACCCTGCGCCCTTCTATTGTCATCCCTAGGGTCATCGATAGGTGAGGTTGAACAAATCTGTAGTTAAAACATGTAATGCTAGTTGCATAATTTGACAGTGGTATCATAAAAATTTTCAGAAAGATTTTAAATTTTCGTAATTTATATTCATAACTCAACAACGCATTCAATAACATTAATATTAAATGTTTGAGTATTCAGCCATTCTTCATTTACTGTATACTATTATAACGTGAACTGTTCAGGTTAAGTGGAAAAAGGGACTTTTTAGTCCCAACTTTGCCTGATTAAATAAAGACGTTTTTCATTTCATTTAACATTTCTTCCCTTTGATTTTCATTACCCAAACGCTTTTTGACAATTTTACAAAGCACCTGAGAGAATTTTACTCTCACCTAGATATGGGTTGACTCATAAAATTTTGAATCCAGCCAATTAGCTATAACCCGCTAACATGGAAAACCAATTAAATGTTATGACAGAATCATGTTTTTATGTCTTATTATAGTTTAATGTCAGAATCAGAAATTTCTTTATTCATTGCATACACCTTTGTATATGAATTGCGTCAGAATGAACTGTATCTTATTACAGTTCTTGGCAGTATGGTTAGTTTTTTCTAATTTATGTAAAGATTTTCACTACCTTGTAAGAAAATTTTATTACATTTAGTGAGGATGGAGGGTGACTGTATAGAAAAGTTTAGCTTAGTTGTTGGGTTATCTCTGGTAAAACAATCTGCACCACTTCCTGTTCTTGGTCTACGACATCAGCAAATACCCTTAACGGCTCATTTGGTCGCTGTATTCTATACACATGTACGTCCATCAATATCCGCAAGTTTAACAATGGCAAAGATTTGTCTAAAATTGTTTTAATTATTAAAAATAACACAATTTAAAACCAATAAAAAAAATTGTGTTATTTTTAACAATTATATACAAAAAAACCAATACAGCTCCATCTTCAACATAAAATTGTTTTCTTCAAACACTCCCAACTTTTAAACTCAGAGAAATTCTCTGCGACCAAGAAGTCCAAAATGGTCTCTTTCTGTCTTACAGAAAGAGGACCAATAAAATGTCCCTATAGTCTTTAAACACAAACAAAATGATGCCATCAAAATTTTTTTAAGAAAACTAAAAGTTGCTGAACATCTGACCTTAAATTTGTGCTAATATTTTTAGTTCCGCTTTGGAGATGAAACATATAAAAAAAACTCATTACCTTGTCATTAGGATTTGGTTTTTTCGCTGCCTAATAACATTTATAAGAATTATCAACCTGGTAGATAATTCCTTCCTTAATCCACACTACAATAATAGGCAATGTGTCGTGGTAGGCAAACCTGACTACTGTCAGAGCTGAAATTATGTATTCGAGTACCAGTTTGAAGGTTGCTTACCAAGAATCAATGTTTGATGGAACACTCTTAACCAATGTATTTATCCCTGACAGCATGTACAACACTATGGACTCTCTGACTGAGCCGCACAAGTACACATCAGCCATGTTGAGCCTGGTATCTGTAGCCCGGCAGATTGTTGAGCCCAACGAGTACAAGGAGGGGCCGACTCACGTCATCCCATTGCTCAGGGCTGTGCTGCCTGGTATCGACCCCAATGACATCCGCAAGTGCTTCATCACCTTTCAGGTAACAAATAGTTGTAAATTTTCTAGTTAAAATTTTAGGTTAGGTTAAAGGGCACTAGGCCAGGAATTAGTATATTGGAGATATAGGACATCAGCAAACTTACCTTAGAAGACAAGTTTACTAACACCAGAGAAGTAGTAACATACACAGAAGAATCACATAATCACATGAATTTTCAGTGCCACTGGCACGTTCTTCAGGTGAGGAGGGAGGGAGGGAAGCAGGGAGGGAGAGAGAGAGAGAGGGATAGAGAGAGAGAGGGATAGAGAGAGAGAGAGAGAGAGGGAGAGAGAAAGAGGGAGAGAGAGAGAGAGGGAGAGAGAGAGATGTCCTATCTCTCCAATATACCAGTTAAAATTTTGAAACTTTGTTGTAATGCTGCATTTATGTGAAGTAGTTTTAGATAAGTTAAAAATATTGACACTATTCAATTTATGTTGTGTACATTTTATGAATAAAGAGTTTTGATTGATTGAATGAACATTGGAAATGGTTTAGTGTTCAAATTGATATCTGAATACCAGTGAGTTCTTATAGCCAACTCACATTATAATCGGAAAAGATTTAAAAAAAAAGGAAATCACTTGCGTGACTTAGAATTAGGGATTGTATGTATTTTCTAGGTGAGCCATTGAAATTGTTTGATAATGACACAGATCAAATCTTACCATTTTGAATCATTTTCAAGAAATAAAAAAGTAAATTTTATGGCTGTTTTATTTATTTATTCTTAAGATGCCGATCATCAAGATGGGAGCAAATTTGAATTTAGAATGTGTATGAGCAAATGTAGTAGTTGTTCCAAACTAAAGATGACTATAAACTTAAGCTACATTTGGAATATGATTATTTAAAAATGTAACTTGTGTAAAATATACTTTGTTTTGCGATTTTAGCCTAGTCCTTGGCAATATATATGTAATTTTTTTATGACTTGAGTTTTTTTGAAAAACGACTGTTTGTTGAAAAACGTCCCAAATAATGACGTTATTTACTTATTTATTCCTTAGAAAGTATCATTAATTTATTGCTCAGTGATGTGGTTATGAGCTGATGTCTTTAAACGTTTATTGGTGACTCTAATTGGGATCAAACCGAGTTAATTTACTAAATTATAAAAAAAGTTTCAGTAAAAAGTCTTGTTATTTGTTAACTTTAAGAATAATTCAAATTATAAAGTTATTTTTTATTTAATTTTTAGAGTTATACAGTTGTGAGAGCGTTTAAAAAAGACATGGTAGTTAAAGTGCAATATTTTCTAAAATTAGAACTACTATCCACCAGACAGTCTGTGCTCCAATATATGTTAACAGTAGGGGGAGATTAGCTTGGAAAGCCTGGTTGGACTGATTACCTACTATATCAACCGCCTTCCAAAGTAAATGTGCTGATATACAGCTCTATAAGTATTTAAATCAAATCAATACTCTGATTCTATTTACTGACTTTATTAAATTATTTTACAATATTGTTGTGTCAAGTTTTACATGTAAACACTTAAACTTAGTTGCAAGTTCCCTATGAGATGTATCTAAATGTCTTTATGAAAGTTTCATCTCCCTCAAAACAATACTGGATGAATATCAATTTTATTCTAACTAAAAGTTTTTATTGAAAATTAATCATTTACACTGCAGACTTATGCGTGCAGTACGGTGTTGTCTGACAAAATGGCATGTGAGCAATTATCAGTCATTTGACATAAATTTATATCACTCACTTATGAATAATGCATTAGTTTTATGACATATAGTAGACGATTGTTTAATTTTAATTTTATTTAAACACACTTTTATAACAATGCTTTGTACTGCGTCTTTGACGTCTAGAGAAAGTTAGGTTATGTGCCTTACAGCGTCAATGACGTACTAAGGGTTAAAAGAAGCTTGTAGTTTTTTTATTAGATTTATTTTGCCATAAAGTGTTTAAGTTGCTAATTAGGGTTATATTAACTTAAACAATGCACAGAATAGAATTCCTTGAATTCTTAAGAGATGATTATTTAAATTATTCTCTTGAAGATAAAATTGTTTTGTCGTTCCTACTATCACTAATTTAATATACAATGGAAGATTTTGAATATGAAATAAACTCTTCAGTTCAATCAGTGAGTTAAAAAAATAACTAATGAGGAATTTCACATTCAGTATTATTCTGTGCCTATCAGTGTCAAATTCTATCGGTTTCAATTTATTTGTGTATAATCAAGTTTAATTAATTCTTTGATTATCAAGTAAATAAATTATAATTTTACAGGTTATCACATCGTTCACTTCTATGATTCCTCTTGTCGACTCATCAAACGCTTCCGAGTACTGGAAAGACCTAACAGAAGTAAGTTTCTCATGTGTATTTCAAACAATATATTTTTCAATGTTAAGAGTCAAAAATTGTTTTTTAATGGTTATAACTGACAAAATTCATCTATAAAAAACAATAAATAATTTATATGAAAAAGTTTTTTCATTTATGGGTATAAATGTACTGGCATATAAATAAAATAGAAACACTACTTTGATAGAGGATGTGGAGCTACTAATGAAATCCCGCCAACCCATTCACGCACAGTGCTATTGATCCACCCATACATGTACAATGGTATTGAGGCGAGTTAGTTCACTGTTGATCCTAAACCAATGCTGAGTTGGAAAATATAAACATCCATGACCTGGTGAATTCCTATAGAATTTGTCAATATTTTTAAATTTAAAAAGAAGGGGGACCGATCCCCTTTTCAACATTACTTTGCCCATTCCCCATAGACTGTTGATCTGTGCGGAGAAGCTTGATGAGCTTCAGTTGCAAATGTCAGTCCACCACTGAATTACAGTAATTACAAAGAGAATTTAATATGTTCTGTGGTTATTTTGCCTTAATCCACTCTGCCACTGTTCTCCCAAAATTTTTCTATTTCATTACTTCATTATTCTGTTACACATGAAATTACTAGGAGTGGTTTATAAAGTTGCACAAATCGTCAGTTTCAACAGAACAGGAATTTGTTAAAAATATTGGAAAATCTAGCCATTATAAAATTCTTAGAATGTAAACCTATGATGCAATACTGAAATATAAATTAAAGTTTAAAAATGAAAATTAAAATGTCTTATTTTACACATTACACAAAGAAAAGTAGAAATAAAAAAACAAAATAACTTGTCATTCCAATTAAATTAGTTATTAACAATAATAATAGTAATGAAATGAAAGGAACTCAGCATACCTGATAAAACTTGGTAGACTGGTACACTGTAGAAAGAGACACGATTTCATCACAAGGAATTGGATAGTGAAATATTTCGGTGCCACTAGCCCCTTCTTCAGTCACTAAACAACTGGATTCAAAGTATATTTGGATATCCAGTTGTTTAGTGACTGAAGAAGGGACCAGGACCCCGAAATATTTCACTATCCAATTCTTTGTGATGAAATCGTGTCTCTTTCTACAGTGTACCAGTCTACCAAGTTTTATCAGGTATGCTGATTTCCTTTCCTTTCGTTACTACTGAAATCTTAAACCTAGTGCCCCAAATTTAACCTGTTATTAATGATAATAGTAATAAATCCCATGAATGTTTGAAACCAAAATATATTTCCAATCAACAAGTTGTCTGCCTCATTTGGACATGTTTTATTTTTATTTATTGTATGCCCCATTCCTTAATAATTATATATTTTTTAATCAATGATTATTTTTACTTTAACGAGAACGTTTTTCTTAAAATTAAAAAATTGAACTTATGTCTGTTCATATCTATAACATGGAAAGTTTAAAAAAAGTGCAAATAATAAAAACATCCTAAAATGTCAATTTTTTTAACATAGAATCATCACAAGAAAGATTAAAGTCGGTAGACTGGTATTGGGAGATTTAATACCAGTAAAGGGTACCCTGGTAAAGAGACAAATTAAAAAAAAAACACCAAAATCACATGTTTAATAAATAATAATAAAATAATAATAATAAAAATAATAAAATAATAAAATATTAATAAATAAATAATAGTCATTAAGTATTAGAATTTATAGTCGTTTCCAAAATCCTTTGAAACTTAAGTAAATCTTTTGATTATCCAAAGTTCATAACTGCTTGTATTTGTAGTTACTTCTATAAAAAAAAATCAGCATCAATGTACAGTAGCTGTTATAATTTCATTTTATAATTTAAATAGTTTTTTTGTAATTATCCTAGCATGTTATGTTTAGAATATCTAACTGATTTTGATAAATGCGAATGATTTAATAAAGGCAAAATCAGAACCCACAATCTTGGAAACCATAAGTCTGACAAAAAACTTTAAATGGGAACCTGACCTTGTCTTTAGAGACGATTGAAAATACATATTTCAAATTTTGAAAAACGGCTACCATTTTCCAATATGGCGGTCAACTGTGGTGTTTATTATGGAACACTATATTTTATGATTGTTTTAGATAGAAATAGTAATTTTAAGACTTTTTTATTCTTGGAAGTTTTTTGGTATTTTCCTAAACAACGTTGATATGAGAGCTCAAAATGTTCAGATTCCATATGGAGTTTACCACTGAGATAACAACTTTTTTAATATGCGTTAAAAAAATGACCTAATCTGCAAACATTACCACATACATTTGGGAATTGCACGCTTAGCTATTCTTTTTTCAAGATTTAAACACATTGTGTATTAACCCTTCGTACGCGACCTTAAAATTGATGAATTCTACTATAATGCTTATATTGTTAAAAAGAAAATATTTTTAATTTTCCAGAGTTAATTTTATTTATGTGCTCTATAAACATAGGTATTCCAAAAAAAACACACATTAGTTAAAAAGATGTATTTACATTTGATTTTCAGCATAGATGAAAAATATAAATTTTTAAAAATTTAGGCCTAAATATCATTTTTATTTAGTCATACAAAATTTGTATTTAGTCATACAAGTCTCATTAAAACTAATAATACACGTCGTAACTAATAATACTCATAATAACGTACATGTCAATACGTCTACAGTGTTGTAACCTCGCGTTGTTTACTTGGCGCGAAAATATACGCTTACAGCGCAGGGCTGACACATGGGATGCGCACGCAACAGGAAATTCAGTCTGTCAACACACGTGATGCGTCATCTGACAGCTGATATCAATCCCACTGCCTTCTGTCTAGCTCAAACGCACAAAATAAACAAGCTCACGAATTCTAGCGGCATCAATATGTACTAGATGATTTTAAACAATCGAATGCGATATATTCCGCTTATCGCGTTTACGGCTACAAATACCTAGCGATATATTTCGCTTACCGCGTACGAAGGGTTAAATTATATTACATAAATTGAAACAAATGTGTTACTATTTTGTCACAGATTAATTGAAGTTGGCAGTACTGTTATCATTATCAGCTGTCTAAGTCACCTTCCTATTCAGATCAACAGCAGCATTAGAAGTTTACTTTAACAGTTGATATTGGTAACAGTGCTGTCAACATCAATTTATCTGTGACAAAATAGGTTAGGTTTAAGGGCACTAGGCCAGGAATTAGTATATTGGAGAGATAGGACATCAGCAAAGAGCAAACTTACCTTAGAAGACAAGTTCACTAACACCAGAGTAATAGCTCTTTACTCACCTGAAGAAAGTGCCAGTGGCACAGAAAATTTGTGTGATTATGTGTTTATTTTGTGTATGTTACTACTACTCTGGTGTTAGTGAACTTGGCTTCTAAGGTAAGTTTGCTGATGTCCTACCTCTCCAATATACTGATTCTGTGACAGAATAGTAACACATTTATTTCAATTTAATAAACATTTATTTATGTGTTCAATTTAATACAATTTATGTGTTATAATTGTATTAAATTAATAATGTATTATATTAATACATAACATTAATATTAAATTAATATTAATGTTATGTATTAATATAACATTAATATTAATTAATATAATTAATATTAATGTTAAATTGGGAAAAAAGAATAGCTAATCATGCATTTTCCAAATGTATGTGGTAATGTTTGCAGATTAGGTCATTTTTTAAATGCATATTAAAAAAGTTGTTAGTTCAGTGGTAAACTCCATAAGGAATCTGAACATTTTGAGCTCTCATATCTACCTTGTATAGGAAAATATCATTGAACTTTCAGGAATAAAAAAGTCTTAAAATTACAATTTCTATCTAAATATTATAAAATATAGGTTGTTCCATAAGAAAAATCAAAGTTGACCGCCATATTGGAAAATGGCAGCTGTTTTTCAAAATTTGAAATATGTATTTTTAATCCTCTCTAAAAACAAGGTCAGGTCCCCATTTAAAGTTTTTTGTCAGGCTTATGGTTTTAAGATCACAATGGTGGCCCATTAAAAAAAAGACATTGCCACATAGTGAAATGCCTCAACATTTAATTAAACTTTTTTAAAAGTTATTTGGTGGCTTTAGGATTTTTGTGACAATATGATTTGTTTGAAGTTTTGGAAGTCCCCAACAAATTATCAAATATTAATTTCACTAGGTTATCATTCAATTTCAATAATTTACAAAGTAATTAAAATATTTATAAAGTTGTTTAAGTGTCAAAACAATAAGTTTTGTTGCAGGAGGAGGAGGTGGTCTGTGCAGCCACCAGTCAACTGGAAGACTTTGTGTTGGAGTTCCTGGACCGCTGTTTCTCCTTGGTGGACACGATTGTTCTTGAAAGCACTCGCCTCGAACAATCAGATCAAAGCAAGCAGGTGCAGAGCCGAATGGAGCATATGAACGAGCGACTCATAGAGTCAACCATATGTGGTGTTCTCTGGCAGACCTCCCCACAAATATTCAAGGTATATGGATTGTTAATTTGTCTTTTCTTAATCACTGTGAATTTAACATGAATAGATTTGAATCTTGATGCTTCATTTGACTGTAGTGAAGTAAGTATACTTCAATATGTGCTTTGATTATGGAAATCATTATTTATTTTTCACAGATTTTTAAAGTCAAGACTGATCAGTCTGACTCAGTCACCAAATAACCAAATAACAAAAAGCTGGAAAAAAATGTTTTACTACCGTACAATACCACTGTACCACTGTACGTGTATGGATGGGTGACTGGGTCAATACCACTATATGTGTATGGCTGGGCGGGTGGGTCAATATTGTATAATATTGACCAATTAACAACTATCAGACTCTTTAAGTAAACTTGTTGATAAGGAGCCAGTTAATATTACACAATATAATACAATAATACAAGTAAATAATAATATAAGAGTAATGAATATCTTAGATATTATCATAAGTGTATCAAAACTATCATAAAATCTCACAATGCCATTAAAATTTAACTTATTGAAAAAAAAAAAAAAAACAGTTAAGAAAACTAATTTATCATTCTTCCTGTATAAGCTTGATAATTTAGCTCCACCTGGCTCTCGGTGACCGGCTCCAATGTAAACACACACAACCACCCATACACGTAAAGTGGTATTGACCCACCCGCCCGCCGATACACGTACAATGATATTGACCCACACACCCACCCATACACGTACAGTGATATTGACCCACCTGCCCGCCCATACACGTAAGTGATATTGACCCACCCGCCCACCCATACACGTACAATGATATTGACCCATCCGCCCACCCATACACGTACAGTGGTATTGATGTAATTATGTACATTATGTAATTATTTTCTGTAAAAAGGTTTTTTTAAATTCATCAACATTAACCTCTCAACTGCTGTAAATTCAAATTTTGTTTATCAAAATATGGAGGTCTGTAAATAGTTACTATAATTTTATTCTTATGCGGATTAATTTCTTTTACACAACATATTTGTTTACTAAATTTATTTTAAAATATAAATAGCTGTATGGGATGTTACATCGGATCAGATAGTTAAGAAACCTATGTGCCTGTTTGAAATTATTTTAATATTGATACTCATATGACACGGATGTTTGGTGTTTCAGAGTGCATTACATAAACTTCATACATTTGTCACCAGCAGAATATTCGAGACTGTTGTTTCTGGGAAGTGTATAGCCTCAATATGTAGAACATTTGCCAAGGTAGGTAGACTGATAAACTTTGTGCTATTTCATACTGGCTTGTATATACTGTATATTGCATATCGGTTATTTTGATATGACATTAACTCCATATCCAAAGGCATTGACAAATTGCAAATTTAATGAATTTAATTAATGTTCAGTGATTATATGGAAAATAATGTATGTCCCCGATGATCAATTGTGGAAATCGTATACACCTTTTTGGCCACAGATTTAGGCTTTAAAAAGGAGGTTAAAGTGTTTGCTAAAGATCCTCTTTTAACAAAATATAAAATTTTGTAGTCAGGAAATAACTAATGTTTTAGAATAAGAAAACATGAAAGGAAAAATATTACTAACTCTTCAGAGCCAGATTTAATTTTATACAGTAGTCCCTTATCTATACAGTCGGCCCTGCGCCAGTCCACAATCTGGCCAGTAGACAAAGGCAGTCTGGAAATGCCTGTGTCATCATTCAAGTCACTGTGTGTGAGAGAGAGAGAGAGAGGGGGGGGGATAGCTGGCCCAGGAATTAAAAGTAAAGAATGTTACTGTTGTAAACTAATTAGTTGGGAGACCACAACTGTTTTGATTAATATTTTTTGTACATATCTTGGGTAAAGGTAGTCGTGGGGATGGGACAAGGTGAGGTCACAGGTTAGGACCAGTTTGTTTGTTATCAGTGGGCTGGATTCTACTGTATTGTATTTTGAAACATCACTTCACTCAGTTGTCAGTTCAGTTTATCGCTAACTCTGCATGCGTGGACTGTTGTAAGCTTTTTAACTTGTTTTTCATGCCTATGTAACAATGTTATATTATAACGCCGTTTCAACTGCTGTACCGTACTTTTCTTACTTTGAAACTATTGTTACTTTTCTACTTTGACTTTTTTAGTTACAGTATAATTCTATTATGTAATTTAATCATGTTTTTCAATTGAACTCCAATACTTCGGCTTTTTCACTTATCCAACACATACCTGGTCTGAATTGTGTCGGATTAATGAGGGACTACTGTATGTTCTTTTATTTATATGTTACTTTTATTTTAAATTTATATATAGTGAGAAGTATATACATTTAGAATTTTTTATGCCCCTTAGTATAATTTTCTTTTGTGTAAGGCTAAATAAAAAAAAAAAAAAAAAAAAGTGTCCTCCTCTTATTATAGGTAAAAAGTAGCAAAACAGATGTTGTTCTGTGCAACAATAATAGAACCACTGATCCTATTAACTTCTCTCCCATGCCGAACACCATTTATTTAAGGTGGGCTCTTCACCGCTATGCCACAAATCAGTGTCACTATTAAGTTGCAGGGAAAAAGTATCTTAAGTTGCAGCTGGATTCGAACTAGTGATGCTTAACATTGCACCTGGTTATAGTACAACGCCTTTGACCAGTCGTCCTATTCAACACCGAAGGTGTCTCGGAATACACACGTCTAACAACACTGAAGGGTTAAAATACAATAATGGTGCACTGCTCTATAAATTGTACATTTGTTGAGAATTTTTTCATATAAGATATTAACTCGAATAAGACAAGGTTGTATTGTATTCCCTACACTTTTCAATATTGTTCTTGAATGGGTACTCACGGAACTGGAGAAACTAAACTGTGATATGAGAATAGGAGAAAAAATAATAAATACACTTGCCTTAGCCGATAATGTGGTGTGAAGCATGGAGTCTAAAAAGGAACTAAAGGTGTGGGACTAAAGACTAATAATAAAAACAAAACTAGGAACTTTGAAAATGAGGAGGAAGCAAAAACCAAATTGGACAATGAATAAGTCAATTTAAAAAAAATATTTAGGAGTTATTGTCAGCTCGCAAAGTGAAGTATGAATTCATTAAATAGCAAATTAAAGTCAACAATATTTTCTCACCATTCTTAACTAGAAGTATACAAAACAATAATTAATAATAATTAATTCATCTCCATCCAGGACTTGTCCTCCTTTATGGATATGAAACCTGGATTTTGTCAAAAATTCCAAAAAAAAACTCATCACTTTAAAGAACAAAATATTACATAAGGTTTTTTGATCAGTTGTGGAAGGGGATACGTGGAGAGAAAAACATTTTTACGTGGAGAGAAAAAAAATTACTGACCACATCCACAGAAGAAACTAATTAAGTATCCTGTACCAAATATAGAGCAGGAACCCTATCGGAAGAAGGACATGAGGCAGGTCGGAAATCTGCTGGAAGGACCTGGTTACCTGGTTATTACAGTACCACTGTATGTCTATGGGTGAGCGGGTGGGTCAGTACCACTGTATGTGTTTGGGTGAGCGGTGGGCAGTACCACTGTATGTCTATGGGTGAGCGGGTGGGTCAGTACCACTGTATGTGTTTGGGTGAGCGGTGGGCAGTACCACTGTATGTCTATGGGTGAGCGGGTGGGTCAGTACCACTGTATGTCTATGGGTGAGTGGTGGGCAGTACCACTGAAGTGTTTGGGTGGGCTGGTGGGTCAGTACCACTGTATGTGTTTGGGTGGGCTGGTGGGTCAGTACCACTGTATGTGTACGGGTGGGCTGGTGGGTCAGTACCACTGTACGTGTAGGGGCGGGCGGGTGGGTTAAAGATACATGGTTAAACTCAGAACAACAGTTGAAGATGCAATGGATAGAAGTCATGGAGGCAACGTGTTCCTGAGGCCAAGTACCATCTTGGGTACCCATGACCCTGTAAGAAAATAAGATATGAACTATAAATTGATACTAGCAAATAATTCTGTATTTCTATCAAAGTTCTGAATCCTTCGGCACAGGATCCAAATTGTATACATCTGACATACAACTCTGCAATTTTGAGGTGGCAGTTTTCACTGTAAATCATTTTAGTTACTGGATTGACAACTATTATGATGATCATGAATATTAATTGAACTATTTTTAAAACATGATGATACCTTTCACCCCGCAATTACAATCCGTTTTTGTACTCGTTGGATTGTAAATTTTTAACTAGAAAAAGGACTTTTTTACCTATTATCTGTTTTGAAACTAATTTACAAATTTTTGAAAATGTTATGTTTGTTAAAATAACATACTATGAATTTATGTTATTTAAAAGTTATAACATAAAGTTTAAATTTTTGACATTTTTATGTTATTACTCGAATACTAACTTTACTTTATAAGTTAATATTACTTTGAAATTAGTTATAATGCTAGTACCTCACTTTGTGAACGAGATATAAACCTTACAATAAGTTGACATCTATCAGGCAATTTTTCTTTTAACTTATTCAGGGCCTAACATATTCCATACAGTTAATGTTTGTTATGTTTGAAGATACGTCCTGAAGAAACACTGAAACTACTGGTGCCCAGCTTCTGTCAAATAATTCTTTCGCATCTAGAAAATGATGATATCAAAGAAGAAGAAACTTTAGATAATGAACTTCTGTACAACTTGCTTCTACTTTCAGAGGTAAAACCAAATTTGTAGCAAATGTTTTATGTACATTTCTTTTTGTTTCTAGTAAATTTATATTGATAGTGAGATGTTCTATATGTTACCAACGCAAATATTGTTCTAATTTTCTTATACAGGTTTGCTAAATCATAAGTTGTGTATAATTTGAATCCAGGTGTACTTCATTGTTAGATGTAGTCAATAGTTACCATATAAGGTTAATTCTACAACTACTTTGGATGTATCCATAGTTTAAATATGCTTCCAAAGTCTATATGACTATTATAAGTGCAATCTTTCAGTCTAGGATCAGGCCATTATTGTAAGATTGCCTATATACGAGTTGCATCATATGTGTTTAAACCAGCAGGTATAAAATACTATAGAGTGGATAAGTCCATTTACATGCTAGAGAATATGTGTCACCATATATGCATCTTGTTTTGGTCAAAGGAACAAAATTCCACGGGAACCTAGAACTTTTAATTGTAACTATTAATTTATTCTTAAGACGCCAATATGGCGAATATGGATTTTGAATGAGTCAGAGTGAGTGAATGTAGTCTTTGTTACAAACTAAGGCTGACTATTACTTAGAAAGTGTCATTAATCAATAACCTAATGGCAAATAAACAGTCAGTGATTATCAGCTGATCTCTCAAAATTTGTTTTAACTCTGAATTTGATTGAACTGAGAACCTTTAGCTTAAGTTGGGCTTCATCCAACTATGCTACTGACCAATTTCAACTTTAAAATTGTTTATAATTTTATAGTATATATTGTATAAATAAAACCTGTTTGCATACTAATTAAAAATTAAAATGTTCAGCTCTTAACATTGAGATAAAATTTCATGTTATAGAATGTTAAAATCATTACTATGTTTAATAATGATGGTGTCATTCATAGATTTAGTTAGTAGGTTTAATTATTGTAATTTTTAATTTGATGTTGACTTTAATGTAAACTTTATTCACATGTAATCAAAATGGCTCTCACACCCACATTCAACACTTGAACAACTTTGACCGGTTGAACAAGCTCTGGTCAAAGATAACTGTTACAAATGTTAATAGTGAAGAGCAAGGAAAAAAGCATACCTGGTAAACTTTAGATACAAAAACAAACACAAATCAAAAACAGATAAAGCTTGTTAAGTATTTTGAAACAAGTGACATCTTCTTCTGTGACTATACAACTGGATACATTTGAGATTGCATGTTAGGTACGTGGATGAGGTGTTGCTAACTTTTAAGTACTTGAACACTGAAATGTTGTACCAATTTCACGACTATTAAACAGTAAAGTTTATTATGGTTTTGTAAAAAAAGGAAAACATTTTAAAATATTCAGTGCAGATAACGCCAATGGGCGTTTTGTGGTATCACCACACTATATGACCACACGGGCCTTTGGATGGCACACTACACAAAATTGTTATGCTGTATGGGAATTATTGATTATTTTTTATAATTACGGCCTATCATTTATATTCTTATTATATATATGCTTGGTTAAATTAGTAAAACAATATAATTTTTTTCAGCACACACCATAGGTAGATAATTTTTCGTTAGCAGTGAATGTGTTAAAACCTGTATCATCTATAAACTGGCTACTACTTTTATCAATTCTACCAACTCTGTAATAAATATATTGTTTATTATATCTATGACTGAAGTAATATTATTTATCAGAGTCAGTGTAATGTCTGCCCATCTCAATATATAGGCCTAACCACTAGAACTCTCCGCAAATGTATGAAATGGACGTACACAGGCATGACAGCAATTTTGAAAGAATGTGAGAGTATAGTGGTGTTGACCCACCCATTCACTTACAGTGGTATTTGACTGTAAAGTCCCTGAAAAACCTGTTTCACCCCATAGTATGAGATACAATCAGTACTTGGATAACTGTTTCACTCTAGTTAGATCACTCCCTGCCAACTGCAACAGCTCGCAACTAGAAAAATGGAAATTACCCATCATCGGATTGAGAGACCCACCTATTTTCAAAATAAGATAAACCCAGCTCCATCCAAACCCACCTAAGTAGCTAAATAAAAACAACACGAATGATAAAAATATAATTATAATATAATATAAATAAAACTATAATCTGTACAGGTAGTAAGGTGTTTCGACAAGGCTGTAATGAACTATGCAGAAGTAATTGAAAAGGTGCTGGACAGTGCTCTCCATCTCAAGTGTTGGGAGGGTTACAATTTGGCATCCAAGCTGCTGGCCAACTTGTTATCAGGCCTAGCTACGACACGCCTGCAGGAGTTGAAAAGCAGCAATCAGGACTTTAGTAAACATATCTCTGAATATCTTCCAGTCAGGGTAAATCTTCCTTTAACAACTTGTAGTTAAGTTTCCTTAATAATTTTGTTTAATGTTTTTGTCAGGCATGAAAATTAACACAAGATAATGATTAAACACTAGTTATTGAATAAGTCAATTACTTTTCTGCAGACAATAATTTCAATGCTATCTTACTCATTACGTATAATTACTGTCACATTGTATTCCATAAATTTTTAATTATACATTTTTACATTTATTTTTGTGGTCTTTGTAACGGTTTTTATATTAGTTTCCTCATTATTATTTTGTTAATAATCAATTTATACGGATACTGGCAGCCAATAGGTCCATCAAAAGCCTTATTTAACAATATAAAATTTCCACAGCATATCTATTTGACGAAAGAAATAGGTTAGTGTGAAAGGCACTTGGACGTAACCTCAAATTAAAGTCACTATTCTCCTGACGCTCTTCCTGTTTTCCAGTTTTGTTATATACTGCCCTTGATTATATACACCTACAATAGATAAACCATCTAATAGGAATATTTGTGGCAGTAATTTTGTTAGTTAGTGTTGCCCGCAACCACAGCTGTTTTAAACTGCATTACACTTACACGGGACTACACTAGCGCTCCACAATGGACCACAAAAACAGCTGATATTTTGAGACTCAAAATTTAACATTGGATGGGAAATCTATTTGTGTATAAAATCAATGATACTGCCTCTCTATTATCTCATTATGAACCTTCCTAAGTGTTGGCTAAAACTGTCCAAAAACTACTACCTCCATCTGCTCAAACTGTCAGGTCACATTTCCTTATTCACCAACTGTCAGGTCTTAAAAATTATGCTACAAGGCCTAAATTTTGAATCAGCAATTTCCTCTCCATGTGTATTTAAATAGTACAACTATCTAAGTCATTTAATTCATAAAACTATCCAAAATTAATCAGTGAAGAATAATAAACTTTAATAATAATAATAAATTCCTAAAAAAAATATAAAAACATTTTACATAAATTATAAAGGAATTCCTAGCCACTGTTTCCAGTAATTGTGGCTAGCTCAACTTAAACATTCTTGTTAACAAAACAAAGACAGTCAAAACTTATCAAAAGATTATCAAGCGGTCCGCCGCAGTGTGCACAGTCCAAGGTTGACGTTTCCTGTTAACTACTTGATAGGCTAGAATGTGTACAGTATTTGGGCTTATGTATTATTAATTAGCTATTTAATATTAATTTTCTAAACTTGTTACTTAGGCTAATACTGTAATAAATGATTACAGTGTAAAAATATAAAAAGGCTTTATGTAAATAAATGATCAATTTCATCTAAATTAAATAACCACTTCTTCACTTTAATACAATACTTCTTTTAATTATTACAGTTTTTTATTTCTTCTGATGGCAAATAGTTTATAAATTTTGGTCCCAGAAAAGAAAAGCTTTTTTTGAAGATTGATTTATTCACCTTAGATCTTACTATCAGTCCCATTGCATCGCCCTTGTTCTTGGGTAAATTCTATTATTTCTGATGTTTCCGCTTTTCTTAAAGAACGTTTTTAAAACTTTAAATACAAATAAATATTTCAGTGGTAGTATTTTTAAATCCTTATAAATTGGTGCTGCTGATAAAATGATTTTGTGTTACTTTTAACGGTTGAATGGTTAAATTGTCAGTACTTCCCCAGTTCTCTATTCCATAATTTAACTTAGAGTGAAACAGTGCAAAATAAATAGTTTTTAATAATTTATCATCAATAAAATTTCTTATGTAATAGAAGTTTCTGATACTTTTTCTTAAACCAAATTGTAGGTTGATTATATGCGATTTCCAACTTAATTTTTCGTCTATAATTAATCCCAGGTATTTTATTTCTTTCACTTGTTCAATAGTTTCATAGTCACATAGAGGTGGTATATATTGACAATTTAGTTTATGACATTTTTGTGTGTTATTAAATTGAAATCCTTTCAAATCAAAATTTATAGCATTTAGTACCATTCTATTATTTTCGCACCATTTCCTAATTATTATTAAGTCCTCTTTCATGTTGTTCCATATACTTTCCCACTGTTTTTCCGAGTATTTAATGGCAATATCATCTGCGAAACCTGTGATTTTTCCTTTCAATGGCAAACTTAACAAATCATTTATAAACACAAGGAACAAAATTGCAGCCATAACTGAGCCCTGAGGCACTCCTATTGTAACAATCCTAGATATTCTTAAAGTATTGGACATTTTTTTTTTTTTTTTAATGTTTCAAACCATTTTAAGGCGTTACCTCTTATTCCTGCATATTCTAATTTCTATAACAATATTTTATTCACTAAATCTAATGCTTATTCATATTTTTTGCCTCCAGAATCGTTTTAGTAACTAATTTAACTAGGGTTACTTACCCAATACCGTCAACGATTCTAGTGATGCTTAGTAATCAACAATTACTAAGCATCACTAGAATCGTTGACGGTATTGGGTAAGTAACCCTAGTTAAATTAGTTAAATCTAATGCCTTACAAAAATCAATAACAATACCAGCCACTTTGTAGTTGTTATTGAAGCTACTGTAGACTTGTTCAATAAAACCAGCAATTGCTCCTTCTGTATTTTTCCCTTTTATAAATTCAAACTGATTAGTGTTGAGAATTTTTTATTATTTAAATATTCCAACAGCCTGATTTTCATACATTTCTTAATAACCTTAGTTATTACAGACAACAGAGTAATAGGTCTATATTGCTCCACCAAGTCTTTTCTACTTTTCTTATGAATTTGAACGACAATAGCCTCTTTCAGTTTATCTGGGAAAACATCACTGCTGAAGCTTAGATTTATTGTGGCAGCTGAAGGCTCTGCTATAGCAGTGCCTATCGCTTTTATCATTTGAACAGATGGATGGTCATTACCAGTTGACTTTTTGTTTTTTAAACTATTTATAGTTTTCAACACCTCTGCACTAGTTACTGGACTTAAGAAGAAGGAAACATTGGCTATGGTAAAAATTGGAAGTGTCAATAATGTTACCTCCAGGGGGTTTGCTTCTATCTCATTCGGTGCTAATATGAAGTATTCATTGAACAGCTGTCCTGTTGTTTGCTGGTCTGTAACATTGTTCCCAAACTGGTCTCTTATCTGACTGAGTGGTTGTCGTTCTGTTAAGGAATTTATTAATCTCCTCTGGCTGGCAATATTTCCCTCTTGCAGTTCAAATGAACGCTTATAATAATTATTCTTTGCTTGCATTATTCCATTATCTATATTATTTTTTAAACGTTTGTAATAATTATTTAGTCGTATATCATAATGTCTGTGTTTACATTTAATGCTATTTTATTTTGTGTATTGATCTGTTTAATCAATCTTGCATTTATCCAAGGAAATAATTCTTGCCTTTTCCACTTTTGGTAAAAATGTTTTAGTCTCGCTATTTTCCTCAGTATATTTAAATATAATCTCATAAAATTCATTTAACGCTTTGTTCACATCATTATTTTCTAATAATATATTATTCCATATTGCTGCATTCTCCAACTGGTTTTTTTAATCTTTCAAAATCAATATTTTTTTATATTACGTGCTATATTTTGTGAAACTTTACCTGTATCCTTCTCAAACTTCACTAATAGGCCTAACACAAATTGATCTGTTATATCAGTTTGAAATATACCAGCTTTTAACATATGTGAATTTTTCCATCTTACAAATATATGATCAATACATGAGGCTGAATCACTGGTTAATCTGGTAAACTGATCAATCATACACAAAAAGCTATTGTTGCTCATAAGCGACATATAGTTGTTGCTTATGTTATTGGTGACTAAAATATCAAGATTTATATCTCCCATATAAATAACATTACTACTCAAATTAGGCATTAAATTTTCTAAATCTAATAAAAAACTGTGTACATGACAATTTTGCTACCTATAAACAATTAATAAATTAACCCTCCTAGTGTTGACTATGTACCCTCAAAATGTTAGGCGGATTTAGCTTGATTTGCAGACATTTGTTTGAAAAATAATATAAAATATATTTATTATTATAAATACATACTATTATATATCATTTTATTTGTTATATTACACTGAATATTTTACAATATGTTTTATGTACATACCTTCATTTTGAAAAATTTTGTGCATCCAAAACTGAAGAAAACATTTTTTTTCGTTGTTTTAGAAAAGTTTTCACTGTTACCATAGAAATAAAATAACACAAACAAACAAATCCAGGATAGCCATCTTGTTCAAAATTTAGTAAAATTTAAAAATATATACAATATATACAAATGTTTTGCTCAGCAAAAATTGGAAAGGACAAAAAACAAACGTAAACACCGGCGAGTCAACATGAGCTTGATTTCCAGACATTTGTTTGAAAAATAATATTAAATTTATTTTTTATTAAAAATACATACTATTATATATCATTTTATTTGTTATATTACACTGAATATTTTACAATATGTTTTATGTATATACCTTCGTTTTGAAAAATTTTGTGCATCCAAAACTGAAGAAAACATTTTTTTTCGTTGTTTTAGAAAAGTTTTCACTGTTACCATAGAAATAAAATAACACAAACAAACAAATCCAGGATAGCCATCTTGTTCAAAACTTAGTAAACTTTAAAAATGTATACAATATATACAAATGATTTGCTCAGCAAAAATTGGAAAGGACAAAAAACAAACGTAAACACCGGCGAGTCATCATGGCCGATCCTCCTTCACTGACTGTTACAGCTATTTTGTAAACAAATCACAATTCTCTCGATGCGTGTAATCGATCATACTCAACTATCGATTATTCGGTATCATCTCCTGTTTCGATTGATACCACATAGAGTATTATTGACGGAACGATAATGCCAGAATAGCATATGTAACAATGGACTGCACAGTTGCCGACGCATCGGCAATTAACAGTTACGAGACGTACTAAATTGCCGATGCATCGGCAATTAACAACAGGAGGGTTAAATAAAACCCTTTTAAATTTTATTTCCAATACTAATACGAGGTACGTCCAGAAAGTAAGTTCCGTTTCCATTTATATCCGCTGCAGCGCTGCGATCGCAGTTCCGCGCATGCGCGGCAGACGCTCTGTATCAAGGAGAAGAAACGTGCGCCATTTTGAGATCGCTGTCAGTCTCGTACACTTTGTTGTGCTTGTTTAAAATGTCGGTGTTGATCGAAAATCCCGCCGCTTGTGAAATCAGATCTGTGATTCGTTTTCTGAATGCTAAGAAAGTGAAACCGATTGACATTTATCGGCAAATTTGCGAGGTTTACGGACAAAATGCGATGAGTGATTCAATGGTGAGAAGATGGGTCCGACAGTTTAATGAAGGACGTAATGAAGTGCATGATGAAGAACGAAGTGGGCGTCCATCTTTGATTACAGAAGAACTGGTTCACACGATTGATGAGAAGATCAAGGAAAACCGTAAGTTTACAATGAGTGCTCTCGCTATGGAATTCCCCCAAATCTCACGATCATTAATTCATGAAATGGTTACCGAAAAACTGAAATTTCGAAAACTTTGCTCGCGTTGGGTACCGAAAATTCTTACTGAGCAACACAAAACACAACAGATGGGTAGTGCACTTCAGTTTTTGAACCGTTATGATGAAGGCGGTGAAGATTTTCTGTCACAGATAGTCACAGGAGATGAAACTTGGGTTTCTTATGACACCCCAGAAACTAAGCGGCAATCAATGGAATGGAGGCACACTTCATCTCCAGCAAAGGTTAAGTCGAAACAAATCTTGACACCTCGAAAAGTCATGTGCACAGTGTTTTGGGACAGGAAAGGCATCTTACTGATTGATTTCTTACTGCGAGGTCAAACAATCAATGCAGAAGTTTACTGCGAGACACTGAGGAAATTGCGCCGCGCAATACAGAATAAGCGCCGAGGATTTCTGTCCAAAGGTGTTGTTTTTCTTCACGACAATGCACGACCACACACTGCAAATGTGACGAAAAACCTCATACAGGGATTTGGCTGGGACGTGTTTGACCATCCTCCGTACAGCCCTGACCTCGACCCTAGTGACTTTCATCTGTTCTTACAGCTGAAGTCTTTCCTTGGCGGTCAACACTTCAACGATGACGAAGAGCTGAAAGAAAATGTTTCCAAATGGTTGAAGACACAGGCGGCAACCTTCTATGAAGAAGGCATAGAAAAACTAGTGCCACGCTATGACAAATGCCTGCAAAATTTCGGCAGTTATGTAGAAAAGTAGTTTAAGAGTTGTAGATTTTAGTGCAATAAATATTTTTTCTGTATCTGTAGACAAATTATTTTTATTACCAAACGGAACTTACTTTCTGGACTTACCTCGTATATCAGCTGAATCTATACTAAACCTTCTATTTCGAACCAAAATATGTTCTCTAATGTAAATCATTACTCCTCCAGCCCTATAATCCTCATTTGTTTTATAATAAGCTTGGGATCCTTTTATTTTATAATGGGTAACCTCTTCCTCAAAAATCCAAATTTCTGTCTTAACAATTATATCTATTGAAACATTGACGTTATTCAAATTAGCTAAGAAGGAATCAAATTTTTTTCTTAAACTTATAATATTTATATGAATAATATTTAAATTATTTGCATTCGAGTCAAAGAAACTGCTATCAATATTATTCAAAACAATACATTTGCCCGACATACTTAACTATGATTATAAACAATGATTATTAACAAAAACTTAATTTTCTTTAAACACTTATTTAAATCACTTTTAAATTTAATTCACTTTCCCCACTTACATACATATATACTTACACTTACATACGCACATGCATACACATATATAATAAAATTTTAATAAGACTATAAGTTTCAATCTTGGCCAGAATAACAAATTTGTTAAAAAATGATTAAATTAAATTAACTGACTTTTAAACATTAATTTAGTAATATACAACATTAAAGTACTTACTTAATTTTTCACTTTCCTCTAATGTTTCATAATTTCTCCAGATCGTTCCAACAATCAATTCTGAAGCACTTATCTCCATTGTCTCTTCTCACAAAGATTTTCCCCTCTCTGCTCCAAACGTACTTGCACCCTTTGATTCACGCAATTTCCTTAGCCTTGCCCAACAGTTGTTTGGTTTCGAGAGACAGATGCTCGTTGATGTAGATCTTGTCCTTGTTGAAGTTTCTGTTTACCTTGTCTGCCATCAGTGGTCGCACTTCCTTGAAGGCTTGGAGGCACTCATCTTGGTCTTGCTTTGTTGTGAACTTGACAATGATGGGTGGTATTCGAGTTTTGCCGAATGTGGACACCCTGCGAGCAGCAACTACCCTCCTTCTTCATCTCTACATGTATAGATTTTGTGACATCCGCAAGCAGGGCTTCCATAGGCTCTCCGCTGGTTTCTGGCACTCCGTTAGTTTCAAACATCACTCTCGCTTGCCTCCTTGCCTGTCATAAACTTATCATATCTGTAAAGCTTCATTTCCTTATAATCTTATCATATCGTCAACATACTGCCAACAACTGTTTGATCAAAATCAGACAATTCAAACTTATACAAACTTTGCAAAGTCTATTTACAAATTCTCAAGACAGTAGGATTCCTAAAGATTTGGCCTAACATCAAACCCACCCGCCCATCCATACACGTACGGTGGTACTAACCCACCCGCGCACCCATACACATACGGTAGTATTAACCCACCCACCCACCTTTACACATACGGTGGTACTAACCCACCCACCCACCTATACACGTACGGTGGTACTAATCTCATTAGCCTTAAACCCAACCTAACAGACTTTCTCAACATACTGTACCTAGACCCACTGGTCAAAATCTTGTTCTACCAAAGAAACTCTGTACCAACCTCTCTCCAGTTCATTCGGTACTTTCTTTTTTAGCATACAATTTCTGATGATTTAAGTTTAATTACTTGAAAATGACCTAGCTTGTACCAAGTCCAAAGATCTTGCAGGCTTTTTTATGAAATGATGTTAAATTTCTATTAACTAGAATCTACATTCTCCTATGACAACCGTCAAGGTGCTATCTACAATATTTACAAGACCTTTTGTGACCTGAGCAGGGCTTTGATTGTGTAGATATCAACGATCTCATATTGAAGTTGCCATATTATGGTCTTGGTGACAAGCCACTCTTATTCCTAAAACCATACTTAAGCAATAGGAAACAAAAAGTCAATATCAATGGTAGGTGGTCTCAAGAAGCAGACGTGGGGTATGGTGTCCCACAGGGATCCATACTAGGTCCATTATTGCGTTGTCCCCGGGATCTTGGTCGAGAAAATCTCTGCACTTGGAATAACACATACACCTTTAAATTGGCTCATTTCTTACATATCTGACAGAAAACAAATCACCGAAATTACACATACTACAAACACTGGCACAATTCACAAAGTACATTCAGACCAATTAAACTCGATCAGTGGGGTTCCCCAAGGCTCGATTCTTGGACCTCTTCTTTTCCTGCTCTACATAAATTACATAAATCACTTTCTTCCTTCAAATGACTTAATAGTGTATGCTGATGCACCCTACTCACTAAATCAAACAATTTGGAACAATTGGAAATTGAATCCTACATTGGGATCAATCTTCTGACAGAATATTTTGCAGACCTCAAACTTTCTTTAAATCCCAGCAAAACCAACTTTGTTCATTTTCTAACTAAGCAACGACAAAATTCAAAATTTTCAAAAACGCCAACTCTTTTAATTGGTGACTCCCAATTGGCAGAACACGACAACATAAATTTCTTGGGAGTGAGGTTGGATGGTTCTCTTGACTGGTCAGAGAATACAAAATGCCTTTGTAGCAAATTATCTATGGGCCTTTTTGTCTTACGCAATATTTCTCTTCTGGGAGATATCGATTTATCTAAACTAGTATACCATAGTCTTTTTGAATCACATGTTAATTACTCCATAATATTATGGGGTAATTCTTCCTCCAGGAACTTAGATTTAGTTTTTAGATTACAGAAAAGGGCTGTTAGACTTATGAGCGGGCTGCGACCCAGTGATAGTTGTATAGATGCATTCATAAAATTAGGTATTCTGACTATTCCATCTTTGTACATTTATGAAGTCTTAGTTTACGCCAAATCCACAAACCATACTAACTACCCACCCACTCATAGTTATAATACTCGTAATAGAAATAACCTAACTTCTGTACAACACAACCTTAGAATTAGTGAATGCAAGCCAAACTTTGTTGGACCTAAATTCTTTTCTAAATTACCTTCTGAACTCAAGACAATAGAGAAACTTAGTACTTTTCAAACTTAAATTAAAAAAATACCTAATCAGCAAAAGTTTCTATAGTATTACAGAATTCCTGAAATCTTAGCCCTCCCTAGCTTAGCCTACCTTAACCTTTTTCCACTTCATCTCTTCGATGAAAGTGCTGACGGATCCCATGCCAACACTGGTCTACGGGACGACGCGGGATGTATGTATGTATGTATTATTATTCCTAATCTGCATGAATGACCTTCCACCATCTGTCCCAGCCACAACGATTTTATATGCAGATGATTGTACTTTCTTGAATACAAGTAACAACTTGGAAGACTTAAATCATATTACACAAAATGCTTTACCTGAAGCCTCAAACTGGTTCAAACCAATGCTTTCCATTTGAACAAGTCAAAAACTCAAAGTATTTTGTTTACTTTAAGATGATATGAAAATTCCAACCTTCAGTCCAACACATCAAACAGTGCAAAATTCCTAGGAATATTTATTGACAAAAATTTAAATTGGGATATCCATATCAATTACCTATCCACAAAATTATCAAGAGTAATTTATTTCCTGAGGCGTGTATCAAAAAATTATGTAAAAACTGCCTATTTTGCATTTTCCAATCCATAATAAGATATGGACTTGTGTGGGGTAATGCAAGTAAAATTAATGATATCCTTATTCTTCAAAAGAAATCTGTAAGAATAATTGCTGACGCACGGTCCCTGGAACACTGTAAACCACTTTTCATTAATTTAAAAATCCAAACTGTAATAAATCTATATCTTTTTGACTCGATAAAGTATATTTTTCAAAATCCACTTCTAATTCATCCTAGTAGCCAAAACCACTCGTATAACACAAGAAATAGAAAGTAAGACCCTTAATAGTCATTCTGTAACTGTACTAAGGGTATACAATCACCAGTTGCCTCTGGTGCGGGAGTATGACAGTAAAACGTTCATTGATAAATTTTATTTATGGTTTGGATAACCCCTTTTATTCATTGGATGTATTTTTCCATATGGAACATATTTTGTTTTAATATTACAATTCTGTTTTTTACAATTTGAAGTTATTGAGTTATATTGTACTATAACTCATATCTTAGCTGACTTAGGACTTGGCTGTCAATGATAGCTGTAAAATGACTTTGTCAATGATCTCTGAATTTTTATGGCAATAAAATGATATTGATTTGATTTGAGATAACGAGAGGTTTCGCCCATACTCTGTCTCAGAGAAACCACTGAGGATGTCACATCACAGAATGGGCAAAACGTCTGGTTATCTTGTAAATATTGTAGATAGTACCTTGACGCGGTTGTCACCGGAAAATGTAGATTCTATTTATGACACCGGCCATTTAAGCCTAAGTTCTAACATTTCTCTTGGTTCTTTTCTGTTCTATCAAATACTGAGCTAAGCTTATCTTTCCTTGTAGGAACGGGAGCATTAGTTCCCTTTAATGTCTTTTGTGATAAGACCAATTTCTAATATGTTTTCAAGGAGTGGGCCAAGGCATACAAGATACATGATGTACACGTAGATTGGTACATTCCAGGAACAGCGGAAGTAAACTACGTGCAAAAACTTTTGGCCAAATATCTGATTCCTGAATTAGAGACAATTAAAGCCTACTCTAAAGGCTCACATGACTTAGCAAGGTAGGTAACAATGAACATTTATAATTACTGCTGAGGGACATTTGCAAGCCATGTTTTAAAATCTTCAATTAAAGCATTCAATAAGGAAATAACTGATAAAGGCAGATGTGAACTGAGCTTTTAACATGTAGACATGTTAGGGCCGATGATATAACTAGTTTCCAATAAGTGATCATTTTAGCTGGCATAAACAATATTTTATACACTAACTAAAAAAAATATTATAATAGCAACAACTCAATGTAGACAGTAAAGTCGTTAAAAAAGTATAAATTTTGTCCATGGCCAGCCAGTCCAGTTGAAAAATCTCTTAAAAAGCATGTGTAATAAATGTGTAATTACATTTGTAAATTTGTAATAACTATGCTCTATGCTTATCAAAATTAAATTATAACGAAACAAAGCTCACACTGACTAAAAAACCTGTTTGTAATTTAATTTAAGTTGAAGTTCTAAATTTATCTTTGTAATTAGTGTTTATAGGCAAAAATTTGTTTTTGTTGTTCTTGAAAAGTGAAATGTACATTTGCAGGAAAGAGCTGCAGTGTTCACTGACTATCGTGCTGGCCTGTCTGGGATGTGGCCGTTTGCTACCCCTCTGGGAAGATGAAATACCCCTAAGTGAGCAGTAAGTAATTAACATACGGTATTAAAAATAATCCGACTAAAGAAATTATCAACTAATAATGAGTGTGTTTTTTACATTTATTTTACAGGAAATGAAAATGAAATTTAATAAATGTAATAGTAGAAAACCATAAAATTCCTAGCACTATTAATCGTTAAGTGTAAAGAGTATAAATGTTTTTGATATTCAAAATAACTTTATTTCCTTTTATGCAAATGTACAATGTTACAAAAATTAAACTGTATACATAGGAAAAAAATACTCTTAAATTAACCATTAAACATGTGAAATACCAATACAACTAAAACACACAACTCCTTAAAGATTAACTAATACTGTTAAAGAAAAGAAAAAAGGTGGAAACTAGGACCGTTATGCGAGGGTTTTGCTGTATTGCTGAAATAGTTAGAGTATTGCTAGTTTAAATTTAGTAGAAAAAAAGTATATGGAAATAAGCCTACATAGGCAATACTGCCTGTGCGTAGGCTTGAGTTGCTTGTCAGTAGAATAATATTTTCACTAATTTATCCAGTGTATTTAAAATTGTAAGAAAATGTTATTTATGTATTTTTTTTATAACTAGTTCAGTATACCATCTCATTTCCTTTTTTAACTATTTGTTTTGAAAATTTGGCAATGTTAAGTAACTCTACTATATTCAAAAATGCTTTATTACAGCACAAGTACAAGAGAAAAAAAAGAAGGAAAAAAAGGTTAATATATGCCTACATGAGTCAAGGAGGGAGGCAGAGGAAACGCTGTAGCTGAAAAATATATTGCTAAGGAGATGTTAAGCAGATTATTCCTGCTATAATACTAAACTTTTATATACTTATCAATCAATCAATCACAAATCTTTATTCATTATTTTGTACAAAGATTTATACAAGAGAAAGAATGGTGTCAGTATAAATAAACTAACGTAAGAAAGAAAATACATAAGATTAAATCTAGTAGCAAATATAAGTTATAACAATCTTCCTACAGCAAGATGTAAAGACTCAGATTGAGCTCTGTTAGTCTAAAAACCCCTTAAATATACTGAGGTATATTTAGCTAGAGATGGGTTTTTGTTAATTCAAAACAGCGGTTACTAACCCTTTTCTCCTTCTCTTGATTCATACGAGTTATTTTGAATGTCCATTATTATCAAGCTGTATGGTATTGTCCGTGTTAGCTAGCAAACAATACCATAGAAATCAGCAACAAATTCGAGAGAAATTAATTTTAAACTCAGGTTGAAAAATGTTTGTAGTTCATTCCATCGTGGTAACCTCTTGTTTGTCTACTACGCATAATTTCCGTTATGTATCGGCCTCTCCAAGCTGCGAACACTGTCTTTTATGTTAGAACCTTTACAACTGATTGACATTTTTCCATTTAAACCCCATTCCCCATCAAGGTTCCTATATACGAGGGTCGTCCAGAAAGAACGTTTTGGTATAAAAAATTAAAAACGAAAGATAACAACACAGAACTTTATTTACATACAGTAACCTAGCCTACTTCTCAATATAGTTGCCTTGGTTGTCAAGGCATTTATTGTACCGAGGAATCAGTTTTTCAATGCCGGTGTTATACTCTTCAGTCGCCAAAGATTTGAGCCAGGATGTCACTTCTTCTTTCAGTTCTTCATCGTTTCCAAACTGCTTCCCACCCAAAAATGTTTTCAGTTTCGGGAACAGATGGTAATCTGAAGGCGCAAGGTCCGGACTATAGGGAGGGTGTCCAAAAATTTCCCACTTTAGACCTTGAAGTTCTTGCTGTGTTCCTACCAATGCATGGGGCCGAGCATTGTCGTGGATCAAAAACACTTTTTTTGACAACATGCCACGTCTTTTTTTCTGTATTGCACGTCTGAGTCTTTGAAGGGTTTCGCAGTAGGCTTCTGAATTTATCGTTTCTCCCCTTGGCAAAAACTTGACATGGATTAAATCTTTGCAGTCACAAAAAACAGTTGTCGTCAATTTTCTTGTGTTCAGATTAGATTTTTTTTACGGGTTTTTAGGGCGAGTTTGAATGATGCCCAAGGATTGTTGCTTTGTTTCTGGAGTTTTTTGTACAAAACCCAAGTTTCATCTCCGGTCACAATACTATCGAGAAATTGTTCACCATCACTATCATATCGGGTAAGAAGTTCAAGGGCTGCTCCCATTCGTTTAGTCTTGTGGACTTCTGTGAGAAACTTTGGAACCCAGCGAGCGCACATTTTTTTATACCCAAGATGCTCAGTCACAATGTCACGTAAGAAGGAACAAGAAACGTCTGAAATAGCGACTTTTAAAGTGGTTAAAGTGAATCGCCGGTTTTCCTGAATTTTGTCGTCAACTTTTTTCTTCAATTCCTCAGTCACAAGTGATGGCCTCCCAATCTGTTCTTCATCGTGCACATTGGTTCTTCCTTGGTTGAGCATAATGCACTATTTCCTCTCTGAAGATTTATTCATTACATTCTCACCATAAACATTGTTTATTTGCTATAAATTTCAATAGACCGAACATGTTGAGCATTCAAAAACCGAATGATACTGCGAACTTTGCATTTGGCGGGATTTTTAATGGGCGCTGCCATTTTGAAAGTTTACAGAGCAAAGACACGTGACCGCACAGGAACGAAACTCGGCTCACACTGACCGGACAGCTAGAGGTAACTAGCGTGTACGCAGTCGCAGTGGTGGGGGATCGGCACCGCACGTGATGCTTAATCGTTTTTTACTTTCTGGACAACCCTCGTAACAGGTTGCCTCATTCTCATACGGTCTCTATAAGCCGAGTTGTTAGAGTTAATTGTTGTTAGTTGTTAGAGGAGACGTTATATAATAAGTTGACGTGATATAATAATGGTAATATATAAAAGAAGTGAACATTATTTTTAGGTACACTTTAAATAGCACAATGAGATTGCAAGTTTGTTTAGAGTAGTGATTCAAGGTCACAAAGTTTAGCAGTTAAATATTTGATCATCAACATTATTTCCCCTTACTACACATGACTCTACTCATGCGTAGGGAGGCATTCACAGCACTTCTTTTTGTAAGCAGTCAGATTATGGTTATCTAATAGCATTGTACACAATAGCAATATAATTTTAATAAATGTCTTTATTTGCAAATAGTAAAAAACATTTACAAAGGGCGAATTTAAGGCCACTATGCACTTTATTACAATTAACCCAATGTATTTGTTATCTAATTGGTAGGATACAAATGTATCTTTTCCTTTAATTCCTTACCACTACTTTTTTTGTTTCCGTTAATTCACTACCGCTTGATAAACATCCTATTGCTCTAAAAACTGTTCCCCAATAATTTTTACGTCCACGGTGGTATTCCTTATCCAATATCGCTTTTCAAGAACATACACATGGAGACCGGATTCGGAGGAAAGTTGATCACAATCATTGGATTTACCAGTTTGTGATCAACTTAAATAGCCACCTAACCTAACCATAATTGCAATAAAGAAAGTAGTGGTAGTGAAGTAACGGAAAAAGTAGTGGTAGTGAATTATATTTAGTGTTTAGGAGTTTTATTATGTGTAAACACTGTTTCCATAGGTGAAAAAGTTTGTTATATTCCAGTGTAGGCTATGAATTATTTAGATCAACAAGATTAGTAAAACATCTCCCACCTCTCAAAATTGAGGGGGACCTATTGGCACGACTTTGGAAGATTTTCTTTTATTTAATTAAATCAGCAGCTGCATCTAAGGTGCTGGTTCACTAAGAAGCTGTTTTAGATTCAACTCCCCATGAGAAATTCGTGCTATGGTGCTTTTTTGGAAGTCACTTCAACCCTTTGATCACATATTATAGTGTAGTTTTATAGCCCAAAGCTATTGTAAGTTTAGGTAAGTCAAATTTACTCGATCCAATAAAAGATGAAGAGTGTAGAAGTCGCCCTGCACTAATTTATGAAGCTTCAAACCAAATTTTCTTTTCAATCCATTTACAGTTTTATTCATTTTCTTTTCCAAATTCTTTATTGGAGAGATCAAAAAATTGAATTTGTCGATGTTTGGAGATGAATGCCTTCTAGTTGAAAGCCTCACAGGAATAAAACAATTTTGAGAGTTTTTAAAATCATTTTAACTAAAATCTGTTTTTCTTTGGCTATTTGAAATTAATAGTTCGAAAAAACAAAACTTATAATCCATTATAGTAAATGGAGAGATCTTTTTTTTAATTAGGTACTTACACGGAGAAAAGGGAAACAAAGGTAGCTTTTCTTAAGGCTGCAGCAAACGCCTCAGTTATAGTTATAAATAGATTAAAACTGATGTTTAAACATATATAGTAATAATTACTACCTTCATCCTTGAGGATGTGGAGGGACAAAGAGGTACTGATCAGGTGCTGGCCCTGCCATCGCATGGCAAACTGGAGAAATAATTACACAATCAGCGCACTTTGGTTGGAATCCCTGTTCCTCTCCTCTCCGTGGTACTAAACAAACATATTCTTGATATATGTAATTTTATTGATTGTTTTTTTTTTTTTTTCAGATCTGAATCTAAGGTGACGGATATTGTTTATTTCAAGTGCATTTATGCTGGGAAAGCAACAATGCCTGATGGAAGCAATGTTAGAAAAGCTGTTCTTTCAGTCATAAGTGAATTACAAGATAAGTTGTTAACCTCAGCAGAAGATGATACCAAATCCTTAAATCTCATTGTCACTGTAAGTAACAACTATTGCATTACCTCTAAATAACTCTTTAAACATTTATGGAACTTAAGTTCGTGTTCAATCATGCAATGAATTTTCAACTCTAGATAAGATAAGTTACACTGGGTTGTGGTCCTGTTGCCTAGCCCACAACACCTAGACTTCGTGGCCCTTTGCGCCCCTATTTTCAGATTTTTGACTGATCATTTTTAGGAGGAAATAAGTACTACAAATATATTCTCTGATGTTTTTTATGTTTTTAGAATTGTTTTGCCTAGCCAATTATTCTTAAGAAGTAAGCAACTAATTTTATTCATGGCATGAATGCACAACACATTATTTTAAATGCTACACTGAATTTGTAAACTGCATATTAAAATTTTTAGTTCAACATTTTCTATGGGTTAGTTAGCATAAAACATTGGTTGATAGCTTAGTTGGTTAAATCTCAGCTTCATAAGCTAAAGGTACTCAGTTCGATCCCAATCAGAGTCGTAACACATTTTGAAAGGAATCAGCTGATAACCACCGGCTGTTCATTTTTCATGGGGCTATTAATTAATAACACTTTCTAAGGAATAGTCGGTCTTAGTTTGTAACAATGACTGCGTTACACTCATCACACTCATTGAAATCTATATTCGCCCATATCTTGACGATCTGCATCTTAAGAATAAATAAATAAGGTCTTGTTCTTGAATAGCATTTGTTTACACAGAAAATAAATAATTACGTGTATCAACATAGATAAAACTGTATGTAGTGTAGGTAATAGAAATGGTTCAATTAAGATTCCGAAAGTTTATTCCAAGATTCCTGGCCCTAAACAGAATTGTAAATTGATCTTAAAAGTAGTCTAAAATTACAGCTATTTCAGCTGCCGAGAACTTTTCAGTGGCTAATTTCTGGTATTGACAAAACAAAGCAGTTTGAACAATAATAAAGAGAAGAGGAAGAATTAAATGTACAGTTATTTATTTGGCTGGTGTAGTCATGAATAAATATGTGGAACAAAAACTAAGAGAAAAAAGTTATGGAACAGCGATCACATTAAAATTAATTTCAGTTGTGATAAAAACAAAGATCAATATTCAGTCCAAAAAATAGTATCATGCTTACACCTAAGGTTATAAATTATATTAAAATAATAATAAATTGATTAGTACAATACTGATGCTTTAATCTGTATCTATGTAAATATTCCTTAAACTATTTAATGAAAGAAATATTACATTAGTTGTCTTGGTAATAGATTATTTTTTTTTAATTTTTGAAAGTTGTAGCACAATTGATTTATTGAAATACTTAACCCTTTGAGTCCCAGCCATATTGTCATATTTCACTCTGAGAAATCCCAGACATTTTTGACGGGCGTGTCTGTGAAATCCCAGCCCAAGGTGGGCAGGAGTACTTAGAATGCCCAGGCCTAAAATGAGAATTTTGTAAGGGTTTAGCAAAAAATTGATTGTAACGTTATAAAAAAAGATATTGCCAATATAAAAGCACCCTTTTAAAGGTAATCATACACCCTAACAGAAAATACATATTTGATTAAAAAATGTTTATAAAAACAAAAACTTTATATAAATATTTGTAGTTAAAAAATATATATATATTTATTTTTATTTTTTATTATTATATAAATAGGTTTCAACTAATGTTATGGCAAAATATATATATATTTCCTTGTTTAGCATATTTTTAAGAACATATCCTGAAACTTTCATGAAATTATACATAAAATTGCGGTTTTTATAATATTTTGAATACATACATATAAATTGGCATTTTATAAGAAGTAATGTATATGTTGACTTGTAATAAATGGTAATGTTACTAATTATTGGTTAATTTTTATAAATTGAAATATTTACAATTATATTTTTACTCCAAATGGGTTTATGTAGCTATATATTTATAACTGCTATGTATTAAATTTATATTATAAACTTATATATATATATATAAATAAAAATTGTATTCAGATTCAGCGATGATATGCCAGAAATAGATATAATCCCAGCTGCCACTATTCTTCAATTACAAATATATTATAAAACAAAACAAGAATATTTATTTCACTATTTACATATTCACACATTTACTGTTTTATAGCTCATAACTTGCAAGTATGCTGCGGGATGCAGTCCAAGTGTAGGCCTTTCTTGCACCTCACACACTCACTACGTGACCTCTTCACACACACAATAACTAGCCTACACAATAACTAGCACTATATTTGCACAGTAATAGGCCTAAGTTCACACTTCACATTTTCACTACAAATTTAGGTCACTAAAAATTAATCCAAACTAACTATGTACACTAAAACAGAAAATAGTAAATAACTTATAAACTCACAAAATAAACTAATAATCCAAAGAAATAATATAATTACAAATTAAAAATGTATCAATTACACAAAACCCACTCATAAACACTGAATGTAAACAACAACAAAATCTTACAATTTCACGATGTTGTACACAAAGAGTAACTACAGACAGACTGGTAGAAATCAGCTGTCAGATAACTTGAAAACAGCTGTCAGATAACTTGTCATGTTATTATTACTTTATAAAATGCACTGTTATAATTATTTGTTATTTTTACACCAGGTTAAAACTCATTAGCTTTCATTTGGTATAAGAATTGCGTATATATAATAAGATTTGATCTTTGTACAAAATAAACTACGTGCCGCCGACCTGATCGGCGTCTGGGGTTTCTCGCGTAGTATACGCACGGCGATGAGATCGGCCCTCGGGGCTTCTCGCGTAATACACGCACGGCGATGAGATCGGCCCTTGGGGTTTCTCAGACAAAATTTCAAAGCCGATGATATCGGCGCCTGGGGCTCAAAGGGTTAATTTATTATGAAAGAAGTGAAGTGAATACTCAACTGATGAAGGATTTGATATGAACTGTCAACACTGATTGTGTGCTTTTCTTTAATTTAAATTTATTTTATGTTTAATGTTGTCATGTAATTGGTGCAAGCTGTTTGATAGCATTGTTAATAAATATAAAAACATGGAATGTAATCAATGTATGAAGGTTTTAGCAGATAAATATGATGTTATAGTAATAAGTTAGTGTGTATGAAAATTATTCTTCTAATTGTATCCAAACTGATTCTGAAGTGTATAATTTATTGTTATAAGACTTATCCTTACTAATACGTGTTGAAATTTTCAATTTTCAGATCCTTGATGCACTTCTTTCAAACATGAAACCAGCTATTGAAGAGTTTGAAACTCAGTCCAAAGCTATGTCCATGAGCAAAAAGATATTTGAAAACAAATTACTGGGCAAAACAAGGCATCTCCGTCCAGTAGTAGTGAATCAAATATATCATCAACATGAAACTCTTCATGCTTTTAATACTACAAAGACGACTGAAAGTCACGCTCAAATCATCTATCGATTGCTGGAGCTTTCCACAAGCCATTACAGTGAAGTAAGATAAATGGTTTTATTATTTAGGTTAGGTAATAGAATAATTAGTCCAGGAATTAATATAATGTCTACTCCCGGGCGGTCAGTAAACTTACCAAAGAATACAAGTCCTGTAACACAGTACAGTAGACTCCCTCTTGTTTGGCTTCTTTTGGTTCGGCCAGCCACCTGACCGCCCAATATGACTCACACGTGCAGCTGATCGAAGCACCGCGACAGATCATGGCATTAAGTAAGCACTTAGCTTAGACCTGTTTTTGTAGTAAAATTAGTACACAGAAACCCCTAAAAAAAACTGTTGTACATATTCTCTAAATAATTAGAATGTTTAACAGTCAAAAGTACGTTTACTGTAGTTAAAACGGTCTTATGTTAATAACTTCGGTTAGTTCGGTCGGCAGCTGGTTCCAAGGTGGCTGAACGAGCGGGAGTCTACATATAGGAAAACATAGACACAGGAGGTTAGTCTCCACTTATCTGATGAGTGTTGTGTCTTTTTATGGTTTCCTGTGTTTGTGTTGCTGGACTTATCTTCTCAGATTTTCTGATACCCTACCTCATTATATAAAAAAATATGTATTAGTGCGTTTTTCTTTGCCTCTGTATAAAATGTTTACTTTAGTGGCAGCTTTCTCTTGAAACACATTCTCAGCATATTTCAGGAGGTAATCCTAATGAAAACCCTTATGTGCGTGTACACCAAAGGAGCACGTACATGAATGGCTATGTCCACACTCTTGCAACTTTATGTGCGCTTGGCACATGCGGAGTAGCCTTTTTCCTGAAAACCGTGTCGTTTCTGAGCCGCATGCTGTAAAGCAAGCAGATCCAAAACTTTGGATTTTCTTTCGACTTTCCTTGCTACTTTTACTCGTGGAAATTGTAACACCTTTAGTATTTATATTGTTATTTTTATTATTCTCCACTCTTTACCACTCTTATTATTCTCTAATAATTATTACTTTCTCCCATATGCGTTAGCATAGAGAAAGTATTGTGATCATCAAAAAACAATTTTTTGTTGGTTTAAAAATCCATTTTAAAGCCCCCTGAACCTAAAATAATTAACTTTTAAAAAAAAATTGTTTTTTGTCTGTGTGTATGTGCACTTCACTGGAAACCAATCGTATAGATCGATTATTATTTAATTTCGCTGGTAGGTGTATTTAGCCAATATTTCCATACCATTTTTTTTCACTTTTTTAAAATCTTCGCTGGAAACCAAACGGAATGATCGATTATTATTTAATTTTGTTGGTAGGTGTATTTAGCCAATATCTCCATACCATTTTTTCACTGTTTTAAAATCTTTATTTATTTTTTTTGTATGGTCTTAAAACATAAAAAAATTGATTTTCTCAAAAAACGGCTCTAACGATTATAATTAAATTTTCAGGAAAGATGCGAATCACAATTTAAAATATTTTGGTTAATGTATTAATTAAAAACTTGAATGGTTTTTTTTTAGTTAAAACATTTTATTTGTACAGCCAAAAACATTTTAAAATGCATTTTTCTAGCTTTATTAAAACGATTTTGATTACATTTTTAGTAAAGATGCAAATTAAAAATATTTGAGTCACTAAGTTAGAGTTGGAGGCAGAAAGCCACAACTCAAGTTGCAGGTGCAGGTTTTTTACATAACATGTTATTAATAATGCTATGTAAACAATTAATATTAATATTATTAAACTGTAAATTACAAAAATAATAAACCAAATTAAAATTATTAAATATTGATATTAATAAACAAGCAGCACTAACTCCAGAAACAGCTAAAGCATCACGATTCTTAATTACAACACAAAACTCAAGTACAATGTTATGTTTACAAAGACTTCCTTGTTCTGCAAGTAGCACGCTATAACGCACATATGTGAACACTGATGCCGCACGCTTTACAAGCATGCTTTACTTGTATGTGTTAGGGAGCAAATCGAAACGAAAGTCGTATAGAAAGTTGAATAGAATATCGCACAAGTGTGGACATAGCAAATAATAGGCATTCATTATTATTATTTTTATTATTCATCCATTATTTATACCAATCATTAAATCATTCATAGACTCCAATCGTACGAATATGAGGAACAAATGAGTTTAGATGCACAATTTGTTATTGGCAAACTCAGCATATTATTTCTCTTTTATTATGAAAAGTACTGTATTATGAAAAATTGTGATTAGTATAATAATTATATTATTATTTGCTACAGTATAATAATGTCGTAAAATTACCTTTAATTACTGTTTTTATTCCTAGAAATGGGTTTCCATAATAATGTTTGTAAATAAAAAACCAACTTCTCTAAAACTAAAATACTAATTATTGCTTTAAATCTAATAATATGTCTCAGTGGATACAGGGCATCTGAAAACTCGGGAACTAAACTGATAAAGAAATTCTAATCTTTCCCATCTATTTGTATTGACAATGGCTTAACCCTCGAAGTTTTACTAAAAAGTCCAGAGTGCTAGCCCCTTTTTCATTGTCTTGCACTCTGATAAATTTTGTCTGTCTTGCATTTTGTAATAAATATAAAAAAAAAAAAATACGAACACATTTCTGAAACATAATATATTGCATTTGAAAATGCTCACAATAAAATTCTACACACAAGTCTAAATCATTAACTGACCTAGCTTAACTTATCTTGGAGATAGTTTAGTAAAAAAATAACACAACAAAAAGAAAGTTTTAATTTTGTCATACTTTACTATCATTTTAAGAAAATGTACCATCAAATTGTGTAGAGATTAAAATAATGTATAATAAATAGAATTAAAAGTAATTCTATATATTATAGTATTATTATTTATTATCGTGTATTATGGGGTAAAGACCCATAATACACGATTTTTGTTTTGAAGAAAATATGTCCAAAATTCATAAAGGCGAAAACTTAAACTTAAAACTCAAAAGGTTAAGCAAGTTGGAGATGGCCAATATCCTGGGATAAAGAGTTCAGAGAACATCTTGCTCAAAAGTAAATTTTATATTCATAGCAGTCAATCAAAAATCAAATCAAAATCAAAATTTCTTTATTGTTACATAAACGGGTTTTACATGAATAGCACAGCTAAAAAACAGGTGACATTGTCTTACATAACATAATAAAACCTAGAGGAGATTGTTCTATTATTGTCTAATGTAACTAACATTTGAGACCACTATATATCCTCTACACAACATGGCCACTATGTAATATTAAACTATACTTAATTTATAAAATATAGCTTACGTGTCGCTATTACATAAGTACTCACTGATGCTATAATAATTTTTTCCAACAAGAAATTGGTAAGACTGCTTTTAAAAGAGTTTGTGTTGATTAAAGTCTTGTATTTAAGGGGGAGTTTATTAAAGATTTTTTTCCCACATAGTTTGGTGTTTTTTCAATAAGCTTCAGATGATGGTTAGGGTACTGCAAATTATTTTTAAATCTAGTATTATACCCATGATCAACTTGTTCATCATAAAAACTACTCAAGTCAACGCTACTAGTTGAGATGGCATTCATTAAACTGGTACAACAGGTACAGGTAAGTTTTCTAATGCCCTATCTCTTATGGGGTTAATCATTCTTTTTAAAAGAATTTTTATAATAAATTGATCATCGATACAAATAGCAATAGATTTATCAAGTTACTAGTCATATTTGACCTAATGATTCTGACAATATATTTAATCATGTAATGTCTGGTTTAGTGTCTTCTATCATATTTTTTAAATCATTAGTTACAAGCTTCTTCTGCTTTCAAATAATATTTTAAAATAAAATACAACATTTTTGTTAATGACAAATTAACAGGTAATTGTTTCTTTCAGGTGAGAAGAAATGCTCAAGGTAAACTGAATTCTGCACTAACATACTGTAAAATTGATGGCACAATGCTGGTTCCAAAGATAGTAGATATATTGAAACAAGATTGTAATCAACACCATGAACAATATAAGGTATTAAATATATTTTGTTTTGTGTCAAATGTTTAAAAACTGAATCTGCATAAAAGTAGATTGTCCTGATAGGGTGTTGAAATTTTCGGGAGAACGACAACGTAGCGTGTATCAAAAATCTGTCGACCTGTCAGAAAGAAAATCATGAAGTGCAACAAAATCGAGCATGGTCTCAACGTGCTATAATGTCATACCCTCACGGGCCGAGTTTGACATGGGTTTGACAAGAGTTCACAATACAGGCTGAAAATCTTGAAACTAGTGCACCGCTAGTTCATTAGTTTTATTATTAATGTAAGATCCAAGATTTTTATTAGCCATTAAATAATTATACAATTACAATAGGCTTCGTCAGTTTATATCTAAAAATAAATAATATATACGAGTATATCTATGTTTACAACAGTAACTATGATTAAAATAAAGGTAGGTATATACAGGGTGTTTCAAAAAGAATCATTCGATTTTGTAGGTTTATAATTTCAATACTAATAATAATATGGACATGAGGTTAATTTTATATTAAAGGATAACTAATAAAGTTTTTTTACATAGTTAAAATAAAGTTTTTTTTTACATACCATTTACAGGTGCTCAATATGGCCCCCTTGAGATGCACGGCATATGTCTATGCGATACTCAAATTTGTCCCACACCTTAGCTAGCATTTCTTGAGTGATAGATTCGATGGCTGCTCTAATGCGGTTCCTTAGTTCAACCAATGTTGTTGGAAGGGGAGGGATATAAACAATGTCTTTCACAAATCCCCACAAAAAGAAGTCGCAAACAGTAAGGTCCGGTGACCTTGGAGGCCAGTGATGTAACGCGGAATCGTTAGGTCCAGTACGACCGATCCATCTTTGAGGAAGCCTACCATTTAAAAACTCTCTCACATGAAGATTCCAGTGTGGTGGGGCACTGTCCTGCTGGTACACGAAGTCATTGGAATCTGTTTCTAACTGAGGGAAGAGATAGTTTTCTAACATATCGAGATATGTCAATCCCGTAAAAGTGTTCTCTTGAAAGAAAAAGGGACCGTACACTTTATTCCGTGAGATTGCACAGAAAACATTAAGTTTTGGGGAATCTCGCTCATGCTGTACGATGTAATGTGGTTGCTCGGTTCCCCAAATTCTCACATTGTGACGGTTAACTTTTCCACTCAAATGGAAAGTTGCCTCGTCACTAAACACCATGCGTGTTACCAAATCATCGTCAACTGCCATCTGGCTTAGGATAAACTCACAAAACTGAACACGTTGTTGTTTATCACCTTCATGCAAAGCTTGTAGTAATTGAATCCTGTATGGTTTCAAATGTAAACGTCGGCGTAAAACACGCCATACTGATGTTGAAGGAATGTTAAGTTCCCTACCAGCACGGCGAGTGGATTTTTGCGGGCTACAGGCGAAACTGTCGCGGATGCGCTCCACGTCTTCATTGGACACACGTGGACGACCCAATGATTTTGCTTTACAGAGACAGCCTGTATCAGTAAATTGCTTATACCATCTTCTTATGCTCTGGGCTGTAGGAGGATCAGCACCATATGTGGTACGAAATTCACGTTGCACGGTAATCACAGACTCACATCTAGCAAACCATATAACACAAAAAGCCTTCTGTTGTTTAGATGCCATTTTGTCAATAACTGAGCTGGGCGTTGACAGAAGCGCGCTACTGCTACCTAGCGGAAAACACTCGAAACTTGAGAGCTTCCTCTTACTGACAGTACATTGTTCTATCAAATCGGACTTATAGATGAATAGCAATAAATTTTTAAAATCTGATGATTCTTTTTGAAACGCCCTGTGTATTACAAATATACTAGTCATACAATATCACAAGTCATATACTCTTCAACTGAATAAAAAACGTTGCCCTTAAGCCACTTAGATATAATATTGGTTGAATTTATTATTTGGTAATAGTCTAGTTGTTAATGGTAGCTTATTAAATAATTTAAATTGTTGATATTGGTAACTTTTCATTGTTTTACTTAATCTAATGCTTGGTGTAACTAAGTCTTGTTTGTTTCTTGTTTGATAATCGTGTACTAAACTGTGAGTATTAAAGCCATTTATATTTTCTTTAACAAAGATTAAATTATTATAAATATACATATTGGCAAGTGTCATGATTTTAAATTTGGAAAAATATTCTCTGCAGGATTCCCGATTAGATATTCCAGCCAACACTCGTACTGCCTTCTTCTGCCAAATAAAAGATTTTTTAGCAGCACTACAATTGCCCCAGAGACGTACACCGTAACTTAAATGGCTGTGAGAAAGACCAAAGTATGCCAACAATAACACATCAGGACTCACACAATTCTTTAGTTTTCGTATTAAAAATAGCACCCTTGACAATTTCTTACAAAGACTAAAAGCATGTTCATCCCAGCAAAGTGCACTATCTAAAGAAATACCAAGAAGTTTGACTGATTTAAGAAAGTTGTCATCTATTAAATCTAAATTATTTTTCAACGAAAAAATTATGTGCTCAGTCTTACTATCGTTTAAAATTAAGTTATTGGCAGAATACCACACTTTAGCTAGTTCTAGAGATGTAGCAAGTTGAGACTTGGCACCCGAACCATTAGTATCAGAACAGATCAATGTTGTGTCATCAGCGTATAGCACTGATGTTAAAGGTATATTATAACTAAAATGGTTTATAAATACTAAGAATAAAAAGGGTCCAAGGACAGAGCCTTGGGCTACCCCTCTCATTACACTTAACAGGTCAGACGAACAGTTATTTACACATACAATTTGTTTTCTATGACTAAAGTAACTTTCAACCAGTTGCAATTCCTTATTTCTAATACCATAGTACTCTAACTTATTACACAACACTGAATGTTCCCTTCTCCATAAATCCTTTTCGCTACTGCTAGCTCAGCAACAACTCAAATAACTGGTAACTTGGATGGTATGTTAAAATTATGTACAATTTATTACTACCAGTATTGAATTGCAAAACATCCAGATTACAAATTTACGTATAGGTTTTATTTCATTCTATTGAACAACACTACAAAATAAGTGGCACGTATGCAGCATATCACAACTTCTCCAGAGCTTTCATCCGAGCTTTAATAGCTGTTAGGTAACAGGTAGAACTGGGTAGATCAGATAGTGTGGTGTGCGACAAAATAGCGCGACCCCTCTCCGAACACGCTATTTTGTCGTACCCCCAACTTGTAGTAACCCCCAACAAAGGTAGTAATAAACAATAATAATTATTTATTACTACCTTTAGGCAGGTATAACGTGCGATATTTCGTCGTAGATTCAAAATTTTCTACTTAAGTTAATATCTCATTATTAATAGATTTCAGTTAGGAAAAAGTCATTGGAAACTCATGCACAACTTTGGCTGATTCAAACTGAAATAATGAACTGATTCAAGTGTTTTTATTTTGATCTTTTTAGAATTTCAGTTGAGGGTGTTTTTAATAATGATCCTTAGGTGTGAGACAAAGTTCATTTGATATCATTTAGTTTTGACCGCTGTTGGGTAAGATTACATTATGTTGATTTAGTTAGTGTTTATTATGGACACAAATATTATTTTAGTATTCTACATAAGTTGGTAATGTCCAATATGGCATCATCATGAAGCTTAAATTTATTTATTTTGTTTATTTATTTGATGTATTACTGTCTTATATGAGCTAACAATTTGGTGTTGGTGCCAAGTGGAATGACACACAAAACATTGATTTTGTGTAAGTAATTTTCTTTAAAATGTCAAAAGCTCTTTAATTCTTTTTAGACTTTAAAATAGATAGTTAGAGACAAGATAAGTAAGTTGATTTTTCCTTCTCTAATTAAAAAGAATATTAGGTTGCTCCAGAGTCACAATTGCAATATGTGTGAGATTTGCAATCGGACCTGGTAAGACGATTCAAATTTTAATGACCGAATATTTGGAATTAAATTTTTTGTTTTGGAATTTGTGGCATTTAAATTCGCAATATTATACCTTTAAATGCAATAGAATTTAAGTTTATGACAATTGATTATTTTATTGCTCGATTTGATTGATAGTTAAAAAATGTAATTTTTGTTTTCAGGGGGTGCTCTATGTTTTGCTCGGACCTAAACATAATCCTTTGATAGCTCGCAGGAACTGGCACTTGATCCAAGAGATATGGTCTACGTTACTTCAAGCTCAGCCATCAGAAAAACCATCAATCATCGCACTGCTTAATGCACTTGGAGATTCCATTAATAAATACTTTTTTACGATAAATATAAATTTAAAGGTAACCATTATTTTTCAAGTACAGTAGAACCCTGATTATTTGAAATAAAGGGGGCTGAGGCTGTTTCTGATAACAAAAATTTCCGATAATCTGTGGTTTCGCTTTAAAGGTGTTACAAAATTTGAACATTAATAACTCATTTTGTTCCAACAAATGTTTAATAAAAGGTACTGCTATACATAACAATAGTCTATAAATAAAACTGTTAAAACAATCATTTCATAACAAAATAATCGCTAATCTTCTTTTGTCTTTTTTTTCATGTCTTTTACTGGCCGCGATGTCCTGCCATTGTTTAATTCATAGTACATCAGTTGGCATGGATTCCTCGCCACTGTACACTTATAACGTACTGACAAAAACACTAAAATAACTGAGAATAAACTGACTTAAAAAACTATTTAAATCGAATACGAGCTATTGAACTGAACACAAATATTATCGCACTTCACTTGTCTGTTGGCAAAAACCAACTGATTTTTGACCAGACGTATTGTTTTTATTTTCGGCCAGGAACTGGACTTTGACTTAGCGCAGTTGGTGGTACAGTGATGGGCTATAGGGCGGTTGACTCAAGCTATTTCAACCACTTTCACTCCTCATAGAGAGTGTGTCTTCTTGGGGGAAAATAAACAAACAATTGGCGGGATAAATTTTAAATGTTTTTCTTTGGTCCGTTTCCGATAATCCAAGTTTCTGATAACCGAAGTTCCGATAATCAGGATTTTACTGTAAAACATAATATCAATTTTAAAAATCGAAAACCATAGATAAAAAGTAATTAAAATATTAGGTAGGTTTAAAATATTAATTAATTTGTTTTTCAATCAATCTCATTCTGTGTTTAACATTGTTTAAATAGTGAGCAAATGCATCAAAAAATCAGTTAAACTTGTTGAGAGACAACATTTTCACTAGAGAGCACCAACTGTTATGAGCAGCACTAGTAGCATCTACAGCCATATATACTAGAAAATCACAGTACAAAATTCTCCTGCAAAGAGCTCTATCTGTTTTGAACTGGTTTTGGCCCTTATCCCATTGCAACTCAGTGGTCCAGTGGTTAAAATCGTTGTCTCCTGTGGCAAGGGAGACGGCAGAGTCTGAGTTCAAATCCCAGTCTGGGTGTAAAGAGGTGACTTGTGCAGTTGTAGAACTGCCCTTCCGTTGGTTTGTTTAGATCCTAGAAAGCTATTTTTTGTGTTGTCTTTCCTTTTTTTAGATTTGTAATTTTAAAACCTGATTTGTAAGGTGACACCCGATTTAAATATAAATTTCACTTGAGTGTTTCAATCTAAAATATTTATTTTAATGTAAAAGTTTATAGTAATATTAATATGCTCAATAAAACAATGGCAATTTTGTAGCTCTTTTGAAATTGAAAAATCTGTAAGCTACGATTCCCAACTACAACTTTCCCACAAAAGTTGACTGCTAAATAAGTAAAGTAACGGTTTATGTCACTATGTTCATAAATGGAGCACTTTATTATGTCATTTGTTATATCACTACAAATATATTTTCATTTGAACTAAGAAACTGAAAATTATTTTGAGTCGATGTCCTATTTATGATCCTGCTTAGTAATAAATGAATAAAATTGATTGTTCTGTTTGAAAGATATGAATTATTTTCTTGAAACTGAATCCATCGAGTTGTTTTATCTCTAATAATTTAATAATTACAATAAGTGGAGCCCTTCTTACAAACATACCAACCTTGACATGAACATCCACCCTCTCTACGAACGGCAGACTTTATTGTTTACTGGGTTGGTAACCTGTGTAAAGCTTATGCCAGTGGGGTCTTTGGAGGTTGCATGGCTGCATTGAGTGTGTGTGCCAGTGTATTACTTTTGTTCTTGTTATGTTTATCATTATTATTATTTTATTTTGTCTGATAATGTTTGAGAATTTTTTTATCTGGTTAAATAATTCTGTTTTGTAAAATTAGTTACTGTATTTACGAAATATACTTATATAACTGTAGGTCATAACATTCCCTGTTAATAAAGACAATTTTCATTTCAAAGGCCAAAAAATAGTACCGGTATTTATATTTTATCTTACGAAAATTTTCTGGACACTGTGTCATAGTTTCTATACTTTTAATGAAATAACTGTATGACTGTTTATGAAGTGTTAATTTTACTGTTATTACCATTTCCAGCACCGAATATAAAAAAATATAGCAAAAGAGGGCTCACTTCTTTAGCTTTTAATTGTTGTAATTTTCAGGTGGAGAGTAAAGCGGAAGTGGATGATGTAGCTAGATCACTGTGGAGGCTTTCTTTACCCACACCACAAGTCAAGGAACCCACAGAAGAAGATGTAGCCAATGGCAGTAAACAGCTGATTGCACTCAATGATAGTAACAAAGCAGATTATCTGCAATTGTTAGATTCAATTCTTACCAGCATCAACTCCAACCTGTAAGCTCCAACTGGAAAACATCAGACAATTAGTGTTTGATAGTAGGGCAAGTGCATGAATAGTTTTAAGTTTAGGGAATGGAAAGCAGGTTCGTCTTTAAAAATAGTCCTTTGAGTAAGTAGTCTGAAAGTACAAGTTGTAGGGAAAGATAAAATACAAAACATAGATATATCTTAAGGCTTACGGCTACTGGCCTTAATTTTAGGCCATCATTACGAAAGGTTACTTTCGTACCTTATACTCTAAGGGTTAATATCTAGTAGAAGGATAGTTGAAGACTCAAATATTACTTGAATGTCTAGTTGAAGGGTAGTAAAAAATCAAAGGTTGTTTGGAAATTTACTTGAATATCTAGTTGAAGACTCAAAGGTTGTTTGGAAATTGACTTGATGCCTAGTTGAAGGTTAGTAGAAGATTCAAAGGTTGTTTGGAGATTTACTTGAATGCCTAGTTGAAGACTCAGAGGTTGTTTGAAAATTTACTTGAATATCTAGTAGAAGTTTAGTAGAAGACTCAACGGTTGTTTGGAAATGTACTTGAATATCTAGTTGAAGGCTAATAGAAGACTCAAAGGTTGTTTGGAAATTTACTTCAATATCTAGTTGAAGACTCATAGGTTGTTTGGACATTTACTTGAATGTCTAGTTGAAAGTTAGTAGAAGATTCAAAGGTTGTTTGGAGATTTACTTGAATGGCTAGTTGAAGACTCAGAGGTTGTTTGAAAATTTATTTGAATATCTAGTAGAAGTTTAGTAGAAGACTCAACGGTTGTTTGGAAATGTACTTGAATAACTAGTTGAAGGCTAATAGAAGACTCAAAGGTTGTTTGGAAATTGACTTGAATGCCTAGTTGAAGGTTAGTAGAAGATTCAAAGGTTGTTTGGAGATTTACTTGAATGCCTAGTTGAAGACTCAGAGGTTGTTTGAAAATTTACTTGAATATCTAGTAGAAGTTTAGTAGAAGACTCAACGGTTGTTTGGAAATGTACTTGAATATCTAGTTGAAGGCTAATAGAAGACTCAAAGGTTGTTTGGAAATTTACTTCAATATCTAGTTGAAGACTCATAGGTTGTTTGGACATCTACTTGAATGTCTAGTTGAAAGTTAGTAGAAGATTCAAAGGTTGTTTGGAGATTTACTTGAATGGCTAGTTGAAGACTCAGAGGTTGTTTGAAAATTTATTTGAATATCTAGTAGAAGTTTAGTAGAAGACTCAACGGTTGTTTGGAAATGTACTTGAATATCTAGTTGAAGGCTAGGAAAAGACTCAGAGGTTTATTTATTTTGGAGATTTACTTGAATGTCTTGTGAAAGGTTAAGTGGGTCTTATACTAACCTGCCTTATGAGTGACTGAAGATAAAGCCAGTGGCCTTGAAACTTCTCCATATTTTGTGTTATTTAATTAAATATGTGTCGTGTGATGCATCAAATTGTTTCTAATGTCTAAAATACTTAATATGCTAACTTAGCAATCATTATACAGTAGGGGTGTGTGAGTAGCAATCATTATACAGTAGGGGTGTGCGAGTAGCAATCATTACACATTAGGGTGTGCAAGTAGCAATCATTATAGAGTAGGGGTTTGTGAGTAGCAATTTTAGGATTCGAGTCGAATTTTTAGACATAATTTCGAGTTCAAGTTTTTTTCGAGTAGAGTATGTAACCTTTAATTTTCAAAAATGAAAGCACACAATAATATGTTCTTTTCAGCTTACCTCAATTTTGTTAATGTTGTTCCAACCTATTGTTTGAAATTGTTTCGTTTCCACTAATAGAAACAAAATAATTAATGTCAATACAATACTAACTAGCGATAACAACTGCCGTGCTGACTGATCAAGGTTAACCTTGTTTTGATTTTCATCATATTATTTGTACTTTCATCATTCCATGTGCCAAGTGGAGTCGTCAAAAAATGGGCGTTATTTATCAAGATGTTATCTATAACAGGTTATTTAATGAAACCTGTTATAGATTTAACAGGTTACACAAAATACCCTGTTATTTTTGTAACTCCTAGTCATGTTGCATGATAAGGTTATAACAAACTTTATATAACTGTAACGCATGGTGGTAATGGAAAGTAAATATAGTGCGCTGAGAAGTAATAGAACTGTAACTGAACAACAAATGAAACTTAAGACTCTTTACAGTTTACAGTTAAATTATCGACAACAAAATGAACTTTGAATGGTAACTCTGTAATGGGCAAGCAAAGCCACAACGACCGTAACTCATTATCGTAACGTAACATAAGGCAGTTTACAGTTAAATTATCGATAACAGAACGAATTTTGTAATGCAACTCTGTAATGAGCAATCAAAGCCCAACGACCGTAACTCATTATCGACATCGTAACGTAAGGCATAACTTTAACCACATACCAAACATAATAAACTTAAATGATCTCTGCTTCAACTTCATAACCTTTGGTAACGTGGAACTTATCTAGACCAGCCGTAATGAAGCTTCAAGCCGTTAAGTAACGTCAGGCTATAATAGAAACAGAATAACTGTCTGGAACGTTAATGGGTCGAGAGTAACAGTTTACAAAAATAACAGATTATTATAACACATTATCAAAACATAATAGAATTATGTAACAGGTTGTCAAAAAAGTAACTGTAATTCCCATCTCTAGTGTAAACGTCAACAAAAACTCAAAACAAAATGGATACTAGGAGTGTGCGAGTATTCAAAACTTTGAGTATTTGATCGAGTATTTTACTACTCGAACTAGGCTCGAAGCTTCCAAAACTACTCGAAGTTTGATCGAGTAGTTGTATTTGACGAAATATCAGACTTATATATTAATTTAGTTTTAAGAGTAAACAGTTTTTACATGTTATGAATAAAAATGTGCGCTTCCTTGTGTTTTATTTTACCCTTAATCATACGTTAACAGTTTGGTACGCGTAATTATGAACTAAACAATACGCCTGAGAATAGGTAGTAGATGACAATCAAATGAACTAGTCGACGTAGTGAACGGGTTCGTTCATTATGATTTGAACTAGTTCAATTCAAAGTGAACAACAGAGCTGGGAAGGAAGTGATCATACAAGTTGGTAGTCTGAGTCTACTAGTCATTTGTAACCTAAACTAAAATAGCGTGAATAAAACAGAAGTGCGGGTTAGTGTCTTTATGACCCAAGAAAGGAGACGAGAGATCCGGTTCAAGATCCTCAAAAAGATCTGTTACCAATACAAATCTAATGGTCTGTATGCTGTTGTAATTATGCATATTTTCGTTCATATCAATAATACCGCTCAATCAAAAGGGTACAGAGAACGGTTTACTTTAGATCCCAAGAATCGAACTTCCCATCTTTTCTAGGCGAAAGTTCATCTCGGTTGTAGTATACGTACGTGCAAAGAACCGTTCAGCTCCTTTTCAGAACTGAAATTATTGTATATTTCTTGCTAGTTGATTGAGGTCTATTTTGTTTTTTTAATGTAAGCAGGGAATCGTCCAATGATTTGACGTAAGAAAATATCGTATCGTATCATATAAAATATGGTAATGACGTTCTAGCAGCGTGTGACACAACATTATTGATTTATTTTCCGTCAAATAAAAAAAATATATATTATATATCCGTGGCGAACGTCTATTAATTATTATTCCTTAGACACCTTAGATCACCAAAACTGTGTGTATTATTTGCGCATACGATATTTTTTCCTGTTAATTTGTTGAACGGTTTCCTGACTAGGTTAGACAATAACACAGTTGGAGTGTAACAGGTGGTAAAGTACGATAATTTTGATTCGTAAACTCACTGAACGGTTCCCTGTTCACATTGACGTCGATGTAAACTAAAACAATCACAAATCAACCCAAGTGAGGGAGAAACATGTTGGAAGTTCTTTTCTAAACTAAATAGGACGAATTTAGAGATTCGGAAAATAATTTTTATTGAACCAAAGCCTTATCAAACGTCACGTTTTTTATTCATAAGTTTATATTTCAGACTGCATCTCGTCGCCAATATCGGCTAGACCTATTATATTAGCCGACTACGTCTATGGTTTTCATTCGATTGCACCAGGTTTTAATGAATTTCTCGTTATGAAATAATTATTTATCTGTTGTTCAGTGTATCCACATGTATCGAAATAGTTTCAAGTTGCACACATTTCATTACCGATCATAATTTAAAAACTATGATCATCCTAAGCGACTTTTATTTTTAGTAAACCTGCTTAGTTTTATTATCAATCGATTGAACTACAATCTTTGTCATCCAGATTTTCAAATTTGATTATATAATTCACAGCTTATTTCCGGTTAGTTGTATCATTGTTATTACTGAATTAAATACCCACAGAATACAGATCCACTCTTCTTGGCGTGTACACAATAAATTTTTTGTTGAGAGCAATGACTGCATTTGGCGATGACGCCTGAATTTTAGCATCAGTTTGGTTGGATGCAGCTTTTGCCAACAAGCTTCGCTACGTTTTCGCAGTACACTTTGAACTAAACCACCAGATAAACATATCGGCCGGCTATGAAACAGTATAATTGGCTTGCATTGAAAATCTGATCTGTGATATGAGTGAATAGAGTAAATCTTTATAATCCACGTTGTTTCAATTAATAATATACTTTCTTAGTTTTTTTCATCATATTAGTTATGAAAAAAGGTTAATCAAAAAATGCAACAAAAAAAATGTGAAGGCAGGAAGTACAAAGTTTTATTTATCAACTGTTACAGTTACAAACAACAAATCAAAATTATTGTGTTCAATTTAGATGTATATATTTACGAATCTGGCAAAACTTAACATAGGCTTAGGATGGTGTCTGCCTTTTACAGTTGTCTTGGGTGAACAGGAAATCCTTCTGTAAATACTCGCTCGAAAATACTCGATACTCGAAAAAAATGCCAACTACTCGACTCGAACTCAAAAATCACTACTCGCACAGCCCTAATGGATACAAATTGAATCCAAGGCTAGCAGTACATTTTATATTGGGACTCGTCAAGTCGGCGATGTACTGGTAGTAGCTACATTAATCGTTATTTTATTAGTCACGGTGCCGGAACAAAACTGTTCCGGGCATTACATCTAAAATATTATAGCTTCCCAATTTCAATAGTTTACGTTCCATGAGTAGTTTATGTTACAGATTGAACGTGATTTAATTAAATCTGTCCAAAATTTTCAGTCTTAGAATAGTTTTAGACATTACCTTTCAAAGTATGGACCTGAAATAAATGCAACTGTTTATTTCAAATGTTGGTAAAAGTAGTTATGTAACGAAGTTTTGAAACAGTTCAGTAACTGATTCTTTGTGATCAGTTATCATGTTTTGTATGAATAACTAGTGACGGCTATTTGGAACAGCTTATTTGGTTGTGCGTTCTTTATAAATAACGAGAATACTTTTCGCTGTAATCACCATGGCCGAAAGATCGAGACTTGTGTGCATGAATCACGAATCTGAATACATCACGAGAACATATCAGGTTACGAATACGATTTTATGATCATATTTTAAATACAGTTGCGTACATAAAATGATTATTTTAAAAATCTTATACAAATAGGACTTTAGTCTTGATTGTAGCGTTTTACGCTCAAAGATATGGCAAAACTTTGACAATTTTTTTTCAAGTTCTTTTAAATCTCGAGTTGAGCTCGACTTTTTTTAAAACTCAAATTTCGAGCTACTCGCAAACCCTTGTTATAAAGCAGAGTTTCATTATTCGACAGAGTTATCTAATATTCTGTTTTAACCGATGTGCTTGTCCCAAAAAATACTTGTTCCATAATGATAAAAACTATATGTACCTGGTGAGGGTTTTTCCAAATAAAGGCGCTATTTTGTTGCTCACTGTATTAGACTTTATATTGAACCTGGGACTGTATCATGTGAGAAGGCTACATCACTTTTTGTCATATTTTGAGGGTACAGTATTTGTAAGACAGGTATCGTTTGTTGGGAGGGGGGAACCGCTTTGGTCATGTAAATTGTGCACTTATTTAGTACTTTTCTGATCGGTCTCATGTATTCCTTCGTTTTATTAAAGTTGTTTCTGTGTTACTTTGTACCGCGTCTTTTGACTGGTACATTTCGTTTTTTTTCGTCGTTGTCTGCCGGGCTGCCTGAGACCGCTCGCACCCGTCGATTCGCTTTACTTTGGTGGCCGTTGGCTCGGACTCGGTCGTTCCGTGTTCCAGCCTTTGTCTGTCAGGTTGGCCGTCATTTTGTCTTTGGCTCTGCCTGCTGAGATACAATGATCGGCTAGAGACTCTAAAACGTAAGTGTTCATTTGTAATTTCTAATATCTAATCTTTCTTTGGTGAAAATACTTTGTTTCAATAATATTCTGGGTTATTTGTCATTTTCAGGGTTTTGTTAAAATTGTATTCTTTGTCTAGATATTGGTTAACCTAGGTTCGAGCCATGTGCTCAATGTTACCTTTTTAACATTAATTGCTTTATTATATCTGGTTTTATATTTAATAGTAGTTCTGTATAATGTTTTGTTGAGCCTTTTTCAGTTGGAGTTACCGATTTACCATCTTTTTGTTAATTGACAATAACCTAGCCTATCTGTTTAGTTTGATTTTCATGTTATAACATATTGCTCCTGTATCCATAGCCTAGTTTTCAGTTTGTCATTCCTAGTTCCGTATACGTAATTAATTCTTTGGTAATTTGTTAAGTTGTAATTGTTTTAAATATGATTTTCCAACATAATTATTCATAGCCTAAAAAATGGATCTTTTATTTTCTAGTGTGCTCCAATCATGTACAATTTGGTCTGTTCTTGTGTTGTTTTGCCATTTCTGTTGTTGTATTAGTTGTTATGTGTAGTATTTTTGTTGTTGTGGCTGGACTGTTTTTAATGTGCTGTGATGTTGCCTTGCAGTCCAGGGTCCTTGAGTGGGACGTTCAGCCCTCGGCCTGCCGTCCGGGGATGGTCGACCATGCTACCACTGCCAGCCTGGCCTGAGGACCATGTATATAGTCTGTGACCCTGCTGCCCCACCTACTTCTTTGGGTAGAAGTCTTCAGTCCTCAGGTCAGTGCGTTCCATGTTGTTTTTCCCGGCGGCTGAGCTGGGGGTTTTGCTGTTTATATATATATATAAAATAAACCAAGGAAAAAAAGAAGTAAAAGATGAAACAAAAGAAGAAAAAAAATTTTTTGTGGAACTATTTAATTTGGCCTAGGCCTAAAACTTAATGAACAGTGATGTAGGCCACACAGCCATGGGGACCTATATGTGTTGTTATGAAAGAAGAAAAAAAACTTAAAATACAAAAGGAACTTTTTGGATGTTAATATTTATTTATATTTATATTTCTTGTTATTAATTAATTAGTTTTATTTGTTGTTATATTTTTTTAGATTTTATATTTGTTAGGTCCCTATGGTTAAGTTATGTTATTTATTTATATGTTTAGGCCTAGTGATTGTTATTTATATTCTTTGTTAATTGTTTTATGGATGTCTTGAAGTGAATTTTTACTAGAACGGTACCGTGTTAAATTTTTTTTCAAATTGTTTAATTTTTAAACGTTCACCAAAAGGGGATTATTGTTCTTTTGCTTAACTTCTAATTCGGAGCTGCCCAGGGATTCCGGCTTACTCCCTGGCCCCGGTGGAATCATGGGATGTGGGCTAAATTGCCGGTTTAATTGTTGTGATCCAAAAGTTCTAAATTTTCACTTTTATTTGGGCATTAAATTTTTCTTACGTTTTGGGTGTCTCAGGCTAGGCTGCAGATAGGCCATGTAGTTGTTAATTTTGGTATTTGTAGCGTTAAGTGTTTTGTAGCTTTTGTATTATCGGGTTAATTTTAGTGTTTATTGTTATTTATTTAAGTGTGAATGAATATTGTGGCCTTCTGCCGTTTTTGATTAATTTATTTTTGCCGTCTTGGTAATAAATTAGTTTTGCTCAGCTACCGAGTTTTACTTTGGACCCTCCAACTGCCACCCGTGATCCCATCGCTTGACTTGTTTTGAGCCATCCTCCAGTTGGCACGCTTTCCAGCTTTGGTGGGGGGGGGATGGGTCTCAACTTTACTGTGCAAGCCCTATTTACCACATTACTGTATTTGCTAAATTAAGTTTTAAAACAAAATTGTTGTATGTGACTGTACAATTCCTTAGTTAATTTGATTTTGTTTATTATTTTTTACATTATTGTAGTTTCATTGAACTTTGGCCTAGTGAAATGACTTACAAACGTAAAAGAATGGTAGAGTCTATGTAAAATAAATTCAAAGCCATGTTGTTATTAGCATTCCCTAAATATCCAAAATGTTTACTTATCTGACGTCATCATGGCCTGTTTTTTTCTGATAAGTGAGACTCTACTGTTTTAACAACAAACATGAGGAGACATTCATTTCAGTTAGTGCTGAAACAATAATAAAATCTCTTCAAATTGTTTAACTCTTTGTACACTGAGGAATTTTATAAACAACTTGTTTGGAAGATATATTTAAATATGAGAAGCAATTATTCAGTATGACAAATCCTTTTGATATAAAAATATTTCTTTACCCAATTTTTTTTAAATAACCCCTGTTTTTCACTAACTTTCATGAGGTTTCTTGCCTCTCTAGAGACGAATGTGTTCTATATTAAGAAAGATATAATAAATATGTAGATAAACAACATTAATACTACAAAAACAACCAACAAGAATTAGTGACGTGAGCCTGTCACTTGTTTGCAAAAGATTTGTATTTTTTATATTTAGAACTATATCTACTAATTTTTCTGGATTGTTAAGATGTTTAAAAAATCTACTCTTTTTGATAAATTACATTAGGGGTGGTTCAATTACAAAAATAAACTAAACATAAACGATTTTTGCACTTAAATAATTGTTTAATTAAACCTTCATAAATGCCCATTTTCAATCCTAAATACACATACTATACTAAAGTAGAACTACAATTATGTTCAAAGGGCTCTATTTTTGTAATATGAACCAATAATGTTCTAACAAATTCTATTTTATTTAGAATTTGTCTCAAATATTGAATATTAGTAGAAAGAACATATTCTAATTATGAAAATCAATGAGTTGAGTTAAAGACAATAGAGGTGGCCAGATTGTACAAATCCTACGGAGAACTCACCAGTATGTAGCAAATATACAAACTATCCTGATAAGAAATAAACAGAAGAAAGTTTATTTGTAGTCCCGCTGTCACTTTTCTCCTATTGATTAATTTTACTGGAACATGAGGTTTCTTTTGTAACATCAGTTTTGTTAATCTATTATCTGATTAAATAGATGATGTGGTTTATCTATATACGGGTCCACTCACAATATTTAAGTTCTCAATTAACACCAGTTTCACATCAAACTGATTTTGTATTTATATTTCTTATCTTGTCAAATTATCCACTAGATTAACACGTTGACTGCGGACTACTTCTTTATACGTAGTGGTGGCGCTGCGCGCATAGCGGACTACTTCTAAAGAAGTACCCCTCCCGCTTCAACGATATTGGTTCAGGGTGAGGCTAGCCATTGCCCGGGAACCTTGTGCCACTCACCGCTTGTTGTGCCGTTCTTTGTGTGCATTTTGGTGCCAACAATTTAGAAGTAGTCCACTACGCGCGCAGCACCACCACTACGTATAAAGAAGTAGTACGCAGTCAATGTGTTAAGGAGTTAAAAAAATATTTAAATTATTAAAAAAGAAGACGTTCGTTTAATACATAAATACTAAGAGAGGTAAAGTAAGTTAAATTTAAAATAACATTTTTCCCTCAAAATATAGTTAAAATTAATAAACTCGATAGTACTAAACAATGTCCTAACAAAGAAGGCAATACCACTGTAAGTGTATTGGTTGGCGGGTGGTATATGTAAGGGTGATTGTCTCAACCAGAGACAAATTTTAAATTAGTTGAGTGAAAAAATTTAGTTGTTTCAATGGAAATCAATTTAACAATTACTTAAAATTAGTAAGACATTTGAATGGTAAAAATATGGTGTAACTAAAGCCAACTAAGTTCATACAAGGATAATATTAATTGATTTATGTATGCTTTAAACATATGATTAAGTTCAAATCAAAAGAGTTTTACAATAATGTGTTTGTTGATAGCATTAAATTCAAAACAACAAATTGTTTTTGAACAGCCATCAGACTTAATTATATATTTAATCTTATGAGCAATTAATGACTTTTAATGAAATTTTATTTTCAGTCATTGGAGGTACCATTTTCTCGCTCTTGAATTCATCCAGAACTTAGTGAATCCAGACCTCCCGTATCCACCTCAGACAATTCGTAACATCCTCCAAACTTTAATCCACGACACTATTGAGTTTAGAAAGGTTAGTATTCTATTCAATGTATGTTTGTGGCAAAACATATTGGTAAATTTTCTTCGTGGATTTCCAACGCTTCAAGTGTTTTTAAAACTAACACAATGTTTTGACAGATATGAAATTCTTGTTGTGTCCAGCTACTTACAATCTTATCCTACTCATAACATTATTTTTCTTATCTAACTCATATCAACATAGAAACATCTTTAAAATCACATGTTTATAGATTCGATATACTCACAGAAAATCATGTCTTCTTACAAACTATTAAAAGTACACACAATTATAAAAAAAAAAAACACAATATAAAAAACAAAATAACACACTATCAATAAAAAATACACAAAAATGTCAAATAGTAAAAAATGGAATTTATCCAACAACGTATAATTTGTCTCACCATGAATGTGAATCACCAATTCAGTTGAAGTATATTCTTATTCATACTTATGACATGCCGACACAACGTTGTGCATATTTTAAGGTGAATATGAATGATGATATGAGTGTAGAACAAGTGTGGATGAGTGTAGTGTGGTTAATAACTGAGATCAACTGTTCCTAAGAAAGGGCAATTTATTAATAGCCTAACAGCCAGGGCAATTAACGGACCTACAGCTTTACGTGGAATCCGAACCACGTAGTGTTGGTTTGATTTTTAGCTAACTGACAAGTCTAACACTCAGTTCTCTCTCCTACACAACATCCGAACCTTGACTATCATCCAACATGGACACCACAAACTTCTCTAGTAGTGTCCACGTCGATGGCAACCATTGAGCGGACGCCTTGTCGGTATTAAGAGGACAGAGCATGGAACTTTATACAAATTATATAAGAAAAGTATAAATTCAGTTGAATGAATACTTTTATTCCAGATAAATATCCAGGGATGTTAACAATAACAGCAAATTATAAATAGCTTGAACAATGTAACTAGAGCTAAAAAAATTAATTAACCCTTTTAGTGCCAGGCAGTTTTTTGGAGTACTTACGAAAAATGCCAACCCATTTTCATAAAGGGTGTGCGAAGAATGCCAGGCCACTTTAGGCCATTTTGACATATTTTGTTAAAACATTCATAGCTCTCTTATTTGTTATTATAAATTAACAAATGGGGTCTTGTTTTGTTCGTAATAATATGTTTGTAGTAAAGAAAATATAATTTTGTGTTATTTACAAGATTAAAAAAAAATTATATTACAAAAAGTTTCAAAAAGTTTTTTTTCTTTTTATTTTTTCAAGTTTGAACATACATTACTACTTTTTGTATAAACTAAACCACAGTATTAAAATATAGAGACTAATCTACATATAATTGTAAGTACACATACAAAAATTAAAACACTTACATTCAAAAACATAGTAGATATAAAAATCTTTGAAAAAACATGTAATTATCCAAAATTGGTAAAAACGTCAGATAAACAGCTGTTATTACGTCATGACAACGACCAGTAGAGTAATAATTTTTTTGTTGCCATATGGCATATTGTCTTCAATCCCTATGTCAAGTTTGAAAGCATTCGATCGACAAATAAAATTACAATATAATAAAAACTTGACGTGCGCCCATAGCGCACGTCGGCAGTTTTAGCGGGACCGAGAGGCGTGCGCTCGCGGCGCACGTCGGCATTTTTCGAACAAACTCTGACGTGCGCTCGCGGCGCACGTCGGCATTAAAGGGGTTAAATAACTCACAGTGCACTGGTAACATTTAAAATATTAAAAATTGGTCCAGAATCACTGTAGCAAGCCGATCCGTGATGAGTGGTGCCAAGCAATAGTCTTTTGTTACTTAGTGTAGACAAGACATGTACATGTCACTTAATGGCTGAAAGCCTTGTATTAGGACATTGTCAAGTAGTAGGAGGTTTGTAGTAGGACATTTTCAAGATTTTGTTGTTTGGCTTTTATTTTATGTTTAGTCGACTCATTGTTCTTTGTTTGTTACTCATATATTTACCTAAATCAATGCATGTTATTTTTGACCGATCAAATTAAAATAAAGGAACACAACATTTCATAGACAAGTTTATACATATTTTTAATTTTAGAAACATTAATAAAAATGTGTGAATAAAAATTAAACTAATTTTATTGTACAAATTGGTTTTAAAATATGTTTATGTTAGGTCCTAAATGAAAACATTAGCATGCACTTTTTAATGTTTTTGTCTACAACATTAATAGTTAAAAAATCTGTTAATTGAGGAGATAATTCATTATTCATTCAATCAGCTAGATCTGGAGATACATGTTCCAAATAATAATGATAATAAATTGGCTAAAAGTAGTTCATTTGAAACAAGAAAATATTTTTCTAGTAATGTTTAAAAAGGCTGTGATACCTTAGCTGCTTTTAATTAATAAATAAATGAATTTTAGTAACATAAAAAATCAATATATAATTTTAATGAATTTAATATGTTTGACAAATATTTGTTGTTGGATTTTCATATAATAATAATAATGGAATACTTAAATTGTATTGCAGATTGCAATCAGGTGCACAGTATATGTGCTAAAGCAACAAAAACGGAAACACAAGTATCGAACAATAGAAGTGGAGCGCAGTCGCAGTAGTCCACAGAACTATGGAGACAGAGAAGACAATCAATGGTTGCAGTACAACAGCAGCAATGTGCCACAGTCGGCTGATGACTGGGACCAGCCTAGGTTCAATCACAATCAACACGTTGGCTACTACACTTGGCCACAGTAAGGCAGTTATATACTTTATTTGTTAAAACAGATGAAAGAGAATAATTGGTGCACAAAGTATTTATTCTATTAACATCTGATATTGAACTAGAGTAGATTTGTTACACTTGAAGATATGCCAGTTTCATATTTAATAGTAAGATTTGTTTTACGTGCTTTTCCCCTGGCGTCAATAGAAGCTCTCAGTTTCTGTAGATATTATTTCTCTGTTGGTGTATTTTTATTTTTTATTTATTTATTACATGGAAGTTAAGTACAGTAATTCGTCAAATAACAATTGATAGTCAATGACATCTGTCGTCACAGTTTCCAGGAACTCTTCAGTTTACAGTGGGTTCTCTAGTTAGACTTCTCAAAGCGAGTTCTTCAGTATATTGCCAGTCAGGCTTGGAGATGTTCTGGAAGGTGGTTTTTCAGCTTACGGCCTATATATCATGGTTTTTTTTCTCTCATAGAGGCGTGTTGGATAGTTGTGACGGTCTGTGTGAGACTGCAGGTGTTTTTATCGACATGTAAGATGGCTTCATAAATGTAGAGGGCAGGTACTGTGAGAATGCGTAGGGTTTGGTAAAGTCGTATTTTGTTAGCTTCGTTGAGTACAGGTTTGCAATGGTCCTATTTGCGTTTTTCTATTTTTTTTTTTTTTTTTTTTTTGTAGAACAAGCACCCTCTTGAGATTTCCCGAGGTACCTGTCCAGCTTATAAAGCTGCAGTCCCTGTGTACAGTCACAAGATATTTCAATGATAGTATGAAAATGAATACCGCATTAAATTAAAAATGAAGGCCTTGAAAAGTATGATGATCTCAGCAGCACCTTTTCACAGAAAGGATTCGCTATTTGTCATATTCATTTGCTGTTTGGCTCTACCTCTTATTTATACTTTCTATCATGAGACTAATGCACTGCCTCATCTGCAGTGAGATTCATTAAGAAGTTGTTACTGCTGTCATTTATTTAAAAGTGTCCATCAGCACACAAGTTGTTCATGACTGCTGTGTTAGTTGCAGATGTTGTGCAAGGTATTCTTCGTTATAAACCATTCCTGGTTTCTATGTATAGAACTGAACGCTATTAAGCAAATTCAAGGTGCTATGATAATAAATGAAACACTTGCATGTACTGAAACTGTATGTTGATTGTAATAATTGAATAATTGACTGAATAATATAACAATATTAACGAAGTAAAATGGATGAATTGCCGGCTATGAAAATGAATAGAAGTATGTATACTTAAAAAATGAATTAATGACAGCCTGTGTGGTTAGAAGTCAGAATAGCACGGCCGGAACATTAGACCGATACTCAAGGGTAGTTTCTCACCAAGCCACCCCCTGCCGGAAAGGAGTGAGGGAAGCAATAAGAAAAAAACCTCCTTGGTGTTTCAACAAGAATAAAAATATTTTTTTTCTAAAATAAAATATAACTTAAAATACCTAACTTGGTTTAACTTAAAAGAAATGTTTTGAGCTTTATTTAAGTCAAAGAAATCTACCCGAGAAAAAAAAAAAGTTCTGTACTGCATGTCTTTGTTTTTTGCTTAGGTATTGTTTGTATGATTGGTTGTTTATTTGTACTGAATACAACCAATTTTAGAAATGCATTGAAAATGTATATATTTTGGACTAACGCTGGTTATGAAATCGTAATGGTTGGTTAAGTTCGACATTTAGAAGCGTTGATACACCCAATGACTGTAAATGAGTGAGTGTAGTCATTGTTACCAATGAAGGTCAACTGATTCTTTCAAAGAGCCATTATCAGAAGGGAAATAATAATAATAATTTATATGAGTAGTAATTGGAATGTTCATCTTATTGATATAACTTTCTGAATTAGCAAAGACCGTTGGAGTTTAGATTTGTACAGCAATCAATCTAGTACTATCGCAATCCTCACATTGAATGTAATATACTGTTGGGGCTTCTAGGAGGATAGACAACTTTGTAATATCCTGGTTTTATCACAGATCTCCTATCTGAACTCAATTGACGTACATAAGTTAAAACTTATAAACTAAACAAAGAAACTAATCGTATTTTGTTAACTTGCAGCAAGTAAGGATGATTATTACTGTTCTAGCTACTATTACAGTAAACCCTCTCATATTTAGACCTCTGATGACCCGATCTTATGATATACGGACAGGTTTAAAAAAAAAAAAAAAAACAACAGTATTCTAAACGCTTAAAGTGATGAAATTTCGTTAGGTAAAACAATACAAAACAACATTTTTTAGTCGAGTAATGCCTGATCCTGCAAAATCCCTCCTTTCAGGTGTACTAATTTTATGACAGATATTTTTCCAGAAATTTGTGACGATCAGGTGAGACATGGCAGACATATCCGGTTTGAAGCGTTCCTATCTGTCTATCACTAGATTCACCCCGACACCTCGCATTCCACAACAGTGTGGTGGTTGATGTTTGGTGTGCAAGTGTTTTACAACCTACTCGTCCTCGAATTTCAATATTATTATTCTCTAATACAGTTTTTATTACTTAGACCATAACATATCGTTCTTTTAATAATTTTACCTAAAATAAATACATGAATAAAATAAACCCTTCAGTAAATCATAACATATAATACAATACATAGTACCTTCAGTTTCATTGATGCATTAAAAATACACCTTTGTACAGTATTACTGTAGGCTACTTGATGTGGTACGTATTTCTTTATACGCATACAACTTATAAAGGCAGCGTAAACAAAGTTCAGGTTTGCTTATGACTGGTTTACTCTAGTGATTAAGAAGTAGTAGTTAGTGTTATCATCTGATATCTGGATTTTTTCCTCATCTGGTGCAACATTAATCGGGATATTGGAGGTTTTACTGTTTTTTTTTTAATAGAGATGTATGTAATTAATCAGTCTTGTAAGATGAGTTGATGTATGTTACAGAGAAGTGAAGGTGAACGGCTTATCCTCTGACCAACCCACTTTGGACCGCACACAAAGTGAACTCAGCCCTGGTGAAAGAGAAGTGGATGATTTCTTCTCAGATCCAGTGAAAATTGACAAGTTGATCTCATACCTATCTCTTGAAGACAAAAAGGGAAAGGATAAGTTTGATGCTATGCGCTTTATTCTATTCAAGGTAAACATAATCAGTTTATACGAAATCATGTTGATTAGAGAATTAGGAAGACGTAAGGCCACAGATCATTAAATTCTGTGATAATACAATTTCAAAATCTGTTACCTCTTGGTATAACCACCCTACTGCCCTCGTCGGTCATGATGAATAAATTGTTTTAAATGAACGGTATTAACGTTGGTTTTAAATGAAATGCATCAAAATTATGCATTTTGTAGTTGTACAATCATATTGCATTTTGTATAGTTGTTGTTTATCATATAGTGACAAGTTATATAGTTAGTTTCAGATTATAAATTTGTTAAAACTTTATTACATTATTCTTTTTACACTATGTTAACTCTTACACTGACATCGCTCGAGATTCGGGCGATGTTTACTGATCCTATACTGGTAGAATTTGAGCGTTCTTGCATGTGACTAATATTTAATTTGTTATAATATAAAGGTTGCTGATATCAATGTAGTTCATATAACACCATGAAGAACAAAAGACATAAATGTTTTTTTCAATTTTGCTATGAGCCGGCAACATTTGGTTCGTTTCTAACCACCATTTTATCAGTGTTTTGTTTACCCACAAATATTTTAGTTAGCAATAACTTCAAATTACATTGAATTTCTGTTTCCCTTGTGTTTTAAGTCCTGACTATACTATGAAAGTAGTTCTTATTTTTTGACAATGTCTATGGCAATTATGTAAATTTTTGAAAGAAATAAAACATCTTGTATTCGGGTATTATAGTCAAACCATCCCGTAGCTGCCACAACAGCCCCTTTCATATTTAAGTTTTGCCATCAGCTTCTGAAATAACTATAATACTTAAGTCAGGAACCCTATAGAACATTATGTGACAAAATCTAATATCTTCTGTTTCGTTGTGTCTACAAAGTGTATTCATTGTTACTAATGAAGTTCAACTGATTCTCAGAAAGGGCCATTATTAATAGTCTATAGCTAGGGCAACCAAGGGATCTACAGCTTTTCATGTAATCAGATTTACGTAGTAATGGTTCAATTTTCAGCTAACTGACGTGTGTGATACTCAGTTCCTCTTAGACAAAACTGGAACACTGGCCACCACACATCACAAACATCTGAGATGTCCTTAGTAGTTTTCTCACTAAAAGCAACCATTAGTCGGACACCATTACAATATTAAGAGAGTTGAAAACAGATCATATCGTCTGCAATCTCTACAACATTGGACTCTGTTATATGCCTCCTAATGTTTTTAATAATTCTATACGCTTGTTGGTAGACCTCAAGTAAAAGAATGTATAAACACTAACTTGACTTCTCAGAAGGTTGTTGATGGAGCAACTATTTATGGCCTTGTTACAAAGGCTAAATCTTTCCAGAAGCCTACCATTGAAAATTACAATTTAGCTTTCTAGCAGCTTACTCAGGATTTCAAGTATAATGAATGGTCTTAAAACACTTTACTGCTCGCCCATGGGCTGTATAAGGGACCTTATTACACCCGAACACTTTGCTGCCAACATTACTAAATTTCACTGTAACACTGGAGCAATGTAAAAATAGTGATCCATAATGAACTGTCCACCAGAGTGTTGAGAAATCACCTGTCTTACACTGACTTTGTCAAACAACTGAAAGCAAAAATTGATAACTGTAAAAAATGTATACTGTCTGATGAATATCAACCTACGAGAAGCAGTAGCAGTTTGGATGATGTGTCCATGACTTTACCAGTGACTGTTTCTGGAAACGTGAGCTACGCAGAGGCTGTTTCCAGAGTCAACTATGTCAACCAAGACCCACTTCCACAAGTACCACAACTTAGTAAGCAACGGAAAAGTAATGGTGTTAGTGATGTGAAAGTGATCTTAAAGCAGAGTACCACACAGCAAACTGACACTCAAGTGAAAGTGTTGAGAAAGAAGCACCTCTTGTTGAAATCACTAGTGTAGAATTATGCAATGAAGATTGTAACGATTTTAACTGTAAGATCTTAAATAACAGTCTTGTAACCAATGTTTTCCCTTTAAACTGCCAAACAATTCACCATCAGCTGCCAAGTTTAGCTCTCAACAAAATTCAATAAATAATTTAATAAATTTTCCAAAATCACCAAGTTATACATTTTTCAATCAAAATATTCAGGGTTTAAAAAGCAGTAAACTATCATTATAAATAACTTTAGATGAACTTAAACCTAATATAATAATTATAACAGAACACAATATGTCTGATGCAGAACTCATTAGCTTTAAATTAAAAGGTTACTCAATAACAAGTTATTATGCTAGAACCACCACTACTGGGGGTGGTGTGTTGATCCTTTCAGAGTCAACATTGAAGGGGAAACAGTTGGCTTGTAAAGATGTAGAAGCTCTATGTGAGGATAAGTTATATGAGTGTTGTCTGGCTAAGTTTAAATTTGATGGCAAGAAAATAGTATTGGCAGGAGTATATAGGAAGCCACAATTAAAGAATTCTGAATTCTTATATAGACTTAACTCTAGAAATTTTATTAAAGAAAGAAAAAATGTTATTATTTCAGGGGATTTTAACATTGACATGTTAGATTCTTTAAAATCTAGGGATTTGAAAAATGTCCTTAAAAGTCATGGAATGAGACATCTGGTAAATTTTCCCACAAGGGTAACTCCTACTTCGTCATCATGTATTGATAATTTTTTTACAAATATTAATTTTTTCCAATTTAAAACTTCAGGCGTTATTACTGCCCTTTCAGATCATGTTGGGCAACTCTTAGAGGTTTTTAATATAAATAATTCAAGTCCACAAAATTCATTTGTTAACAGTAGAAATTTCTCAAAAGCAAACATGTCTATATTTGTCAAACTATTAACCAAAGAAAATTGGCTCCAGGTTTTCAATGCAAACGTTGACGAAAAATTTGCAATATTCTGTAATATCTTAAATTATTATTTCAATTTAGTCTTCCCTTGTAAATTAATAAAAAAAACTACACGTAAAAATCACTGGATTACTGATGACCTAAAAAATGAAAAAAGAGAAATTATTGAATCATTCAAAAAAGTTCGGACCTCTAAAGATTTAGAACTACATCAAGATGTAATTAGTAGGAATAGACAGTTTAAATTAAAACTGTTAGAGTGTAAAAAAAATACTATGATAGTAAAATTGATAGGTCAATGAACAATGGTAGAACAATTTGGGATATCATTTATAATGAAACATCTAATGGAAAGAAAAACAGTAATGAACCAATAACCTTAATAGAGGATGGAAAGGAAATCTCTGATCCACATCTCATAAGTAATACTTTTAATTCTAAATTTAATAATGTAGCACAATGTTTATCAAAAAATTATGTCAATCTTGACACATGCAATAGTACACATTGTAACGTCAACCTACTCCAATCAAATCCTCATTCACTTTTCTACTGCCATCCTGTAAGCGAAATAGAAATTCTGAACATTGTTAGGTAATTCAAAAATAAATTGTCAAGTGGATATGACGAAATCCCTGTTAAATTGATTAAATTCTCAATTAATCAACTTCTTAAGCCCCTCGTACATCTAATAAATTCTTCTTTCATATCTGGAATCTTCCCTCAAGAACTTAAAATTTCCAAAGTCATACCAGTTCATAAAAAAGGTAGTAAAAAAGACCCAAATAATTATCGTCCCATATCTCTACTTCCTTCAATATAAAAAATATTTGAAAAAACCATGCATAATAGACTAGTTAAATATTTAGAAGAGAACAACTTTTTTGATAAAGAACAAAATGGTTTTAGAAAAGGAAAATCTACAGTAACAGCTTTAGTTACTTTTGTTGAATCGTTAATAGAGGCCATCGATAGTGGCGAGAAACCAATTGGTATTTTCATGGACCTTTCTAAGGCCTTTGATACTATTTCCCATGATATATTGTTTCAAAAACTGGTATCACTCGGTATTCACGGTACAGCCTTGAACTGGTTAAAATCTTATCTCTTTAATAGATTTCAATACGTAGAAATTTCTTCCACAATAAACCAAAAATTAGTCAAAATCAATTCAACAACATTAAGTATTAAGCAAGGTATTCCTCAAGGTTCCATCCTTGGTCCTATTTTGTTTATTTGTTATTTACAGGGATTTCCATCATTAATAGAGAAAATTTCTTATACCAAAAGTAAAATTGTACTCTATGCTGACGATTCAAATTTAATCGTTTCAGGTAAAAATCAAATCGATATAGAATCTGCGTCTAATGAACCTTTCAAAAATTCAAGAATTTTTTCAAAATAATTCATTGTATTTAAACATTGACAAAACAAATTTTATTTCTTTTCAAATGAGACTGAACAAAAAAATGTTTTCTCCAAACATTAATGTAGGTGATACAAATATTAGTAATATAGTTAACACAAACTTTTTGGGTCTAGAGATTGATCAACATTTAAGTTGGAACAGTCATATAAAAAAAAATACTTACAAAAATACACTCAGGACTGTATACCCTTAAACATATGTCATTTTTATGCAATCTCCCTACTTTAAAATCTATTTCCTACGCTCAAATTCATGCTCACTTAGCTTATGGTTTGTGTGTGTATGAGGGAACATGTAATTATAACTTGAACAAATTACTATTATTACAAAAACAAGCAATAAGGATAATGTTAAAACTTAAACATGATGATCATGTAAGAAAGCATTTTACCTCACTTGAAATTCTAACAGTTTATGACCAATACATATTTGAATGTATACTGTACATAAAGAACAACCCTAATGATTTAATTTTTAGATAAGATATACATTCCTATAACACAAGGGGGGGAAATGATATCAATATATCTAAACACAATTTAGCTTTCTTTAACAAAAAGCCCTCTCAAATTGGAAGTAAATTCTTTACAGCTTTGCCTGTTGATATTAAACATGAACCAGAAATTAAGAAATTTAAGAAGAATCTAAAAACATTCTTGGTGACAAATCCCCACCATGCTTTATCAGAATGTCTAACCTGTTGTGTTTGATATTTGTCTTAGTTATTATCAAACTCTAGTTTTTTTAACATAAGGACCCTTATGTAATTAGTAGAAAGACTGACACTATTTAATATACTAGTTTGTACTCAACAAATAAAGAATTTTTGTCTAAACAAAAAAATCCTTTAACAGTAAACTTTTACCTCACTGTTTCAGAATTTGTTCCGGAACCATGGTGATAAGTATTTGGAAATATTTAAGCCACATCTTGAAAGGTTAATAGCAGATAAACATGAAAGTAATCAAAGATGTGCTGCGGAAATCATCACTGGTGAGTAAAAAAAAAAAAAAAAAAACTGTTGCTTTTACTGCTGCTTTCCATTCTTTTCGTCTTTTATTGATCTAAATATAAGTAATTTTCTTGGACTAACGGCATCAGCATCCCACCTGAGCAAACAAAGCCTCTTCACAAAAAAATTAAAGTCTTTAGTCACAACAAATATCAGGATTAAGTGACACTGGCACCTTCTTTAGATAAGGAGAGAGACTGGTCAGATAATAATATTTAATCTGTGTTGATTAATATTATGAAAGAAATTGTTCAAAGTTCGGCTTTTCAACAATTGTATGTATGTAAATTTGATATAATCAACATAATTCATTTTTTAAATAAAATTTATAAACTTAATAGAAAAATAAAAATGAAAATTATGTAATTTTTGCAACTTATTTTTTAGATTTGTAATAAAATTTGTTCATGAATTTACTTTGGTACTTTTTAGTATTGGTAGTACAAAACATAAAAATAAAAAAAATTGATCTATTAATTCAGTATTTAATTGTATAATGTACCATGTAAGAATCAGTATTACAGTATATACTTTCTCTTAGTACAATCAAACCTTGATTTTGTTGACAACGTGGGTTACAAAGTATTGTAATGTCGAACTGTAAGAAATGTACAATGAACATGAAAAACTTTTTTTATAATGAATTGTACTTAATTTTGTCTATAAATAAATAAAAAAATGTTACAACACTAAAAACAAGCTATGTATCCTACTGAATTGGTTTGAAGTTACAATACAGCGCTTAAAAGTATGTACATTACTGTACCTACAAGGCACAGTAATTTATGTCCAAAATATTGATAGTTTTTAACTGTTATTCACTTAGATACTGTTATCAAAGGCAATACTACCTGCAGCACGAGAAAACGCCTCATCACATGGTTGCAAGAAAAGCCGTTCTATACTGTAGACGAGTTTATAAACTGGAGGACTTTTCCTTTTTAGTAATCAGATTACTTACAAATTGAAAGTTTTAGTCACTATAAATATGTCACCTTGTATTTTACATTTTTCCTGAACTTGACTTTTAAAAATTCTTGTACCTTTTTAGCACTAGTTAGTATTATTTTTAACTATGACACCTATTCTGTACTCCATGTATATGAATAAAGTCTTCTTCTGATTCTGATTCTGATTGCGTTGATCTGCACCAGGACGAACCTTGCACATCCCGCAACAGACAATAATTTTGCCTTATCACGTCGTCGTTGACAGTGTCTAAGTATCGAGTGTTAAACTATTGAGGTTCTACAGAAGTATGCAACCTGTAGACGGTGCACAAACAGTGAAAGGGGCTGCCGGTTCATAGTTTTATAATTAGCAGATGCTGAGTTCAATAACTTGGTTGGTAATTTTTGTGATTGTTAATTACTGCTGTTTATTTAAAAATATTCCAAGGTTAGTTAGCATTAAATTTGATAGTAACATAGGTAAACTGTATTAAATTGCAGAATATAATTTACTCCTTGCTTTTGTCTAGGTTTAATTCGTGGTTCCAAGCATTGGCCTTATGATAAAGTAGAGAAGATGTGGCAATACCTAAGTCCATTGCTAAGAACTGCCTTTGCCAACATGACAGTAGAAACTGTCAACGATTGGAGTGTCTTAGCTGCCACTGCCTCTGTAAGTCTTTACTTTCTCATGTGTAAGAAGATGTAAGTTTAACATTTATATATCAGTTAGTCTAAGATTAGTTTTGTTTGCGAGTAAGGTTGGTACTCAGTAAATAAAATTTATGGATAAAAATGACTTTCAAAAAGAGAGAAAAAAATCAGCTGTCACTGCTACCGTCTCTCATAGCTACCAGGCCACATATGCGTCATCTCATTAAGAATTCAGTTGAGACTGAAGAAAGCAAAGTGTAGCAGTGCAGGATGGCTTAACAAGAAGAGTTCTGCAGCACATCAAATCTTTAGTGTGAAATGTAAAGTATCAAACAAATTTGCTATATTAGATTATCTAAAAGCCAAAGAAGGTCGTGTAGGCCTGGTGACAGGAAAGAAATAACACTTAAACATTTTTTGGACGATACCATCCATTGTCATCATAGGAGAGGGAAACCAGATACATACCTAGTGGAACATGTAGTGTGCAGGATTTCAATTTAGTCCATATATGGGTTTTTTCTGATGATAGAATTAAATATTTTAGATCCAAGATGCCTCAGAACAGAAATGGAGGGACAATTTAGTCAGTGGTCTCGGAAACTGTGCCTCTTGACAGAGTAAAGGGGGTGGTAAAGTTGACGTCTATCAGTATCTAGAACAAACTTAGATGATAGAGAAGACAGAGGCTAGCAATCTTGGAGCTAGAAGAAAACCCAAACCTATGAGATATTCAGAGACAGAATGGGATGGAGGTAGTGTCAGAGGAGACATTAATGTTTTATGTAATCAGTAAGTAATTATTTGTGTTTAATTATATATACCAGTATTAATACGTTTTATGTTTCACCTCTGAAGTGAACGTAGGCCTCCTGAATGTTGCTCACTAATCAGTATTGTTATATTATATATTTTTGTTACCCTACAGGAAAATCGTGATCCCAACAGATACCATTGGTTGTTGGAGCTATTAATGGAAGATCCGCTGCGTGAAGGAGCCTCATTTATTGACTGTGGGTATGTTCTCGTTAAAAAAATGTTTATTTTTTTCTAACCTAAGTTGCAAACTCATGTTGTCTTGCTGAACACTTACTTTCATTTAAAAGTACTATTGACGTTTTTTTTCATAGAGATATGGTTAATATTTGGTGTCAATGATGACAGAATTAGCAAACTATTAAATTTTTCAGTCATACAAATTAAAGAAAAAAATATCAAATATATACATATATATATATATATATATATATATATATACAGTATATAATGTGATAGGAAAGACATGCATTAGCAAAAATATTTGGAAAGATATGTCTATTAATCAAAAACACTTGAACATATAAAATATGCAACACAATTTAGAAACGTTTTTAGTGTTACAGGCATCTTTTTCAATCTGTAGAAAAGATTAAACCAGTTACAAATGCGTTTAATAGAAAACTCAACAGTTATAAATTTCTATTTTTGAACATTGACAAACAATCCGATGTCGCATTCATATCAATTGATTACCAAAACCAATCAAGACACTAATACCTCACCAAAACAACTATACTCTCATTATTCGCTTAGGTTTAAAAAATAGTATTCAGAGTGGCTGCAAGTCAGAAAATGCTTTGAATTAACACGTTAGCTACCGCCATTCGAAAAGAAAAGACTATATATGTAGCCCACCACCACCGCTAATTAGTGGCTCATAAGGGTTATCCACAGACTGCCACTGAACAATTGTGGCGCTTAGGGTCATTACAATAGACTGTCACCTCAACATTTTGGAGGTGTACCTGCAGTACTAAATAGCGTATTGCTGTTCGACAGTATATTGTAGAGGCTTAATTCATTTATTGTGGGCTTCGGGAAAGCTTGCTGCATCTTTGAGGCCTTTTGTCTGTGAGTGGACAAACTTATGACGTCATTAAATATTTGGCTATACTGCAAGACCAAGTTCTACGCAGTTACAACACTGCTCAGCCCAGTACACGTAGCCAGTAACTTGCCATCCTTCATAGTGAGTTGGTTGTTAAGTTGTTTTGTAGTTGTAATGTGTGGAATTGGCTGGAAATATAAGACAAAATTATGTAACTGATGTGGTAGTAGTTGTAAACTATGTAGGTAAAACCCTACTTTTTACAGTACAGACTGAGCGCTGAACATTTGCGGCACTAATGAAAATGAATGAAAAATTATTTTTTTAGTAAGTATAGGATATATATATTGAACTATTTTTACCCGTATCAAACTTTTATTCTTGGTCTATAACAATGGCTACGCTCGTTAGGCTTGGTCTGTAGGTAGGCTATCTTCTTAGAAGCACGGGTTATGATAAGGACCGTGTGGCTGTATATTTGCGGCGGTTGGTTTTGAATGTGTTAATATGATGAATAGGGCAATAAGTGGGTTATAATCATTCAAGATTTCAAGATTTTTTAAAAACCATTTACTTCTGCTGTTTTTTCAACAAGTTGGCACCGGTGGCGCAGTGCTGTAACCCAGCTACTTGGGGACAAAGTGTTGAGGAGATTGTAGGCAATAGGTTCTATGAGCATAGAACGGTCCTCTTGATACCGACATGGCGTTCGGTCAATAGTTGCCATCGACATGGACACTACTAGAGAAGTTTGGAGTGTCCATGCTGGATGGTAGTCAAGATTCAGATGTTGTGTAGGGAGAAGAACTGATTGTTAGGCTTTTCAGTTAGCTGAAAATCAGACCAACACTACGTGGTTCGGCTTCCACTTTAAGCTGTAGATTCTTAGTTGCCCTGGCTATTGGACTATTGAAAATAGTAAACGATTATATAAATAGCTCTTTCTGAGGAACAGTCGACCTTAGATAATAATGACTACACTCGTTCATCTACAATCATCACACTCTTTCACCCAAATAAGGAGTCATCATTTCCATATCTTGAGGATCAGCATCGTAATAATGAATTGTTTGGTTTTGAGTTTGTTGTGTAAAGGTAATTCAGATTGATGTTTCCAGTCGATTGTGTGCACTACAAGGAGCCCTCAATCAGCAAGGATGGCGAATAACTGAGCTGTCAAGCAGGCTACTAGAATACCTAACCCCCAAACTGTCTCATCCCTACCAGCTTTTGCGTGAGAGGATCGGAAGGTATTGGTACCACTTTGTTAGATTGTATTTTATGCTAATAGTGTTTTAATAAATATGTAACTAAAGTATTAATTTATTTTTTGTCTTTGAGATGACAAAGTTGTATCGCCATAAGATCTAAGTAGAAGAGTAAATATTAGACATTGAATTTATTCTTACTCATATGCTTCTATTGGAACTGTGTACCAATAGCATGTTCAACTTGTATTGGAGTGATTACACTATAATCCTCTCAAGAAAATGGAGATAAGTATGTGGTAGTATAGTGGTAAGTCAGAACTCTTACCTTTCTGTTCATTAACTGAGATGTGAGGTGGATGCCTTGTGTGTGGCTGTTTTGTTGTTGTTATGTCTCATCAGGTAAAGATAGGTACAAACTGAGTTGATGCCGTATAGTTATCTACTTTTTCCTAGTAATTTAATTTGATTTTTAACTGAAGGAAAAGTGAATGTATGATATTAAACATGAATTTGATAAAATTTTCAATTACCGTAATAGTTTTGTGTGTCATGACATTCTAAAAAAAGCTTGCAATCAGGTAAAAAATTACAGAATTGCCTTGCATTTACCATAATAAAACCCTGCTTTTTGGTAGACTATGACAACAGCATAACTGGTGCCTGGGATTGGATTAAGGGAAAATTTTAATGAACGATTTTATTCGCAAAGAATTAAACAAAAGCTGCTATACTGTGATTCAATGGCAATGATTAATCAAAATTGAAGGTTTTGGTGTGAACAAGGGGTGATAAAAAATTAATCACTCAAGTCTTATGTTACTGCTTACTTCTAAAATTACAGATACACGTATGGCCTGTTCAAATTCACTTTATTCACAAATGTACAGCAAGTATAAAACAGTGTCAAAACAAAGTACATAACTATTAACAGTCATTGAAATATTTGGACCAAAATATAAATGAATACACTCTTCTTTTAAATACATGTGATAAATGTGTACAAACAATAAAACGGTAAAATATGATGAAGTACATAGACAGTCTATTCGTTTTAGCTATTTAGCTTACAACTTTTTTTAAAAGAGACAGTCCATGTACATTTTTTAGTTTTGTCCACTTTTTATTTTACTGTAATATTTTTCCCGAATGTTTGCGAGTCGCATCATTCAAAAACTGGCCTGCAATTTATGCATATGACTTCTTGTAAAGATTGTGGCACTTAAAGGATTAATTAATTAAGGAAAGTATTTTGCAAAGATTCTAATAGTTGGTGTATTTCTTTCAATAAGTAAAACTATTGTCAAAAATTCAAAATTGGGAATTGTATATATTAGTCATATGACACTGCCTCACTTTAAGCCCTAACCACACTTAAGTTTTACTCAATATTATAAAATTTACTTAATTTTGTTTTGTAATTAGTGTGCTGGTTAACATATTTGCTGCTGATCTACCATCTTCGGGCATCAGAAGAACGAGAGGTCCATCCATCAGCCAGTTTGTCTCTGGAATAATACCTCAACTCATGTGCCTCTACTCTCTGTCGGAAACTAGCAGTACCCACTTATCAGGTATAAATAGACATAAAACTCCATTTTTCAACCAACTCTTCACTTTAAAGTTAAACACTGCGCCAAGTCCATATCCTGATTTTTTTTACAATATTCTTCAAGACAAAACTACTAATTACCTGTCAGAGAAATTTGTTTACTTTTCACAAATTAGTGTGCATAGAACTAAACGTGGAGAATCAATGTTAGTCATTCCAGTCCATTGCAGCACCACTTTCAATAAATATCTCATTGTCTCCGCATGTAGATCTGGAATGCTGTGCTTGATAATAACAGATCCATTGATAACCGCTCCCGGTTCGGGGTAGGGTTGAGGTTTTCTGCTAAGGGTCTTGTGCAAGTATTAACTGGTGACACTATTGCTTTGTGGTGGTTATAACGAGTGACTGTGTTGAATGAATTTATTTTTTGTAAAAATAAATTGTAATTAACAACTATATTTATTTGAGATAGTCACATTATTTTTTTAATTCAAATATAACGTTTCTAATTTTAACTTTATATGGTTAAGTTTGTCGTTGTAAAGGCTATTTTTATTTTCTTGTGTATTGTGATTTATATTTGAGATATGTGAGGTTAAGGTGTATAGAGGGCTTTGTAGCACGAACTTAAAAGTGAAATAAATATGTTTTTCATTTCATAAAAAAAATAGTTAATCTATATGTACATATATAATCCAATTACCACTGACTCGCTTATCCTTGAATCTCAAAAACTACTAAACCTCTGAGGAGGATGATTGGTCTTTTGTTCTAGGTGTGCAATAAGAAAGGATTTTGAAAAATTCTTCGTAGTTCCGAATTGGTAGTGTTTTAGTGTAAAAATTTTTAAATGTTAAAAACATTGTTTTCCTGTTTTGCCTGTAGTGACTAAATAAATGGTTCTATTGAAAAATGACTATCCGTTTAAACATTATACAAGGTTCTTCCAGAAAGTAAGTTCCATTTGTCTATAAAGCTGAAATATGGCATGGAAGATCTCTTTAGGGTGTAGATTTGCATTGTGTAGTGATTATCAACAGATAACCAACAGATAATCAAGAAAAAAAACTTCCTTGAGTTTCTTACTGTCACAAAGACAAACTTCCACAGAGAAATTACAATTACATAATCAAAACTTTTTTAGTTTTATATTTATTTGTTTCAGCCAGTAGTGAAGCCAGCGGGAGCTTAATGGAAGTTTGTTCCCCCTTGAATGACACAATTAGTACCATCGAGGAAAATGGAAAGAATAAAACTATTTGTCTTCTGAAAACCAGTAAGTAAAACCAATGTATTCTCATAACAAAAAAGGATTTTTTTAATACAAACCGATGATTTAAAAAATGTCAGAATAGTGTTTTGAATTGATCTTTGAGATATTAATCATTGATTTCAGTGTTTTGTTTTAAACCTTCAAGGTTTCAGTTTTCTTAACAGCTTTTTCAGCCAATCAGCTTATAAAAGAAAAGAAATTATAAATCAGTCATCTGTCATTCACTGATTTGTTAATGACAAGAGTTGTGGTTAAAACAAATTGTGTTGTATCTTTGTTTTATGATGGAACAACAATTGATATAATTATAGTTTTATAAAAAATATGCTTCATGGAGATTTTAAATTTCTTTTCTTTTATATTGAGATCTTAAAATCTCTGAAAAATAATAATACAAGTAGAAGGAAAAATGGTTGATTTTGAGTTCGCCCTATAGGGTAGTTAATTAGCTGTCTCGTTGGGTATATGTCAGTGAGATCGAGGTACGTGTTGTTATACATCATATTCTATGAAAATAAACATTAAAATAACAAAAACAACTATTTTAAGGCTGGAATACTTACTCAACCCAAGATCTGCTTTTTCAAATAAATACAATATTTAAAATAAATTCTTTAAAAATGTACAATAAATTAACCTTAACTATTCACATTTCTTAAAAAAATTTTAATGAACCCAATGGTAAAAAAGTAGTTTTAGGCATGGTCCTGTTGAAATAAAATTTAGAATCATAGTGAACACATGATCTTTTACACTACTTAACCCTTTTACCGCCGGCGCCCGTAGCGTTGGGACGTGCAAGAACCGCCAAGGTATTTTTTGAGAAAACGTGAGCTTTTACTAGAACTATTGTAGAATTTTTATTTTTAGAGGTATCAGAATGATTTTTTTTTGTTTTTCTTGTCATTATATGGGCTTGTTGGCAATGACTTAACATATCATATTTTGTTATTTCTATAATATTTTTTTTTCAAAAAACGAGTTCAAAATTACAAAAAAAAAATTCCACTTTGAACCTATATAAGTGGTTGACAAAAAAATCTTAGATACATTTGTGTTTGTTTATCTGATTCTACATATATTTGTTAGTCTAAGGTGAAAAATTCATGGACTCACCATAATCAGGAGGGTAGGTATAGTAAATCTTCTTTTTGTCGACCAATTCTCTAATTTGGCTGCTTTTTCCATAACAACTTGTTCACAGTTCATGGCACAATAGAGTTTGAACGATTCCTTTTACTCATTTTGCAAGTAAATAATTGTAATATAAGTACAAACTAAATAAAACAAACAAATAACTCATATAAACACACTGCAAACAAACACCAAGACTGAACACTGAGTAACTGACAGCTTGAACAATTCGTATCACCTGTCTGGTAAACCACTAAAGTTTTTTTCCCAAAGACTATCGAAAAAATATTGCGAGTTATACAATGGACTATAATTATGTTTAATATTGTCTTCTAATGTCATTAACAAAAATGTTGGTGGTTTTAGTTCATTATCAAGCAATTAAAACGTAAAATACTACGCGTCCGTACTGTACGGATGTTGGCGGTAAAAGGGTTAATACAGTGGAACTTGAATAATTCGAATCTGAAGGGACCATAACAAAAATTCGAATTATCCAAAAATTCGAATTATACAAAAAAGGGCAAAAATATTACTCAAACCTTATGTTTAAAAACAAAACATAATTTTATTTAACATAGTGTAACATTTCTGTGCTGTTGTACTTTATGTGAACAAACTACAGTAATGACAAATAAAAAAAAACAAATAAAACTTGTAAAATTCCACAATATAAATTAACAATAAATACAACAAAGAATTGTATGTACTGCATTACAACTTATATTGTACCTAGTTACAGTGCAATGCATTGTTAAACAGTTTAGGCTACAAGAAAAAGTACTAAAACGTGTCCATTTTACATAAAATTAAACATCAACATGAGTTACTGTACAAAAGAACTAAAATATACATACTTATTTACAAAAAAAGTTACAAAAGATACAATAAAAACGAAAGTGTTACATTGGCAGTACTGTCATTTCTCACTTACTGATTTTTAAAAAAGTCACGTATCTTACTTTAAATACTTTGCCCTTACTCTCTCTGCTAAAATAAATGAATCTAAATTACCCAGTGATTGAAAAATGGAATCACTTACATTGCTTTGGTGTTCGAAAAATATTCTTAGTTTATTTACATAACTGGAAGCCTCAGTCGCCGTTGGGATTGGTTGTTCAGCATCCTCGTCACCAAATGCGTCAGTGTCGTCGTCTGCAGCGAGGTTCGCATTGTTTATCTCCGCGAGTATGTCGGCGTCACTGAGTTCACCGCAAACCGCAACATCTTCATCAACATTGACAAAGTCTTCAAATGTGATGGAACCAGACACAATTTCCTCCCATCCATCGACTGCTGGCACCGGTTCATTCACAATGTCACTGTCAGCAACTTCAATCTCGGCTTTCACTGTCTTCTTTACTTAAACCCACTTTTTTGAAACAGTTCGTAATTGTTTTAGCTGTGACCTGATCCCAAGCTTGCTTGCACATTCTTGAGGTTTGCAGAATGTCAAGTTTGGCTTTAAGCGCATTTCCCTCCTCTGTGAGAATCTTTTCCATTAACAATTTCCTGTGGAATTGTTTAAGATTTTTTATTATGCCCTGGTCCATAGGCTGCACAACGGACGTCATATTTGGTGGAAAATAGAGCACTTTTACATTCTCCAGAAGTGGAATACTGTTGTGTGCAGTGCAATTGTCAATTAGGAGAATAATTGTCCGTTTTTGTTTGCCAATCTTCTTGTCAAGCTGCAAGAGCCACTTTTCAAAAAGTGCACTGGTCATCCAAGCTTTTCCACTGGATTCATAGGGTACTGGTTTTGTTTTTACATTTTTAAAACAACGGGGGTTAGCCGCTTTTCCGATCATTAAGAGAGGAAGTTTTTCTGTTCCATCCATATTGGCTCCAACAAGCAGTGTAACTCTTTCCTTGCTTAGTTTACCGCCATGACATTTATCGTCCTTAAATGCAAGGGTTTTATTTGGGGTGCACTTAAAAAAAAGCCCAGTCTCATCAACGTTAAAAATGTCTTTAGGGTCCCTGTCTGCTATCATTTCTTGCAAGTCTTTCTTCCACTGATCTGCATCGCACTTGTTAACTGAACTACTTTCTCCACAAATTGATTTAAAGGAAATGTTGTTTCTCTCCTTAAAACCATCCAACCATCCTGTGCTGGCTTTAAAATTATGTTTATCCAATTCATTAGCAAACTGTTCAGCCTTAACACGCATAAAGGTGCCACTTACTGGAATTTTTTTGTCCCACGCCTGTTTGAACCATTTCAAAACACAGCTGTCCACATCGGGGTTGTCCGGTTCCCTCACTCGTTTTCGTCCTTGTCCACTTTCACTTTGACTTCTCAAAATTTTGTCTTTATTTTTTAAAAATGTCGATAATGTGTTTGGTGGGATACCAAAGTCTCTGGCGATCTCGGCTTTCTTCTTTACGCCTTTCTCCACCTCCTTAATCACCGCTACTTTTTCGGCCAAAGTTAGCGATTTATAGGTTAATTTAGTTTTGGATGATGACATTGCAATAAGTCACACACTACAGTACAGTATACACAAGTTCAAACTAAAAACAGTTTCTCTTAACAACATACAGTAACAAGGATACACAAGCACAACATGACCGGACGGCACGGATTTGACAGTCAGAAATTCAATTGGCAACTGAACCGACGAAACTGTCGCTGTGGCGCTGTGATAGACACAAGACAACTGGAAAGTGGGGGTGGGAAGGCACTGACCTGGGACACTACGTAGCAGGTAGCCGTCCCAACCATCCCGTTAGGATGGGGTGTGAAGGCGGAAGTTTTAGACGAAAATAGCACGCAGCTGTCCGGCGCTAATGAGGGGACGGAACAATGACACTCCGCCGCTGTCTAAACTGCCCAGAAACCGTCTTTAATTGTATGTTGTTGACATCAAAACTTCGAATTAACCAACAAAAAGTTCGAAATATCCACAATATTTTAACATTGTTGACATACAAACTCCTAGGGACCAACCAAATAATTCGAATTAAAGAAAAATTCGAATTATAGAAGTTCGAATTAGCCAGGTTCCACTGTATTCAACATCTTATTGCCTATCAATTATATTTTTCTAGATTTACATATAATTTTCATGTAAATTATCTTGAATCAAAAGGAAAATACAATCCTGTAAAGCGAAGCAGTCAGACAAATTTTCAGTACTCTTACATAACTTACGCCGTCAGTGTGATATAACAGCTACAGTTTGACAAATACAACTTTTAAAATATTCAGTAATAAATAATAAGGGACACAATCAGTTGTATGCAGGATGAGTGCATTGGCACAGTATGATTTAGTTCATTTGTCTTGTTTTCATTTTAGATGCTCTTTTTTGAAGATGGCTTTTAAACATTAGTGATTGATTTAATCTTACTCCCAGTTACTTGCTTTGTTAACACCAAAATAAAGAAGAAAATTAGTGATGCTATTTTAATTTTTCCACACCCGTACAGACTTCATTTTTTATAAACTCACTTCTACTCTTATATTAACCATGTTAATGCTTCTTTATCACAAAATACTTACGAACTATGTTTTGAATTGAGTTCATTGCTGTTTAGATATTTGTTTCCAAGAGCTAGGTTGATTGTTTCTGAAAGGATGAATCATAATACGTTTATGACATGAGTTTACAGTAATGACAGGTTTTTGTCTCATATCTTGTATTCTGTGTAAGTCTTTGGAACAATTACTGTCAAGAAAATGGATTTTTGACAGTCAAAGGGTAAATTAGGATGTACCTAACCTGCTTGTTGGCATTGTCCTCTGAGTCAGGATTTTGTTTTCCAGTGATCAAGTGGGTGACCAACAGTGTTGTAAGGAGTAACTACAGCATGATCCCAGAGTTTTGGGCATTCCTGCCTCTTGTGAGCCTCATGGAAAACTATGAAGCGGACGATGAACTGAATAAAATATGTTCCTCCATGCTGGCTGCTTTGGCACAATCCTTGGTCCTTCCAGAGTTCATGCCTACAGCCCTCTCTGCCATACAAGAGGTATTGCTCTGTCCTCCACGTGTTTTTATTTATGTTATAAAAAATGCTGTTTTCTACTCGCTGTAGCAACTGTTCTCCAGGCTTAAGCGACTGGTGTCACTAATAAATAAAGCATCCGGTAACAACCTTTTCAAGGTGTTAACTACAGTATTTACATCATCGAACGTTTCGCCCATGCTGTTCATATATGTGGTGTCCTCAGTAGTATCTCTAATAACAGCATGGGCGAAAGGTTTGGTGAAGTAAATATTGTAGATAATACCCTGACGCTGTCGTTACCGGAAGCTTTAGTTATTAGTAACTGTTCTCCATTCACCTCTGAATCTCCCCCAAATTTCAAACCTCTCACTTCCTGTGTAATTAAATCTTGTTTCCTTTTACAATTTAACCTTATTCGTTTAACCGTTTTTACATGGTTGAAACTTTACAGATTATTTTATAACCGTTAATAAGTGGTTAGTGAAACGGTCATAGTGTTCCTATTTTAATTTACATCAAGTTATGCTTGAGGAAACCAAAATAAGTTAGCTTTCTGGATAAGATAAATATCCAGATAAGACTAAATCTTACTCATAAATACATGTGTGCGTTAGAATGGAAGAAGTGTATATTTATGACTTTTTTTGTATTATGAGGTGTGTTTGAGCCCCTGTATTTGTATGTGTAAGCATTCACCAACTCTGTTAATATTGTTACCGTAATAATTATTTATTTGCTATACACTCTTATTTGTTGATCAATTTATCATTTATCTTCAGTTGTTTGCTTATGTCTTACATAATTACTTTATTTCTCTAATATTAGGTTAGGTTAAAGGGCTTTAGGCCAAGAATTAGTATATTGGAGAGATAGGACATCAGCAAACTTACCTTAGAAGACAAGTTCACTAACACCAGAGTAATAGTAACAAGCAGAAAATAAACACATAATCACACAAATTTTCAATACCACTGGCACTTTCTTCAGGTGAATAGGGAGAGAGGGGGAGGGAGGAAGAGACTGACTGACATGGCTTCCACTATTGCTGGGTAGGTGGCTGTGGTGGGGGTTGTACATCCATAGAGCAACACTCAGGTATAGATTCAGTACTTCAGTTAGTATATATATGAAGTTTGCTGATGGGGAAGTGGCTGAGAGAAAGTGGTCTATCTTATGTTCAGATTAGGTGGGTCATGGGATTTTGTTATCCATTGATGTGCTAATTCCATCCTTTGGAGTTGGGAACTACTGGCATGGGAAGGAAGGGATCTGATTACTTTAGTGGTGTAACACTGATCAACATTTTGGTTATGGAGAAGAGTATGGTCAGAGACAGGTTTTTCAGGATTTTGGACTTTGCAATCATGTCTATGGCCATTCATGCATTTTCGAAGAGTTTCACTGGTAGGGCGAATAAATTGGGCAGGACAGTGCTGACACTGGAGTTGATAAATTAGATTGGTGGACTCACAGGAGTGGTTTCCAGGTATCTTGTAGGTTAAGGAGGTAGTGGAGCTGGTAAAAGATGTGGCTGGGAGATGAATAGGGCAGGTTTTGCAAGATTTCTTGTTACAAGGATTAGAACTGGGTGGTTGCTGGTCTTTAGGACAGGTCAGAATGTTGGGATCAGGTAACTTAGGATGAATCAGGGTTTGGCGGAGGTTTTTGTTTTGTCTGAAAGTCACAATAGGAGGTTTTTTAAGGAGATCTTTGGTTTGGGGGAGTTTTTAAGATGCTGAAGCTATCTTTCAGGATTTGGTTGAGTTTCTGTAGGCCATGGTGGTAATTAGTGACAAGGAGTAAGCATTGGGAACTGCTTCTGGTTTGGGGTTGGTTTTGGGACTCAGCTAAACAGATTTGGTTTTTAATAAGGTTGGTAAGGTAACCTCTTTTTTGGAATGCACTGACAAGTTGGTTGTTGTATTTATTTAGGTTTCTGGGAGAGGAAATGATATGTTTGGCACGGGCTAGACTATAGGGTAGGGAGCGTTTAGTGTTGTTGGGGTGACAGCTGGTATAGTGAAGGTATTGTTGTTTAATTGTAGGTTTGATGTGAATATCAGTTTTAAGGACACAGTCCTCCAATCCAATTTCAACATCAAGGAAGACTATGCGTTCAGAAGAGGATTGCCAGGTGAAATCAGGGATGAAAAGTTAAGTAGGGTTGTTTTTGAAGGAAATTCTTCTCCAATTTACCCACGAACAGGTTGGCATAGGAAGGGGCCATGCGGGTGGTAAGGAAGTTGTCGTACTAGAGGTTGGAGTTTGTCATCGACAAAGGCAAAGATACGTTCGGTAACAGAATTACAGCTGGCCATAATAGGCCTACCAGGGGGAGGGATGGTGCCTTTATGGATTTTGGGTAGGATGTAAAACTGGGGTGGAATAGGCTCTTCATTGATAAGCAGGATTTGGCTGCAGTGGTTAGGTTTTGGTGTTTATCATGATAAAAGAGGAGATTTTTCAGTTCTTGGTTGTGTTTTTCGGTTGGGTCGGAGTCAAGTTTTTTGTAGATGGTGGAATCAGACAACTGGAGGTTAATTTCATTGATACAATCGGATTTGTTAAGATTAACAGTGGTGGAACATTTATCGGCAGGAAGGATCATTATGTTGTCATTGGATTTTAGGGACTTTATGGCTCTGTGTTCAGCGATGGTAAGGTGGTTCTGATCTTTAGGGAGTTGGGAGAAGAACTGACGATCTGATACTTTTTGGAGGATGAAGTTAAGGTAAAGTTCAATAGGATGGACAGGAGGTTGTGGTGGTGGGTCAAAGCTAGAGGGAGGTTTGATGCACGATAGGCAGGTTTCAGGCAGGTTTGTAGGATTAGGGTTGAAGGTATTGTTCTCAAAAAACATCTTTAACTTCAGGTTGCGGCCAAAGGAAATGACATCAAAAACTAAGGAGAACTGGTCTAGGTGAGAAGTAGAAGTGAAAGTAAGGCCTTTGGACAAAATGCTCAGCTTGGGTTCGGAGAGGGTATGGTTTGATAGGTTATACACGGAATGGTTGGAAGGATTGACTGTTTCCGTAGGTTTGACACTTGAGGGGGGGAAGGGTTAATATAGTTGGTAGAGGAGTTGGTACTCAGTTTTTTGTGAAGAACAGGGAGTTGGCCAATGGGTGTGGGTATATTAAGAAGTCAGCTAGGTTAGGTTTTGGGCCTATAAGAGGATAGGTGGATTCAAGATTAGGCTTAATTTGAAGGGATTTATTTCTCTAATAATAATGAACTTTATATTTAATTGTATTCAATATGTGTGGATTGACCATACAGATATTTAGCTATGAGGCTTGTAAACCTTTGATGTTTACTTAACTGTTACACTTTGTATAAGATTCACTCATAAGTATTAATAATAAAAATAATAAATTAAAAATGAATATTATCAGGAAAAATGAGACAGTGGTTAGATTACAACAGGAAATGCGGTACAGGAAATGGAGTTGGTAAAATTTGAGTAGGGCTTCCGGCGAGTGTTAACTCGGGAAGCAAGGGATCGGATGTTAAGGAAGCAGGGTCAGCACTGTACACAGGATGACCAGAATAATAAAATTTGAGACTCACCAAAATTAGGCCGATGAATGCTGATGTGACGAAGATTCAGCAGAAGGTCAGTTGTTCCGCCCATCGTGAAAACGGGCCTATAGGGTGATCCGTAATAGGACCACGGAGGATTATTGGTTGTTCCGAAATTGTAGGCGTGCCCAGTGAGTGGCAGGGGGAATGGGATACTAGGGAGAGAGTTGGAAAAGAAAAGGAGTCTAAGGAGAGTTCGGCAAGAGAGAGGACTTCGGGAAATAGACCAATAGGGAGGACCAGCACCTGGTGGTCCAACTACCTAGACTTCGTCAACCCGCCCTGCAGAGCAAACACGGGACAATCTAGACGGAGGACTTGGAGCTACGGTCCAACCCCTGGCGATATCAACCCCCGGAGGACTTCACGAGCGGCCAACCTGAACCTGAGGGACGACCGGACTTGCAGCCCATCCTGAGGACCACCTCAAGTGATTGCAAGCGCCGCCACTCACCCCCAAGGGACCACAAGCAACTCCAGACCTAACAAGCCCACCTGACCCGAAGGGACAAGAGGACACCGACTCCACTACGGCCCGTGGACACCCCATACCTGCGGTAGACGAGTCCAGGGGTATGTTAATACTGTTCTGTTTAACACCTCCAAGGGTTGAGGGGAGCAAAATTTAATTTATGGGGGAAGGAATTCGGTAGAGTTCAAGTACGTTTACCTACACCAAAGCGTAAGCCGACAGGCAGTAAATTAGTCAGATGAGACGGTCATAATAATTGTAATTGAATGATATAATAGAATTAACTGTTTGAGGGAATTTAGTCTGGATTGTAAATTTAAATTATAACTATATAAATACGTAATTCCATGTTATGATCATTGTCCCGTATGAATATTGATTTTGAGTTGATATACATAGTCTATATAGAGAGTGAATGAATAAATATTGCGTCGAATATATATAAACAAGAATTATTGGATAAGTCTTGAGAAGGATAGAGTATAGCAACTAAGGCCAGTTGAATGTTTGGCTTATCTCTTGGAAATATATGTCAAATAATGTAAATAAAATCGTATGGTCAATTTAGTAGGTTGTCATAGGTAGTAAGGTGGATATATTATTGTTTAATTGTCAATTTTGATTGGAAATAATTGATTGATTATTCTTACGTGTAGCTTGTTATCGAATATATGATTGTCACTTGTTAGTGTAGACGTTTTGCACATATAAACTTATTTAGTTGATTATTAATGGGACGTTATATAATAATTTGGAGGATTGTGATTTTACAGTATAGGAGTTGTTGTCGTTTGTTGTAAGTAATATTCTTGAAAATATTGATTCCCCGGGCTGTATATTAAAGCCCATGTTAATAATAAATTGACGGAAGGTTTATAAACGTATAAATGTAATTCTATAATTTGTATTGTCTTGTATTGAATGAGAAGGTTATATTAAAGGAGGTGTATAGTATAAAATAGGATAAGATAGTTGTAATATTTTGGAAGGGATTGTAAAGATGAAATGCTGTAAAAATAATAAATATGTGTTGTACTTTCACCAGTGTCAATAGTTATTCCAGGTCCTGGTTTCCTACACTAGCTAAGCGAGTCATTAAGTTCAAGTTATTTCTCATTACTTATATGTCTAGTCATGGTGGTTAACAACCTTAAACACTTTACATTTTAGAGGAAGTAATACTCCACATGGTTTACAAAGATTTTACAACCCTTGGACTATTTAAGTCATTTCTCATTACTTATAATAGTCAGTCGTGATTAACATTTTAAACAATTTTAAGTTCAGAGGAAGTAAGGTTTGTCTGGTGGAGAAGTTTTACAGGCTCCATGAGGATTTTCAAATACCATGTTTTAAATTAAATTTAACATAAATTTTTTTCTGAATATACATTCTTTATTCACTATCCAGTTTTGGTTTTTCTTTAATTGAATGCAAACTGTGACTTAATTGTTATTTCAGGTCCCAATTTTCCTCGAATTAGCATTTCAGTGCCAACATTTTTACCCAGAGACCTCCTGTAATAAATTGAAATACCACAAATAATTAGATCATCTAATTATCCACTTGTCTGTGATTTATCTTTTTGGAGAAAGTAACCATTTATGAGTGTAGTCTGATAAAATATTCTTTACCCAAGTCCCATATTTGAAACACTACTTTCTCTCAAGTGTGTATTACATTAAATGGTACAGTTAAATATTTTTTATTTCCTAGGTTTGTGAAATGAGCTCATGGTCAGCGAGGGCAACATGTCTAGAGTTCTTTCAAGTATTTGTGTTCCACAATATGGCAATCATATGCAGCCAAGATTCTTGGGTTAATCAGGTATGTGTGCTACATTTTTTTCCCATACAAAGGATATGACAAAAAGAAATACACAGGGTGTTTATTTGAACATTTGCCACATTTGTTGCTTCAATACCGAACAAGTTAGCAAAGTTCTGTTTAAGGGGACCTTTATTATTTATTGGGAGAACCAAACAGAAAATAATTAGAAAATGGGTTATTACCCCGTATCCACCCTCGCCCAAACTCAAAAATTTCAAACTGCAACCTATACCATGTAATTACTCTTAACGAAAGCCCATTAAAAATGTAGAAATCTCACCAACCATTTATACACTATTTTTTGGCATTTTCAAAAACTTTTCTAACATGCGTTGAAAGTATAAAATACTACAAAACTTTGTCCAACCTGTTTAATTGAGATAGTTTAAGTGAAATGCCTATCATTTAATCATAAAATTGATTTTAAACACCACCCCTACTTTTAGGTATTTTTTAATTTTAACTAAACCTTTTTAAGTAGAACAATACATTTTAAAGCCCTAATAATGCTGAGAGATTTGGCATAAGACAAACATTTTGAAATTGGTGCACCAATTGTAAAGTTATAGTTGAAATAGTATTTTTTACACTGGTACAAATTAGAAACACCACATTACATAACGGTTGGTGTAATTTCAAAATAGGTTGTAACAAAACTCTACATTTTTAATGGGCTTTTGTTAGAGTACTACAAGGTACAGGTTGTACTTTGAACATTTTGAGAAGCTCACTTGTTCGGTATTGAAGCAACAAATGTGGCGAGTTTTCAAACACCCTGTATTAGAAGGCCCATAATTTCTTTTGTAATTTGTTTTTTGTGATCCAACACAACTATATTTTATATTGCCCAGCATTTTAATGCCTACACAAAATTATTAACTGCTGTATGATCAATATGGATCTAAAAATACAACTATTTGGTTTGTTACTAATAACTAAAGCTTCCGGTAACGACCGCGTCAAGGTGTTATTTACAGTATTTACATCATCAAATGTTTCGCCCGTGCTGTGACGTGGCATCCTCAGTGGTATCTCGGTAGCATCCATTGAGGATATTCTGGATAGTAACACCTTGACACAGTCGTTACCGAAAGCTTTAGTTATTAGTAATGACACCGGCCACTCAAGCCTATGAAATAAGATATTTGGTCTGTTGTCAGTACTGCTCTGTTTCATAATTGTTTTGTAACATCTTAATTTATCAACAGCAGACAGTTAATTGCAAAACTGTAAAAATTGTGTATACATCTTAGAAAATGTATCCCAATAAATGCCTGGTAATATCTTTGTAGTAAAAATATGATTCAACTCCCACCAAGTTTTAAAATTATTTGCTATGAATGGATTAATTAAAAACTGATGTGAATATCATATTTAAATGTTAAATGTTATAGCTAATAATTATGTTGTTTTATTAAAAAAGTTACTCTAGGATCAATTATAATTTTTTTAACTTCATTTGCCAGTTTACATGGTCCTGTATATATGTGTGTTGGACTTTATTAATTAATGAGTGAATTACTGATTGTTAGCTCAGTTGGAGATTCCAACCTTGAACTTTGCCCTCTGCAGTCCGAAATCTTAGCCATTGAGCTACCATGCCGGCAAGCTATGCTTAATATCTCATTATTTTATTATAAACTAATGTAATATTTTTGAAACACCTTCTACCTGGTTTGTTTCTCCTAAGACTGTTGACTCTTAAACCAGCAGTTGCTTTTACTTTGATTTTAGGTAATTTGCACGCTTATTTATTAAAATATTTTATTATTGTAAACTTACTTATATTTGGTATCATTTGGTCCACAAAGACTTAAAAAAGAACATTAGAATAATATTCAAGATACAAATATTTTTATTTTTCCAAAGAGCAACTAAGGATTTGTTTAAAAAAGGAGTGATGTGTACATGGAAATGATGTTATGTACACTAAAAATTGGAATTTATGTAATATTTTAAATTGTATGTAATTTTAATAAATATATAATTTTATCTAGTTAACTGGTTAGACCCGGCCACGCTTTATGACATAGTCTGATATTAACTCTTAGTTGTTACTTTTTACTTTTGTAGTCAGAAAAATAATGGTTGACTATTTGATTTTTTTATAAATAAACTAACTTACAGTTGTTTTCATAAATAAAAAATAATTTGGTCAGAGTAATTAACCCTTTGACGTGTTTTGACGTACACAGTACGTAAAAAATCACACGTTGAAGAGTTAACATATAGGATATTGTTTGGATATAATATATACAAAATAAGCTGGTCACAGTAGCACTTTTTCAACACTAACATTTATTTGTGAAATGTTGAACACTTGAAATGTCTTGTTTCAGTTTACAATTTTAAAAAGTAATTATAAAGGGTGAGTCACTACTAACTACATTAACTTCACCAGTGGGTTCCACTGACAAGAAGGAACAAAAAAATTTCAAATAAACCATAGTCCGATTCTGAACCGTTTGGCTGTAATGGCGCATTTTGTGTGTGTTTTTTTTTTTTTTTTTTTTTATTACACAACGTTATTGTTAGTTTGTCCAAATGTCCTATGTCCAAATAAATTTTATTTATGACATAGGAAGTAATACCATTTGAAATATTATTAAATTCCCTATAAATTAAACTTAGTACTCCAAATAACAACCCCTTATACGTTTTGAAATAACTGTTAAGTTGAAAATTTCTTATGTAGACTTTAAACTTTAGGACTCAATTAAAGTAGTTTAATTGTTTGTATTCTTATGTTCAATTACTGAAAAAATGTCCTTATTTATTTTTCTTAAAAATGGTGTATAAATAGTAAGGGGTCATACGTGAAAAAAACGTTGAAATTTCGTAAAAATATTAATAAGGATACTGCATAAGAGTTCATAGCATTGGTTATAAATACCAAACTAATGACTGTATACCCTGTAATTTCAGTACTAGTTGAATTTGTTGGCTAAATTAGCCGATTTTCCTCCGTTTACTCTGCTAAACATGAGAAATCTTTTTCTGAATTCACTCACAGTTGCCTTCAAGTTCAGTTCATCACGTAGAAGTTGAGAAGTTACCAAAATCCTGTTACTTAACTCTTCTATATTTCGAACTGGTGTGCAATAAACTTTTTGCTTGATGTGCCCCCAAACATATTAGTCAATGGGTGTTGGTTTGGAGATTGTGGGGCCCCCCTATTGTTTCTCCTCTTCTGATCCACATGTTGAAAGTATCACTGATGTGCTGACGGACCTCAACGTTGAAGTGTGGGGGTGCTTCACTGCTTGGAAGACAATGCTCTGACGCAAATCCAGTGGCAAGTCTTGAAGGAGCAATGGCGTTAAGTTTTCAGTTAGGAAGTCCAAGTATTGAATGCCATTTAAGGCGCAGATAGTAGGTCAAGGTATGGTCCTATGAGTTGGCTTCCAATGAATCCAATCCAGATATAAAAACAGTTTTATAATACAACAATAACAAAAATCAGCTAATTATAACTATTTAGTCCTCAATCAGCTGATTTAGTTAACAGATTCAGCTGGTACAGAAATTATAGCAACACAGTCATTAGTTTGGTGTTTATAACCAATGCTATGAACTCTTATGCAGTATCCTTATTAATATTTTTATGAAATTTCAACATTATTTTCATGTATGACCCCTTAATATTTATACAGTACATAGTTTGAAAGATAAATAAATAAGGAAGTTTTTTTTAGTAATTGAACGTAAGAATATAAACAATTAAACTGCTTTAATTGAGCCTTCAAATTTAAAGGAGAAGGTCTACATAAGACATTTCAACTTAACAGTTATTTCAAAATGTATAAGGGGTTGTTATTTTGAGTATTATAGGGAATTTAATAATCTTTCAAATGGTACTACTTTTCACATCATAAATAAAATTTTTTTGTTTTACCATCAAACTAACAGTAAAAAGTCGTGTAATTTAAAAAAAAAACACAAAATGTGCCATTACAGCCAAACGGTTCAGAATCAGATTATGGTTTATATGAACTTTTTTGTTCATTTTTGTCAGTGGAACCCACTGGTGAAGTTTATGTAGTTAGTAGTGACTCGTCCTGTATAAAAAAAGCTTTGGTATCCATATTTTATATTCAATGTTTTCTAAGAATTTAAAGTGAATGCATTCACAACTTTTTGAGTGTTGTGTAGACAAACATATGGTAGTTTGATTTTTTATACATATTTTTGTAAATATAATTCTGTACCCATAAACTGTCGACAGTATGCAAAATTCGTAGTGTTACCATAAGCTTAGTCGTTTTAAAAAAAGTTAAAAACGTACAAAAATGTATGAATTCTAACATTTTTGTATTATACCAAAATGCAAGGGAGAAAGGAAAATTCTAAAAATATTTGTTTAAAAAAGCAGCAAGCATATCATGTTTAAATTGTTGTGCTCACAAATCATTCTGTTAACATTTTGAGAAAGAATTCATAGTCATGAGCCGTAAAAATGGGCTTATAGTACATATTCCCATCGTAGACAAATTAGTACAGTTGAATCAAATACCGTTTATAAAAAACTTTGAACTATTGTAAAGCATTATTTATCAACTTAAAACATGTTTTTTAAATGTGTAAGTTTTTAGTATGTTAGTCATGTATCATTGTTATTAGGTGAATTCACTAGTGCTGAGATTGCTGAAGGATGAACGAGTCGAAGTGCGGGAGAAGGCAGGAGAGATGCTCAGTGGGTTAATACACTGCTGTTTCATTTCTGACCCACAACAACTATTGGTAATTTTAAACAATTACCCTTGTTAATAGCATGTGTATTTTTTATAGAAAAAAATAAGGCCTGAGTATTGGAAAAATATTATAATGTCTTCAATATTTTTAATTTTTTTATCGTCATTGTCATTTTTCTTTTAGCGCTGGCACCTTCAGTAAGATTTGTAAGTGTCTGTAGGCTTTGTTCCTTCTAAGTATCAAAATAAAATGGCTTGTAATTTAAAATTATAGTAATAATTGTAATGTTATATTTATTATCTATAGTTGTATATAAAAAACTTGAATTTTACATTATAATTCAGTTCCAGTAATACTTGTGCAGTTAATATTTATGTTATAAAACACTAAAATTAACCCGGAATGTCTTAAATTGTAAATTTATACGTTTAGTAATTTATAATAGTTACTGTCACCCTTTAACCAATTGCAGATCATGTAGCAAGGTGCGTGCCGAGCCTAACGGTACAAATTAAATTCGCTACATGGTACTACACCTGTCCTGCCACTTTTTTTGTTATTTAAATTACATAAACATTATACTGACCATATTAGCAGTCTATCTAATTCGATCACAATTTATCCTCCATTTTTCTGGAAATCACAGACACAACAAAACGATAAGACCAAATGCAAGGACTAAATTCCCCAAACTAATATCAAGTAATTGAGACAACAGTGACAGGAATAGTATCAAAGATAAGATAAGGAGACAGACAGAAAAGTAACTCAAAACAATTGGGTGCATTGTAACAGTGATAACACTGACTCCAAGGGCCGAGTGACGCAACTGTAAACAATCAGTGCCGAATTTTGTGCATTACGTCATTGAGATATCGGTCCACTTGGCGTGGAATGTGAAGGCCATATCTTTTATCAGCAATGGGTTAGTAACTGAATGCATGAAAATAAGGAAATAAAATACAAAAATTCACCATCTCAGAGAAACCATTCATTCCATGTCCATCCCATACACACCAAACCTCTAAGAAACAATCAGACCAATCAGTAGTGAGGTGAGTTTAAGGTGAAAGAGCACAAGAACAATATTAGAGCAGGTGAATCAAAAAATTCCAAATTAGCAAAACATGCTTGGAAAAATAATCTCAGTTTTAACTGAAATAACACAAAAATACCCCACAATAAGAACCACATTTTTTTTTAGAATGAAAATTTCTAGAATTTGCTTTTATGAAAATAAACAATAACTCCACGTTTAGTCCAAGAGGTGGACAGGTTAGGTCCTTGAGGATTCCACTTTTATATGTAAACAAGTGTAAAAAAAATAAGCCTCAATGAACAGATTTGAAAGTTCCATGATTATGTCAACGGAGAGGTTTGTTCTTTCTTTTAGCAAAGAGTCATATGCTGTCTCTGTTTCAGTGATGTTGAGTGTTTATTTCACCAGTATGTTTATAAACAAGCATTCTATGTCAAATACAATATGTCACCTTCTGATGCATGCATGTCTATTGTCATCTCCTCAGTATGGCTTACTTAGTAATTCCTGGTTTTTAAAACATAAGTCTTGAAGGTAGTTGATATGTGAATTTTATATTTTTAATCAATATACTGTGCATTTTTTGGTATTGTTTCACATCACTTATTATAAATATACCATAAGTCTTAAGTTTTGTAAACAGATACATGGGGTTGAAGTTAAAGACTAAACTGGGCTTTAATATGTATTATTCGTTTGGTAAACAATTCTTTTTAATCAATTCAATGACCTTGATATCGTTCATTAAATTATTTGCTTACAGTTTATAAACGTTACACAGGCATGTAAAATTTGACTGTGCAGACTGATCTGAAGCGACTGGCATCCAAACAGAAAAAAGGAGGCATAAACGAAATAGCCAAGCGGCACGCCGGAGTCCTCGGTCTGTGTGCCTTCATTTCTGCCAACCCATATGATGTGGTAGACCCAGTTCCAGAGATTTTCCTCCTACTAGGATCACACTTGAATGATCCTCAGCCTATACCAGTAAGCTTTAACAGCAAAGAAGATTTTAATAACATTTTTTTGCTTGTGGATATTTTACTAAACATATTAGTATATTGGAGAGATAGGACATCAGCAAACTTAGAAGACAAGTTCACTAACACCAGAGTAGTAGTAACATACACAAAATAAACACATAATCTCACACACAAAAAACACAAACACAAATAATCTCACACAATGCCACTGACATTTTCTTCAGGTGAGTAGAGAGAGAGAGACTGACATGGCTTCCACTATTGCTGGGTAGGTGGCTGTGGTGGGGATGTTTAGTGGTGAAGGTTGTACATCCATAGAGCAACACTCAGGTATAGATGCAGTATTTCAGTTAGTATATTTATAAAGTTTGCTGGTGGGGAAGGGGTTGAAGGGAAGTGGTCTATCTTATGTTCAGATTAGGTGGGTCACGGGATTTTCTTATCCATTAGTGTGCTAATTCCATCCTTCGTAGTTGGGAACTATTGGCATGGGAAGGAAAGGATCTGATTACTTTATTGGTGTGACACAGATCAAAATTTTGGTAATGGAGAAGAGTATGGGCAGATACAGGTTTTTCAGGATTTTGGACTTTGCAATCATGTCTATGGCCATTCATGCGTTTTCAAAGGGTTTCACTGGTAAGGCCGATATATTGGACAGGACAGTGCTGGCACTGGAGTTGATAAATTAGATTGGTGAAATCACAGGAGTGGTTTCCATGTATCTTATAGGTTAAGGGGGTAGTGGAGCCGGTAAAAGATGTGGCCGGGAGATGAATAGGGTAGGTTTTGCAAGATTTCTTGTTACAAGGATTAAAACCGGGTGGTCTTTAAGACAGGTCAGGATGTTGGGATCAGGTAACTTAGGATGGACTAGGATTTGGCGGAGGTTTTTGTTTTGTCTGAAATTCACAATAGGAGGTTTTTCAAGGAGATCTTTGGTGTGGGGGAAAGCTTTTAAGATGTTGAAGCCATCTTTCAGGTTTTCGTTGAGTTTCTGTTGGCCATGGTGGTAATTAGTGACAAGGGATAAGCATTGGGAACTGCTTCTGGTTTGGGGTTGGTGTTGGCTTTGGGACTATTTATTAAATATTTATTTATAAATATATTAAATCATATTGATCAAACTGAGGTGATTGTAACTTTAATCTTCTCTATACTAATAATAGGACTCTATGGCCTTTGGTTGTGTAAATCATAAAACACTTCTCTCATAGTTGGCATGTTGGAATGAGATAAGAAATCAAATTGTAATAATCCTATTTAAAAATCTAAAGAGAGTGAAAAATAAAATGAATAGAAAACCATCACACAAAACAAAATGCAGGCAAGATAATCAACTACATACTTTTTTTTAAATGTGACTTCAGCGTTATTTATGTGAGTATTTTGTTTTTTGATAATGTGCATATAATATTGTGTTTAAGCTGTTTCATATAATCCAACTTTATCTGTATTAAAAATTTGTACTTAGTTTGACTTTCCACTACGTTTATGCATAGACTTAACAACTTACTTGTAGTCTCTTAATATATCATAAACAGACCACTTTAATCTAATTTTAACTTTTATTTCTATTTGATTCCGATTGTTATCTTATTTATTATCCATTGTATTATTATACACTTTGTTAACTTATTATTTACCTTGATCGTTATAATTTTGTCCACAGAGCAGTATTAGGAAAATACTTGGAGATTTCAAGCGAACACATCATGACAACTGGGAGCAGCACAAGCTGAAGTTTACGGAAGAACAGTTAACTGTTCTAACAGACATGGTTGTCCCACCTTCGTACTATGCTTGACAGGTATTTATCATTTTAAACCTATATATATTTAATCTAAGATGCCTTTCGTCAAATTATAAATAAATATGGATGGTCAAAGAGTCAGAGAGTTACTAAAAACTAAAACTTCTGGTAACGATCGCGTCAAGATGTTAATCACACTATTTACATCAACAAACGTTTCACACCTGCTGTGATGTGGCATCCTCAGTGGTATTTCTCTGATTGGAGTCTCAGAGATAGATACCATTGAGGATGCCACATCACAGCAGGGGTGAAATGTTTGGTGATGTAAATAGTGTAATTAAAATCTTGACACTGTCGTTAACGGAAGCTTTAGTTTTTAGTTCTAAGGAATAGTCGGCCTCACTTTGTAACAATGATTACATTCACCCATCTATACTCATCACACACATTCGAAACTCATATTTTCCTATATCTTGTCAATCGGGGTCTTAAGAATAAATGAATAAAAGTAGATGACGTAATAATGAAAAGGAAATTTAGAAATAAGTTTACCAAGCTAAAGGAACCAACATACTGGTACTGTAGAAATGTTATTAGTGAATAAAAATAATGAAGAATATTTCATAGTTGTGAGCACTTTGAGTCACGTTAGGTCACGCACTTTAGTCACGAGGCAAAAAACAAACCTGAAACATAGCAAATATGACTTAATTAACAGAGGATTAGGACTAGAGATTAAGTAAGTGGCTAAAATTGTCATTTATGCAGTCTCCGTTCAAGGAAGCCCTTGAAAATTTATATAAAATGCTTAGTCAAAATATAAAATGTGGTGAAAGGCTCAGATTACAGAGTCCAAAACATAGAGAATGATTTTTGTATACATATTAACACCAACTAAGTTTCGCATTAGAATCTCAATCCTTACAAAGCCTTTCATCGTCAATAAAAAAACTTCAAACAAAGAAACAAATTTTATTTAATTTTTTTATTGTTTTGCTATTAAAGTCACATTATTTGCTAGTTTTATAATATTAATTGTAAAATATACTCTATTGTTAAAATATAAATAGTTATAATTTGTTTAATGTTATAGGTTACGTCTTTTGTGTTGTAATTCAAAATGCGGGAGGACCTAACTGTGTTTTAATCCTTTTCTATGTATGTGTATTTGTTTTAGATTTGGATCCTGTTAAAAAAGACTGCTGTTGGCTTCCCTTTCGAGTGTGCCAAGGGGTGTTGGTATTTTAATTTTCTCTATATTTACGATTTTTTAATTTTAATGTTATGATGAGTATAAGAATCTTACTATGGTCTTGTTTTTTTTTTTTTTTTATTTTTTAAGAAAAAATGTTATATATTTATATTTTAATGTACAAACTGTGAAGATACTTTGTGAGTACAAAAGTTGACTTGTATAAGTGCTGTATAAACAATTTGTTATCAAATATTTAAATATCCATACAAATAACTTTTTTATTTATTATATATATATTGTAAAATGAATCCTCTCTTTTTGTTGTTCATATCAGAAAATTTACTGCCATATATGGTAAACAGTTAAAAACCACGTTACTAACAGTATTGCTTACCAGAGGTTCTTCTGTATCATTTTCTGACTCTCCAATTATATTTTAATATACTTGTTTGAAATTATTTAAATTGAGATCGTAATTTTTGTCCTCTCTTCCCTCTCCTTGATCACCTAAATTGTTTATGATCATCAAAGAGAGAGAGTAAAGTTGGTAACATTCTTACCTTTTATATAGACTTTTAAGAATTTCTCTCAAATAAGGGAAAAATAATTAAATAGTGAGTCATTTTTAATGGAGATTAACTTTAATTTAAAAAATTGAAAATAGCCTTCGCTAGTTATAACTTGCATGGAAGTATTGCGGTTTTGGCTGTATCATGAATGCATATTCCTCTTCATTTTGCTCCTTAGCAAACTTGTTTAATATTTCTTACGAATCTAATGAGTAGATAGGTCAAGTAAGTCACATTTCACGTACTATTATTTAATTTTTGTTGAGAATAATCAGATATGCCATTTGGAATTATCAGTAAATTTATACCCTAGCGTACAAATAACTCAAATAGCACACTTAAGTGTCTTATACTTGGTTATTACTGAACCTTATTGTTTATTTAATATTCAGGGTGAGAAATGCATTATTTCTTATATAAATGAAATGATTGGTTGATTTGGGTTATATAGATCATTTTAGGTTGTGTAATATATCTATAAGCCTGCTCAAAAGTAATGAATGACACCATATCAGTGACCTTCAGTCTCAACCTCAGTGACGGGATCACTGTCTCTAAACCTTCAGTTCTGAAACAGAATAATGAAACCTCCCTAATTAATTTATAATTAGGTTAGTTAAATATTAATATCATACAACTTGCTAGTTTTGTCAATCTTTGTCACATGATAACATCATCCATTGACGTTTCCGTTCTCACAAGTTGTCCTACACAGCCTCCTCCATTTTGTCTATCCCTTCTTGTTTCCCTATTCCTCCACTTGTTCTTCTGGATTCCTTTTTACCACATCCTTGCACACTTAATCCTTTCGCCTGAATAGATGAATAATGAATATATTTCCTCAGTTTTACAAACCAATCATACAGTTTCTATGGAAATAAATACCGCCATCTCTTCCAGTATTGATGGCTGGTGTTCACTATGCCTGTCACTAATTATCAGCCATTATGTTGCTTCTACTGATAACGTGGCTCCTGTGGCATTTGGCAATCCTTATTCTAATACAAACGAAACACAATATTCCCCTTAAAAAACAACTTAACAAAATAGTGTTACTATTAATAGATTTATTTTACTCCTAATCATAACCTAAAATTCTATATTTACAAGTTTACACTAATAATGAACAAAAAGAACATATTACAATATATAAGGCAACTCTTAATATTACTTTTTACTATTTTATCCAAAGCTTGTTAAATTTAAACTATAACATCAAACATGTTCTGTACATCTTTTTGATCAAGTAACCAAATTTTTAATTCATTTGAAAATTTCACTATACTCGTAATTCGCTTCAATTCTATGTGTGTCTTGAATGTACCTCCCCAGCAAGATATTCCATATTGTAATTTTGAGTGTATTAGTGCATAATAAATTAGTATATTAGACAGATAGGACATCAGCAAACTTACCTTAAAAGACAAGTTCACTAACATCAGAGTAGTAGTCACAAACACAAAATACACAAAATCTCACAAATTTTCAACACCACAGGCATTTTCTTCAGGTGAGTAGAGGGAGAGCTCCCCTCCCTCTAAACTAAAAAAAAAAAGAAATAGTGCATAATAAATTGATCTCAATAAATCCACATCGCATACATGTCTCAGAAAATAGAAATTTCTAATGCTTGACCTGCACTTGTTATTTAGTTGAGTGATATGTTGTTTCCATGACAGCCTTTGGTCCACTCTTATTCCTAAATAAGTGAAATCCTCTACTTTTTGTACTTCTTGGCATTTACAAGTATTTCTATTTTTACACATTTTATCGTGAAATTTGATATTATAAGCAAACTCAAAACTATCAAAACCAAAATTAATGTACTTTGTCTTAGATACATTCACTAACATACAATTTGAATTGCACCAAGAATTTAATAGATCAAGGTCTTGCTTCATTTGATTATATACTATCTCCTTGTCGTAGTTTGCGTATGTAAGAGCAACATCGTCTGCAAAAGCTGTCACTTTACCATTAAAATTTTTTGTTAACAGGCCATTTTTAAATATTAAAAACAAATTAGCAGATAGTACCGATCCCTGTGGTACGCCCTTTTTTACAGTTTTTGGCTCACTATATAATTTGTCATTGTTTACTATCTGTTTTCTTCCCATCAAATATGATCTGAACCAATTAAGGGGAATACCTCTAATTCCAGTCATTTCTAATTTCTTCAAAAGTATATCATGGTTGACCATATCAAATGCTTTTCTAAAGTCTATAAACAACGCCGATGTTTTTTTATTGCTATTTAATGCCTCATATATTATGTATATAAATCCTAAAAGTGCAGACTCAGTAGGTTTTCCCTTTGTAAAGCCAAATTGTCTATTGTAAAAAAAGGAATTACTGTTAAGGAAATCAATCAATCTACTTTTAATTAATTTTTCTAATACCTTAGACAACACTGGCAAAAGTCTTATAGGTCTTAGATTGTCTACTTGCTCTGAATTCCGTTTTTTGGTATGGCAATAATTATGCTGTTTTTAAATTTTTCAGGAAATACACCTGTTTCAAAACTTAAATTAAATATGTATTTCAAAACATGTGATATTTTAGTAGAGATTTTTTAAATAATATATACAGATAAATTGTCATTACCACATGACTTTTTATTTTTTAAACTATTTATAGTTTTTTCTATTCCATCTCTAGTTATTGGGGATATAAAGAATGAACCACTTTGCCCAGGAAAGCTTGTATCTACTACAGAGCTATCAGTTGGCGTTATCGGCTCAATGTTAACAAAGTAATTGTTTACCTCGTCACACATTTCCTGCTTATCATCCACCACCCTTCCGTTGTCGAGAACTATTCTACTCAGCGGCTTTCTTTCCTTATCACCAGTTAATTTATGAATTAGTTTCCATTGTTCCCTTGTATTTGCATTACATTGTCTGAATTTGTCTCAATAATAATCATTTTTAATTGAATCTATTTCTTTAGTCAGCGCTGTATTGAAGGTATTGTAATAATTTTTAAATTTTAAATCATATGGCCTTTTTTCACACCCTTATACAGTTTATTTCTCAAATCTAACTTTCTTAAAATATTGTTCGTGATTCATGGGCTTTTTTCCTTTTCTTTTACAAATTTCTTGTCAATAACTCGTTTCAACGAATTATGTTCTAAGCATTTATTTACACTATCATAAAACCTATCTATACAAACGTTAATATCTTTATTATTCAATATATGGTCCCAGTTGCATTTTTCAAGCTCCAACACAACCTTGTCTAAATCAGTTGTTACATGCTCTTTCAAATTTGGCTGTTCTTCAACAATCTCTTTTTCTATATGTAATTTTAATCCTATTACGTAGTGATCGGACAGACCCACATCAAATATCGCTGCTGAAACAGCATTTATATTTTTATGTCTTACAAAAACGTGATCTATGCAGGATTTTGAATTATAACCCACTCTAGTGGTTTGTTTAATTAGTGGGACAAAACTGAAGTTACTCATTAAGCTTACATAATTTTCACGCTCTATTGAATTGCAATTTAAATTCAGATTAATGTCTCCAATCAAAAAACAGTAGTGTTTTATATCAATAAGCAAGTCTTCCAAATCAACTAAAAATTGTTTAATTGTAAATCTATGCATTCTATATAAAGCTATTAGAGTGAAATATGTATCTATTTTTTTTACTTCTAATACCAGGCAATCTGTAGTTTTCATTCTATATGTCTATTTCTCTAACACTAAACTTACAATCTATATATACAATAACGCCCCCCGCTGCATAACTATCATTACACTTACTATACAAATTGTAACCCGGTAATTTATAGAAAGAAACCTCTTCCGATTTAATCCACACCTCACTTAAAATTATTATAGGTTAGGTTAAAGGGCACTAGGCCAGGAATTAGTATATTAGAGAGATAGGACATCAGCAAACTTACCTTAAAAGACAAGTTCACTAACATCAGAGTAGTAGTTACAAACACAAAATAAACACAATCTCACAAATTTTCAACACCACTGGCATTTTCTTCAGGTGAGTAGAGAGAGAGAGAGAGACTGACTGACAAGGTCTTAAACTGGCCGAACTCTTGAGTAAATAATTTCAGCTCGTTAAAGACCTCAGCTTTAAAGGCTTCCATCATACTGACTAGGAACTCCTTCGTCGATGCGGTTCCAGGAGTTGTCTTACTACTTCCTATAGATGAGGTGGATTTATTCTTATCCTTTTTACATGTTTCACACATAAATTCTTTCTTCGAACCTCTCGTTTTCACGTCTGCCGAGACACACCTACTGTGGAATTAATTTCCACAATTTCCCACATATTTGACACTGTCACACTCTTCACACGGATTAGCACAAATACCACAGTTACCAGCCATAATTAATTAACTTTATTTATCAAATACACTGCAGTTCTTTAAAATTTGCAGGTTAAAACTGAACGAAACTGCATGTGTGTCGCGTGACCTTGACACGAGTGCGGAGCAAACGCCTGTATACGTCCGTCCAGCTCAAACGACTGATAACAACTCCCACCTTCCTCTTCCGTCTGAGCGATCCCGTCCTTTCACGCAGCCTGCCTGCCCGGTTACTGGTGATGGTTCGGAGTCACCATTAATCCGTTGGTCCCCAGGTTAAGTGTTAGAGAGAGTGTAATGTATTTGGTTTATTTGTCCAATCGTATGTTTTTGGTTGGTGTTGGTTGTCATGGTTTTTATATACAAACATATTGAATGTTGTTTCATCATTTGGTATAGTGAAGAAACAGATTTGGACGAAAAGAAAAATGAAGTGAGTAGCAGAGTGAACAACAAATGAAGTAAGTAGTTCATGGAAACTAAGTAATTTACCCAGTTTTGACAAGTCAACCTGCAATTGGGATCAGTATTGCAGAAGACTTCTCAACAGATTTGTTCTAGCGGGAATACCTAGGTCTAAACAGGTGTTAGCAATACTTGATATGAGTGAACTTTGTTCACCTGATCCACCAGAGAACAAGTCGTTAAATGAATTACTGGCAATTTTGGGAAAACATTTAAAACCTGTTCCTAATAAATATGCAGAAAGAGTAAAATTTCATGCATGTTTCCGAACAAATGACGAAAATATTCAGAAATTTTCCTTAGTGTTAAAAAATTTGTCTAAACATTGTCAGTTTCCAACAGCATGGCTGGATGAAGCTTTAGTAAAACAATTTATAATTGGGGCCAGCTATGAGAGACTAAGGTTAAGTTTATTTAATATAGAAAATTTGACCTTTAATAAAGCAATTGAAGTAGGCTTAACTTTTGAAAGTAACCTTTCAGCCAACTCTCAGTAAAGATTCACAGCAGTACTAGCACTCGGTACTTCACTCGTTGAATAAAGTTGACGCACAGGCATGTAGGCCCTTGTCAACTGGCAAGTGAAGTTAAAAAAAATGCTGATAAAGTTTACACAGTGACATCCCAGAAGCAAAACAGGATTTTATCTAATAAAAATTGTAATCGGTGTAATAGTAAGAGTCACAGCCAGGAAAATTTCAAGTTGCGATGTGTTTTCATTGTAGAAAAATGTTCATATTGCAAAATGATGCAGGTCGGAATCACGACGAAGTATTCAACAAGAGGAACAAAGAACAGTATTGACAATCTTGAGTCTCAATCAAAAAGAGATGAAGAATGCTATAAGCTTGTTTGCAATGAACTGAAACCCACTGAATCAAGGGAGATATTAACAGTGCCTGTTAAACTTGGTTCAGGATTGTAAATTTTTCAAATTGATACAGGAGCTTCTGTAAGTTTGATAGGTAAAAAACGGTTTTATCAGCTATTACCAGACAATATATGCTTTAAAACATACACAAAAGAACATGTGAATTTACTTGGAAAGTTAAAACAATATATTTGTTAATAAACAAGAAAAATTAGTGACTCTTTATGTTGTGGACGGGGATTTTATCAGTATTTTTATTCTAGAATGGTTATGGTGTTTTAAGCTGGATTGACAGGAAATCTTTTCTAATTGTAAAGCAAACCGTTACGATTCAATGGTTGGGGAAATAAAGGGTGAACCTGGACAAACGAAAATACTACAACAGTAACTAAACTCATATAAAGAAGTTTTTCAAACTGATGTTGGTAAAATAAGAGGTATTTCTATTAGATTATCAGTCAAGTAAAGTACTAAACCCATGTACAAGAGGGTTTGACCTGTTACTTTTTCTTTAATACCCAAAATATCAACGGAGCTTGTAAGACTGGAAAAGGAGGGGATAATATCTTATTTTATCTTTTCTGACTATACAACTCCAATTGTTCCTATTTAAAAAAAAGATGGCACAGTGAGATTATGGAGAGATTTCAAAGTTACGTTAAACAAGGTTTTGTACGCAGATGATTATCCTATACCAAATACAGATTATCTTTTGTCTAAAATTGGAAATAGCAAGTATTACTTGAAGATTGATGTGACCCAAGTCTTTAACCAGTTGGAAGTGCATGAAGAAGATCGTCATTTAATTACAGTGAACACAAATAAGGGTCTTTACTGGTACAACAGATTTCCTTTTGGGATAACTAATGCACCGGCTATCTGGCAAAGAACAATGAACAGATTCTGAGTGGTATTTCTGGAGTTGGAATCTTCTATGATAATATTGGAATTGGCTCTAACACGGCAGATGAACATTTCTCTATTTTGAAACAAGTTTTTGAACGGTTAAAGCAATATGGTATTCGCATAAATTCTGAGAAGTCTTCATTTTTTAAAGATTCAATTGAGTATTGTGGTTTCAAACTTAGCGAAAAGGGGTTCACACTCTTCAAAACAAAATTGAAGCAATTATGTCAGTATCTGAACTAACATCTGTAACAGGACTAAGATCATTTCTTGGTTTAGTCAGGTTCTTGGAAGATTTATCCATCGGTTGAGTGATTTAGCAGCACCCCTTTATGGTTGTTAAAGTTTTAGTTTCAATGACAAATGCAAGGGAGCTTTTCAAAGAATTAAAAATGAATTAGCTTCAGATAGAGTTTTGGTCCATTATAATCCACAAAAACAGCTTATATTAGCTACTGATGCGAGTCCCTTTGGACTAGGCGCTGTCCTATCTCATAAAATGACTGATAGAAATGAGCGACCAATAGCATACTCTAGCCGTACACTATAACCTACAGAGCGTAAATATAGTCAGATTGACAAGGAAGCATTATCAATAGTTTTTGGTGGTTCCAAATCGATTCTATTCCTACCTATTTGGAAGAAAATTTATGCTGGCAACAGATTACAAGCCATTATTGCCAATTTTTCACCCTGAAAAAGAGCTTCCCAAATTGTCCGCAATATGTATGCAGCATTATGCTTTATACTTACAAGCTTTTAATTATGACATTTGTTACAGAAAAACTATAGAACATGGAAATGCTGATGTTTTGTCAAGGTTACCAACTGTATTTTTTTTAATGATGAAAGTAGTGGAGCTGATATTTTTCAAATAGAACAGACTAATACTCTTCCAATTACTGCACTGGAAATTTCACAAGAATTATCAGAAGATGGTGAAGTTAATGGTTTATACAAATTTTGAAACATGGTCTACACGGTAAAGAATTTTATTTTGGACATTCAGCAGCAGAATTTACTTTGCAGAGTGGTTGCATTTTACTTGGTCACTAATTATTTATATCTAAAAAATTTAGAGATTGTGTTCTCAAAGAACTACATGATGGGCATCAGGGTATTGTAAAAACAAAAAGAGTAGCTAGAAATTTTATTTGGTGGGCAAAAATTAATTCTGACATTGAGCTGTTAAGAAACTGCAAGCCTTGTCAGTTGTGTAGAAATAATCCAGCAAAAGAAAACTCACATCAATGGGAGTACCCAATTCAACCCATGGACAGACTTCACGTCGATTACGCAGGACCATTTAAAAGAAACTACTATCCAATAATCGTGGATGCACATAGTAAGTAGGTTGAAGTTTATCCAGTGTCTTCATCAACCGTTACAAAACAGAATCACATGAAGTTTTTTTCTAGCTATGGTTTGCCATGAGTGTTAGTATCTGACAATGACACTGCCTTTACTAGTCAAGAGTTTATTGAATTTTGCAAAGGATGTGGAATAAAACAAAAATTCAACTCCCTATCACCCAGCTACCGATGGGCTGAGAGAAATGTGTGAACTATAAAAAATGCACTAAAAATTGTATTAGTTAGCGACAATAGTGTGCTAAGGGCTCTGATGACCTTTCTTTTCGCTTACAGGTGAACACCACACCAGCCTAACTTTTTATTGGGAGGAAAATTAGATCAGAATTGATTTAGTTAGACCAGAGATAGAGACAAAAGTTCGTCCTACGAAAGTGCAGACAAGAAAAGATAGAAACCCAAAATGTTGTGTTTTATAAGTTGGAGACAGAGTTATTTGTTTCTACAACCAGTTTAAAAAATGGAAATTTCGAACAGAGTAAAGGGTATTGGGAAGACTCAATTATGTTGTAAACGTTAAGGAAGTATCACACAGGCAACACATACACCAGATCAGGAAAGTTAATTTTAACTAACGTCAAAGTAAATTATAGAGTAACTGTTTTAGTTGAGAGGAATTGTAATGTATTTGGTTTATTTGTCCAATCATATGTTTTTGGTTGTTATGGTTTTTATATACAAACTTATTGAATGTTGTTTAAAATAAAATGGAGAAGTTTTTTTATAAATTGTAATATTTATTAGAGAGCTTCTTAGCCCTAACTTCGCCTAGTTTAAGACGATCATTAACTTTTCTAACCTCCCATCCTCTTCAAGCCCCATCCACTGTATCCTCCTTCTTTTCATTGTTTCTTGTAGCGGTATCACTTTCAACCTTGGTCTGATTGTTTAGTTCTTTATTCTATATCTTTTGCTGATATTTTCTATTCATCTTAAAATTCTCATACCTGCTGCCTTTAACACCTTAGCTGCCAAGCCGATTTTGCCGAAATGTCTGTGATTGTCAAATTTTAAGAGTTCAAAATTTATATTATTGTTCTTGTTTAGTGTTTGTTACATATCAAAGTCAAATATAACCTAATATTGTTTGTATAATTTTATTTAAAAAAGGACAGATCTAGCCGGCAGAATTGCTTTTTGTCAATTTTCAAACCGAAAATACTTCTGCCGGCCAGATATGGTCGTCAGGAACAAGACTAAGGTATATACCTTAGTCTTGTTCCTTTGCTATATTGGTACTAACTGAATGATTATGCCATGCCTCCAAGCTACGTTTCCCGCTCCTTTGTTAACCAGTCTGCTATAAGTCATTGTGTGAGTAGTTTTGCAGACAAAATGAGTGATCCATTAGATGAAAGTTGTATAAATGTGTGTATGGATATGCCAATGTCCAATGAGCTAGACATACATAGTGTGTATGGGAGAGATTTACTCCAAAATATTAAGCAATTTGGTGTATATAAATATGTTTTTATATACCAAAATCCCTAATATTCAGGTAAAGAATTAAGTAAATGAGTTACAAATTTACTTGTCCATTTTTGTGAAAAAATAGGCCTATTTGACAGTTAGTATTCATAATAAATAAGTATCTTCAGCAAAAAATCAATTGTCCAATTAGCTCAATCACTTTAAAAAACTCACTGTTAAATACAACTATAAAATAATCTAGTATGTTAAAATTAATTCTAAAGTGTAAATATTATTGCCCAGTAGGTTTTTTTCAAGCTAGGTGATTTGTAAGCCAATTTTGTGGCCACTTTATAAGAACGTAGAGCGAGGTCAATTGATTCTCTGTATTAGCCCCTCTAAAATAGGACATTTTTAGTTCAGTTTGGGACTAACAGAATGCATTCCAATCAAGGCTGCGGCCTTCCCCCTCCCGAACCTCAATCCCCTAGCTGATATTTCGTAGAAATATGAAGTATCACACACACACACGCACACACACACACACAAAATCACTACCCACCCGCCCATACACGTACAGTGGTATTGGTACAGTTGGTATGGCATATAAAACATAACCTTATATTTTATTGCTGCCGGCCAGAAATGGTCGGCCTTGATTTATTACCATCATGATTTTACCGACCAGATCTGGCCAGCGTGGCAGCCAATGTGTTAATCTGCTTAAATCACCTTTTGTCCATATCCGTGTTTCTGCTCTATATAGTAAGATTGTTTGATAATATATCTCCATCAATATCTTTGTTTCCTTACCAATATTCTTATTCCATAATATTTTCTATATCACCTTATAAACCGTTCACTCTTCCATATTCTATTTCCTATCTATTCTCATATTGCGCTCTTGTTTGTAATTTTGCTCTGTCATATAACATTAGGGTTACAAAATAAGGATGGTACATATAGGGCAACTACTGATATATATAAACATTTATGTGAGTGAAAGCCAATTTAATTAACGATTGAAAATGGCAGAAAACTGCTTTTCATTCAAACCCTCATGCAGAACCATAAAATGTTTGAGCCTCATTTGTTTTAGCAGGCTGAAAATCAAAATGGTATTTGCTGCTGAAAATAAATTGATATATTTTTGATATTCCGCTAAAATTAACTAATTCCGGCACCCATAAATTTGTTGTACTTAATATACCTCTTTACATAATTATAAATATACTATTAATATAAATTTAAACTGGTCTAGTTTATTAAGGGTCTAATTTTCTGAAATTGTAATGTATACATATACTCAGATAACTAATAAACAATAAATGAAATTATATTTGTTATTGTACCATGGTGCCCAAGAGACATGCATTGACTGCCCACTCACCTACTCACTTGTTTAATTATCGACTGGCTTAATCACTTAATCAAGCGCACATCTTGATTGACCACTTAATTAATATATATTGACAGTCTTAGGACAGCTTCTTTATTAGAAGGAGAAGGTTGAGTAGTACGGTTAGTTTATTGGTGAGAGTTTAAATACATTCAATAGGGTTGCAAGAATAGGCGAGACTTGGAAGAGTAGAATGTATGAAGAGAAGAAGGAGGGACCAGAAGTCTAACTTGCTAACAGTCAGTCTGCGTGAACGTTAGAAATCAAAAAGGATTGTGCCTTCTTAGTAGGTGACTAACATTGTAGGTAGTATTTTACAATAAAATGCTTATATACAATACATGAAGCAGTTTTTTTGCTAACGCAACTTCTCCTTTATTTATTGATCAATTTCAACTGTTTAGGTGCAAACAAAATTATCCTTTTTGTAGCTGTGCAATAATGTCTACATTGTTCAATATTTTTACCCTGAAGGCAGCGGGAAGCCTTCGATGTACGTTTTTTACTATAAGAATAACATGGATAGAGATTTAAATTAGTCAAAAAGTAACATTTGTTCAAATGTAAACAAACATGTTTATGAAATTTTATTAGCTGTTGGAATGTAAATAATGATGTGTTTAGTATTCAGAAGTTTATAGATATTAGTAATGTTACAGAGAGGAAGTTTGGTTGATTTTTGCTAGTACATTAAATGTAACTTTGATTCAGTAGAATTTTCATTTGATCTATATAGATATAAAAAAAGCATGACCGTCTGTGTCTCTGTCTGTCCTTACGCCATTCGTCATGGGACTTTTGTAAGTTATGTATTTTTCCCAGGGAAAGTTGTTAAACATGGTTTTATTCGCGTTCGACTAGGGCTCTACCTTAATGATCTTTCAAAGTTTCAATGATCATCTAATGGCCTCATTTAATTAATCTTGTGCTGTCAAATATAGTAAATAAACAATTTTGAAATAGGCTAAGCTGCAGTAGGCTGTTCATTGGTTTTCATATCTAGACTATAAATAGATTGCGGTCTAAGTGCAGTGAGTGAGCTACTGTAAAGAAATTTACTTATATTATGATTTTACTTAATACAGCTTAACCACTAATATTTATAGTGAAAAATCCCATGCAGAGGTGTCACAGCAAGTGAAGGGGTTGGCACCCGAAGTGTACAGGGGTATCCCCGTTAGGATATAATTTATGAAAACACTACAATATAAAAACAAATTGATGCATATTTCTAACAATGAGCTACCCAAGGAACGGATTGTTGTGAAGCATTTTAATGCAGATGTAACCTGAAACACTTATCTTGGGTATTGAAAATTACTATGTTCTTTGGGGGTTTTTTAATCAACATATTAGCTAACACATTGTAACAATCGGCATAGCATCACAACTTCTCTTAATTAACGTTCTTCTAGTCATCAACGATCGTTATGATGACACCAGCTATACTCCGGCCGTTTTAACTTTACCTCTGAAGAGAGCACAACATAGCAACATTGTATATCTTGAGCGCTTGGCTCCTTCCTATCCCACGGCTAATTTGTTTCCGGTCTAGATAAATTACAACTTGGGCCTGATAGCTTTTATAAGTTAAAATTGACCGATTGACTTTGTTTTGTAAAGAGTGAAAAAGTAATTACCAGTTAAACACTAATAAGATTTTAATTCCCATTAAAAAAATAATGTTGTATCTTCCTACATTCTTCCCTATTGTGAGTTACTGGATATAAAATTTAGAGGAGGTCTGTGGTGATCTGGATGCGACGTTGCCTATGTAGATTTTCTAGTTTAGCCCACAAACCTCAGAGGTAAAGTTAGAACGGCTGGACTATAATAGTGTTCAATAAAAAATAACTGTTTTGACTTGTATGACAACTTGCCATTTCTGTCAACTAAATGAAAGTTAAAGAATTTGTCCTACCAACCGAACTGTCTTTGTTTTACTTATGATTACTTAGTAAATATAACAATTAATTTTATATGTTAATAGATGGTTCACCCAATTGTCTAAACTAAACTGTGAGAGGAAACCCAAGTAGGGTGAAATCAAACTTTAGCACTACTGTAATTTTTCTCTTATTCGTGAACAAATAAAGTAAAAGAAAGACAAATAAGCTTTTAAGTATGAGAGAGAGAGAGAGAGCAAGTAAGACAACCTCAAGGGAAAAGACCATTTTGAAAATGTTCTCCATTATTAAGTTAGGGCAGTCATGTACATGCCAGTGGCGGTGACAAATTATTATAGGCTTACAGCTCAAATTTTAAATGTTTTTTTCGTTTGTGTGTTTATTGACTACTGACAAGATGTTTACCATAGACTTCATGTGACATCATTCAACTTAACTTCTAAAGGATCACCTCGAAACAAGACTAATCCATCTGGATTGCACAAGAAGTGCTTGGCGAAAACAGGTATTTTAACATCTATTTTATTGTATATGTATAACTATTTAAACCACTTGTCAGCTATGTTATTAACAGACCAGTTCGACAAGAATAGGATGACACACATCTTCAAGATGAGTTTGTGCTGTGCTCCCAGATGTGTTGTAAGAAGTTTAGTCTAAATCCTATAAGTCTACTATCTAAATGTGTAGTACATAAAAGAACAGTAAACATGAGCATTTCACATTTTAAAGTTTTCATTGATGTGATTCTTGTTAAAAATGACATTACACTCTGAGCTAATTAGAACTAGATAGAGATTTTATAATTTTAACCTAAGTGTGCTATATTTGTTTGGTTGATTTTAATTAATTTTTGAATGTTTACGAGTATAATAGTGTGATAGTACAAATTTTGAATTCTAACTGTAATGACCTGAAGCAAACGTCCTCTAAGAAAAAATAAACTTGTTTCGATATGTTTTTTCAAAAATAATACCAATGTAAGTTAATTAAAGATATAAAGTCGTCCAAGATTGTTAGATGTTATTTGATAGGAATTTGACAACTTTTTTCCAAGATTAGAGCCTGTGGAAAGATAAAAATCAGTAAATTTCAGTAGACAAGCTAAAAAGGGAAAGTACAAAATAAAATAGAAATATTAAGAAATGAATTTAAATGTTATATTGCATATAAACGCAATCAGCTCTTTTAGCTCATGGAAAGTACAAAAAAAGTTCAAGTGAAAGTAATTAAAGCACTTTTTCTGTTGATTATAAAAATAATCAAAACTCTTCTTATTCTAAAAACTACCATAAAGCAACAAAAATAAAACTAAGCTCTGTCATTAAACTTACTTTGTTATTGTATTTACATCCCTTCTTTACTAGGAATTCTCTGACATTCCCACTGTTTGTAAAACGAATTGAACGTAAACCAAAAATACTATTTTAATTTGGAAAGGTTTAAATTTAGGTAAGGAGATACACAACACAATACATTAAGACATAATGAAAAAATTACTTATCAATATAGTTAATTGTTTTTCAATATTATCAGATTATGGAGAAGTTAAAGGTTTTGGGCCTACTGACCCAAAATGAAAATATTTTTCCAACCAACAAAATGATTAATACTGAACTACCACATGTATTGTAAAGGTATTCTTCTCTTGAATTTAAATAAGCCTTGAAATTTAGAAAACGTCAAATATGAGTCCATGTGCAAGGCTACCGACAGAATTCCTGGCAAAGCTAAAGGTATATTTCTCTTTTGTGGCCATGGGCATTAAGAAATCATACAGGCACAGTTCTCTCTTGAGTGGACTAGCCAAGTTCCACTATGAGAACAAAGGTTAATCAAGTGAGCTACAGGAAGAGTTCCCACATGAGCCCAAAAGCTGAAATCTTCAAGCAAGGTTACAGGCAAAACTTCCTCACCAAGCTGCAGATCAAGATCTTCTTCAGTGACTTATCGGTAGAGTTCTCTTGTTAGATGACAGGCAAATTTCACTAGGCCAAAAGTTGAGATTACCAACTTGGGCTACAGCAGAGATGGGGGCGAGATACAAGAGTGGTGCTGTTATCAGTGTTCCCTTACAAAGATCATGGAGCGAGGCTAAAAGGAGAATCCCCTTACTAGGCTAAAAGCCAATAAGTGCGCCTAAAAGCAGTGTCAACTTGTGAGATCAAGTTCCAGTAAGGCTAGGCTCGCCTTTACAAGGATTTAGGCCAAGCTAAATGGCGTAAGAGAGGTCATCATCAACTACAGTATAAGGTACAAGGGGGTTTGAGGTCATAACCTCCAATGAGTGAATCCAATCACTATATTATGAAGTTCAATAAGAATCATTTACATATGTATTCACCCACTTCTATTTCATATAATTTTAAATTTGGACTGTAAGTACTGTACGTTGATGTCCACCCAAGAAAAACCCAAACATTATTTAATTTCTTATAAATATAAGTAGTTTCATGGTGTTAAACATTGAAATTTTCCTATAACAATAGCATGGACGACTAAGCTGAACAGAACATAGTTTCGTTACGATGGGCATTTAGCCAGTAAAATTAACAACGGAACGTTCGTGAGCCAGCCATTACTTGAGGAGAAAAACAACAATAACTGCTGGTATTGAGTTTGTTGAATTTATTATTTAGGGTAAGTATGACCCAACCAAGGGTGAACGGCCTCTCACTCACCTCCACTAGCGCGCCCGCAGCCCCTGGCCCTCGAAAATCATTTGCGGCCGGGAATTTTCCCTGCATAGCGGTAACATTTCACGCGTCACTGCATCACGGCACCGCTTCAATTACACCCAAGTTTAATTTTGTTAAGACCTCGTATCTAATTTATGGTTTAGTATTGTGTTTGTATGAATCAAGACCTACATTTTAAGCCTTTATTTACATTTCTACCTTCAACCAATCAAAAAATAAAATAATTTTACAAAATTCACAACAACTTTTGTTTAATTGAGTAAACATTCTGGGATGAACAAATTAGATGTAAAAATATATGGTCTACAAGCTGTTAAATTTTCATAACGATTGGACTAGTAGTTTTCATTTTACAATTTTTTTTATGTCAGGCGTTGTCTTAAAAACGCCAAAAAACGTGTACTTTTCTCACTCACAGTTTTAAGGATAAATAAAAATCTCATTAAAAATGTTTGAATAATATGTAAATACGCATAAATAAATTTGTGAAATTTTAATGTAACTTTCATGTTTTGAGGTGCACTGGTTACAACGCAGTAAACGCTCAAACTCGAGTATCTATACTTTTTGACCCTATAGTAGTAATGTAATAGTTTGGTTCACTGACGAAACCTATTGTACACTATTGTATCCAATGTTGAATAAAGATTCATTGGCAGTTCACTATCATAATAATTAATTGATATTTACCTTAAAATAATATGTGCACAAATTATTATCATAGACCGTCTATTATACCTAGACCTTATATTATTATTCGGCGTCTCATATCTGATATAAAAGAAGAAACAGTTACCATAAAAATTCTATAATATTATACCTAGGTTACTAGATGAGAGTACTTTTTTTACTAAGAGTTAGGACGATGAAACAATGCATACTCTATGTACGCTATAAACTCATGGTTCAACTGTTGAATTTTTTTGTATTACATTTACTGCATGCATTTGATTATCATCTGTGTGTAGTGCACTGTCAATGTCATAACCTATTTTATGTAAGCAAACTGTAAACAACATATAAGTTTTTATAAAAACAATAACATCGATTTTATACTAAGGATAATAAAAATGGATAGTGGGAAGAAAGAAGACATAGATGAGTTTAATTGGATACAGATGCGAAAGGATGTTGGATTACAGGAAATGGAAAATGTAGAAACTTTCTCACAAAAATTTTCCCGAAAATTTAATGAAAATCCTCTTGTCCCTATTGGTAAGTCGGAGTAAAAATTTACATTAGTCTAAACAGCTTTCAATATATTTAGTTATTAGTAATACAAAGTGTTGCTACAAAAAGAAAATATTTGTATATTGAGTTTTTAAATGCTTCTGAAACTAATATGATGTTGTTAAAAAAGTGTATAAAATGAGTTTGTTATAGAGGAGGTTGTTTTAACGGCGGAAAACTTGTTTTAGCCTTGATTGACCAAGAGGTAAATTATGTATTGATTTTGTAAGCCCTCATAAAAACGCTTATTATTCACTGTAATACTTATTCAAAATGCAAAACTATATGTACCATTCGAAAGAACATGTTCTGCTGCTGCATTTTCATAAGTAAAACATTACCAACTTCAAGTAGGCCTATTTACAATATAATAAATACAATAAATTGTTAATTTTGAAATTGAGTGCTGATGGAAGTGGAAAGCTAAAATAATGAAAATATGTCATTTTCAAAAATTTAATTGTCTGATGATAAAATTGAAATGGATATTCCAATTAAGATCAGTGGAATGTGAACTCTAAAACGGCCTTTGACCGTTTTTGTCTATTTGCTATGAATTTATTTTTCAATATCTGTTTACGATTTTCACAATGGACCTAAATTGTGAAAATGTGAGGCCTACATGATAAGGCCTTCCCTGGAAAGGTACATGATATTATTGTACTTATTTTATTAATTTGTTGGTTTTTTAGACTGTATGATATATTACAAATTAAATGAGTTTCTGAACATTCTTATGTCTCCTGGAAAGCACTAGTTCGCAGACATAGGAAAATCTCTGTAGTCTAGCCTTCGCTTTAAGTCTCAATATTTTTGAGTTTTCAATTTTTGTAATCTTTCTTAGATTCTTAAAATTAATTGTTGTATTTGAATTTATTTTCAAATTATCAAGTCTTCAAATATCCAAAATTTAGTTAAACTGAAAACACTTTGAGGTAAAATTAGGCCAAATAGTCAGTTAGTCCAATTAGTCCCTTACTTAGGCCTACATTTAACCTCTTAAAACTAACAAATAAAAAAGTGTTTACATATAAATACATAAACCAGAAAACTTGAAAATTTTGTTTGATTAAATAATGAAAATTAAATTAACATAAACTATACTAGTTAATCTACATCTAAACAGAACAAATTTTATGTAAGTATAATAAAAATAATGATAAAATAAAAAACAAATAAATAAAAAATTAACATATAATCCAGTGTTTTAGGCCTGACCTACCTAACGTTAAAAAGTAGATTTTCCAATGTTTTTAGTACAAACTAATTTTCTGCAGAAAACAAGCGTTTCTAATTCAACTGAACGGTTTGTAATAATTATCGTATTGTAATCCTTGATGTCTCATTTGATAGATGAAGACCTGGTCTAGTGGGGCATAAGTTGATATTTTGAGTTTTTTAATTTAAAATTGCAGAGAATAACATTTAAAGTTTACATATTTATTTTAAAAATTATTAATTATTAATTAAAAAAAATATATTTTTAATAATTTTTTACATAAACTAAAAAATTATTAAAAAACTCATTTTTTACAAAAACCAACTAATGGTCCACGATATCAGATCTTCATCTATCAAGTGTTATGATACGATAATTATTACGGGCCGAATCATTGAAATAGAAACTCTTGTTTTTAGTGTTTTTCATGGAGCGAAACGGCCCCAAAGAGGCTTACTTACTTACACCATGGTCCGCTCTGCGTCGTATGCGACTGGTAATGGAGCATTGACATAATAATACGGACGGATGTTTATTTATTTCTGGGTTAGCCACAGGTTATAATTTTCAAAATATTTATACTTTTTTTCTATTTTACAAATTTATTCACATTGTTCACAACATATTGTTATTTTATTTTAACAAATTAAAATAATTGTTTAGCAAACCTCTGTTTTATCCAGTGTGAATTTGACATCCAAGGGGTGGGGGGCAATAGCCCCACCTAGCCCCCCTCTGGATCCGCCAGAGTATGGCTACCTAAAGTGGTTAATTTGGCCTTTCTTGGTTTTTAACTCATTAACAAACCGTGCAATATATTTTTTTCAAAATTTGAGAATGTAGTGGAAAAATAATACTAACCAACCTAGAGTAAATTAAAACTAATAATAAAAAGAATATTTTTTAAATGTAACCATTTATTATTTTATAAATGATGTCTGAACAAATTTTGAGTTGAAATTTGTACATTTATCTTTAGCCGAAAAAGTAGATTATCAATACATAAAATCTTTATTGATAAAGTTTACAGTAAATTAGGGGGTTATTCTTGTTTGTGATCCGTACATAGAGCAAGAGTGCAGTTACTCTCCCATGTCCCCAGCAAGGCATTCACTTAGCTATAAGTTGTGCCATAAATTCTGCTCTGGCTGCCTCCCTGTGAGTGAGGGTGCGTTAGTAAAAACGAATGTCAACTTGAAAAAATTGGTTTTCTGTGAAAAAAGCCGACCAAATTTATTTGATTTTATTGCTCTGAAGAGATGAACCCATCCCTTAGGTTTTTAGTGTACTCGAGGAAACCGACACACCACTTGTCAGTCACAAACTGTCTTCTGTCCAGTAACTCACAAAACACTCCTTTATACTGGTGCCCAGGAGTTGACAAGGCAATAAATCTACCCTTGTGCTCGAGCTGGAGAGGAACACAGTGCAGACCCTTAGCCGTACGGTGGAATTTGGCTAGTAGCGGCTGAGCCAGAGTGGGATTTAGTTGAGACAACTTATACTTGTGGACGAAATGTTGAACTTAACTCCATCCAGCGCCGAACTGAGCTGGTCGGACGAATACCCTTAAAGTGTATTACGTTAATATAGGATTACACTAGCGCTCCAAAATGAACCCAAAAAACAGCTGATAATTTGACACATAAAATTTAATATTGATTGATGAAACGGTTTGCTTATAAAATCAATGATTGAAGGAACATTTCATTGTTTGCAACATCAAGAATCGTCTGCAATGGATATTTTAATCTTTAGTGAATCTGTAATGAAGCAGTCAGGTACTGAGTTAAGAAAAACAATTTTTAACTGAGGAATTTTTTCAGTTGTACTGTAAATGTTGGATAATCAAGATTTCTTTGCAGATACATTATGTATCTGCAAGTATAGACCACGCGGCGAAGGTCCGGCCTCGAGCCCGCCGAGCGGTGATAGGGAGGAGACGGGTGGAGGGCCCAATATGCCTGCAGTCCTGGAAACATTCGCTACTGTCAGACTTTCCCACGCTTGCTTCTAAAATAAGTTACGTTAATTGTTACCTACGGATGCACATTCAGTACGTTTCCAGACTACGTGCGATATATTTGCTTGTGGTTTAGCGTGTTAGGAATGTTTACTCAAGTGTACGATAAACAATTATTTAGTTGGTTATATGTTTGTTTTTATCTAACTACTGTAGTGTAATAAGTCAATTTGTGTGTTTTTTTTTGTGTCATTTAAGTGTGTTAAGAGTCTGCAGAGCCATACTGGTTTTATTCTCATAAAAACAACATTATTTTGAATCCATATTTTTATCGTTATTTATTTACCAAACGTTGTGTATGAAGTGTCATTTAAAATGCTATTGTGCATTGGGTTTGCTTTTGGTATTATGAATACATACGCCTAGTTTTGATAAATAGGTGAAAATAAAAACTTCAAACTAAATAATTTTATATTTATTCTATTAAACTAATTATTAATCCACAAAGCAGTTCAACGAGTAATTTCACTCTTGATCAAATGCAATTTGTTTGGAAAAGACCGTTTAAAAATAACTGTCAACGTTTGACATGCGTGATTATTTGTCCGGTTCGAAAAAAAACATCGTTCCAATGAGATTTAAACCAACATGGCCGACAGCCTCTGCAGACTCTTAAGGTTGTAAAATTAGTGAACGTAAATCCTAAATAGTTTATTCCTTAAGTGGTTCCTACCTCAACTATGGCTCGCTTTATTCCTAAGTTAGCCCAAGGAAAAACTACTAGAAGTCAGGGTAGGAAAATTATTTGGAGAATAAGTGAGTTCATGGCGAATGAGGCCAAATTAAGAAATGAACAACGAATCCCCGTAAAAAATCGTTAGAACGAACTGCAGTTGCATGTAGCATTTCAAAAACTCTTATAAAGGAAATTCTGCATGAAAAGTGTTCATTGGACACTTCAGCGGAAGGAGAGTGTTCGTTCACAACTCCCAAAAAATACAAGAGAAAAACAACAGCGACAGAACTAGACGATTTCGACAAATGTGTCGTTAGAAAAACCGTCCATGAGTTTTATAAAACTGACGAGTCACTCCCAACTCGTCATTTTTATTTTAAACCAATTTAAATAAAACTTAAATGTATTTTAACGATACGGTAAATCACAGAAATATTTTTCTTAGTGACAGTAAGAAGTATTTATTTCTTAGTTACTTAATTTCAATTGAAGTTATTAACTGATTTATAATTTTTTATCATATACCTATTTAATTGTTGTTATTGATATACGCTTTAATTTGTTAACTTTCAAACTCTTAACCTATTTGATGTTTTTATTTTAAATACTGGTCTAATTATAAGAGATACCAAAATACAAATACTCCGTAAACGCGTAAACAATCACCGTTTATGATCTGTCTGTGACCGCCTCGCTCAGAGTCGATGTTTTTATATGACTAGTAGGCCAGCCAGGAGGCCGGACCTTCAGCGCGCGTACTATAATATGTTTATGATGTAACTCAAGTCTATTTTTTTTCTCTCATTTACCAAAACTCAATAAGTTAGCAATTTCAGTCGGTCTGGATAGTTTAAAACTTGGGGTCTACAAAGTGGGGTTTTATTTGAATTTGAGCAGAAGTTATCATTTTGGTACTCAGATGTCACTGATAATTGGCAATATCAACTAAAATATCTGATGTAGATTATAATGTATATTTATATTCTTTGTTGCAGGTGCTATTTTGACCACTGTCTTCCTTACATTGGGGTTGAGGACCTTAAGAACAGGAGATGCCAGAATGTCTCAGCTGATGATGAGAGGGCGTGTGCTTGCACAAGGCTTCACAATCGCAGCTCTTGTAACAGGCATCTGTTTAAAAGCAGCTAGTAGCGCAAATAGCAGTAAATAGATACTGCTTGTTGTAGCTTATAAATTAGAGATGTTCAATTTTGTTGTGAATTTTTGTAAAGTACATAAGCTTATACTATTTGATTTCTTGTTGTTTCAAGCTGTTTTTATTTTACCCCAAAGCCTGTAGCAATATTGATTTCACTGTTATACATAATTTAGAAATTATATTGTTATTTGTTTTTACCACTTAGAAATGCCATATTCAGTAAATAAGAATTATTCTATATTGTTAATAAACTAATACAAACTTTATTTAACCTCACACCATGAGAAAACACTCTCACACATTTCACCTGTTTGTCATTTTGTTAAGTGGAAGTTATTGTATTGATATCAGTTTAGTTTATTTCTCAAAATGCTTTATATTTGTCGTAGGGTTTAAAATGTAAACACATTGTAACTTTTCGGTTCGAAATTGGGAAAAAATTCAGCATTTTTAACAAATCATTGCAAAGAAAGCAATTTACATATCAATTTTGTACTATCTGGAAGCTGAGGGAGAAACTGATGCTCCTCTAGAAACCTAGAGAATTTTGTTGCAAGAAGAGTTGATATTGTGTAATTGTTTTTGTAACCCATTGCTTGTGCCTCCATAAGTGACACGTTTTGTCACCACTAGAGTTTGTATTCATTGCCACTAGTGACATTAAATTACAATATTACGTTTTTTGTGTTTATTTGGCAAATAAGTGTTCAATTATACATTTGTGGTTATGTTTTTAATGCATTTTAGTATTATATGTATTTTGTATCATAGTTAAATGTTATCATAGTTAAATGTTATTAGTTGTTTCCTACGTGGTCTATAATCAAAAATCAGCTTAACTTAGCCATGAAATAGATTTTTTGAGAAACATGGTTTTATTATTTTACACCCGTTATTTATGAACAGAAATCTAACTTTATTTTATGAAATTGTTTATAAATATAAGAACTAACCAAATATAATATGTGTAAAATCCTAAAATTGGTTTTATGAATTGTTTGTTTGAAGTAACCTACTTTTTTTTAGGCTATGCCTATAGTTTATATTTCTTGCTAAAGTTATTAAATTTTGTTCAGTACATTAAACAAAAATAATAAATAATTTAAAAAATTCTCACATACTCCAATAAAATGCTTTATTTTTGTGAGGCATCTTTATACATTAACAAAATTCTAATTTTAAAACATTTGTTTACATCATTTTAGCTTAATATTTTTTATGCTGTAAAAACTAAAAATTACAATTTAGCTTTTTGTGGTTAATGTTACTCTAAAAGTTTTATTTGTGTCCAAACAAATTTAAGTTTAATTTGAGTTTTTACACATTTACATATATACTATAACCAAAAATTGAACTAATGATAACATTTTTTACTTGAGTCATGTTGTAAGAAAATGTGAAAATACAGTTAATTTCAAATTTACTGAAATATAAAATTCCTGTTCTCATTTAAATTAAATTGAGCCTATTTTGGATGTATAGAATTTTTTTATTAAAAGTTCATTACCCCCCCGAATAATTTTCACATTATTCCAATTATTGGAATTTTGATTTTTTTGAATTCTTATCACAAAATTAAACTTTAATAACTTTATGACAAAATTGTTAGTTTATTTAGTATTTATTAATTTATTACCAAACGGAAAAGACTTGTGTGCCAATATTAAAATGACGATTGTGTTTATATTGATGATAAACAGCAACCTTTTGCCGTCGTAAGTGTACAATACCAACAAAATCACAAGGATAGTGAAAAAGGAAAGTATCAATTATTAAACTACAAGCTGGAGAAGTTGAAACTGTTGACACTTTTCGTTGGTAGACTAAATCTGAAATTCACTAGATGTTTGGCCATTACACCTTTCATAATTCCTAATGTGTAGTACATTAAGTATTGGCATCCAATTTACAAAAATTCAACTTACAGAAAATTGCTGAGCGTTTATATACCAATACTTTTAATTATTGAAACTTTTCTTCTGCCTCAAGCACAATAGAGCTAAGATTTCTTCAAGTTCGTTTATAGCAGGCTTGGCTCATATTCCCTATGTAAATGTAACAATGTCATCAACTCTCATAAATTTCAACCTCTTTTTTAATTCAGTGCCTACTCATACAAATGGGGACTTTCATTGATTTCTGTGCTCAGTAGATGCATTTATTTGTAAAATTAATATACATGTTGGAAAATTTACTCAAATTTAAGACAACTAACTAGAATTTAATCAGAAATTATGATTGTTTAAAACTATTTTTGGATTTAATTATGATTGCATACTAGTATGACAAACACTTCAGGCCTTCTTTTTACTGAATCCAGTCAAGAGGCGTTAATTGCAGCTAGTCGTGGCAATAAACAAGCATATAACAATCGCCCTCTTCCACTGATCACTAACATACTAAAAAAGACAGCAACTCTAGTACTAGCAACTACGACCAGAAATACTGTCCAATTAAAAATTGTGGATATCCAAGTTTAAACAACAATTAGTAACCTTCAGGTGCCAAAAAAAGAAACAAAATTAAAATAGCATCAAATATTCCTTTATAGGTTTAACATTTTTATTATTTGTTAAATGTGGGTGGAGTAAAAAAAGGTGCACATTTTGATTGTTTTGTAATACTTTAAAAATCATAGAATAAAAGATGCGTGACACTTTTATACAATAGAGATGAATTAACTGACAACCAACTTCATAGTTAAAGAATATTTTGCATGTACAAAAAAGGTTCTTATAAATTGATAGTAATAATTTGTAAATGTAGTAACTGGTTTATTATTGATGAAGGCGTCTTGAACGATGGTCCGTGAAATCACCACCTGCACTTGTAATTGCGTCCAACAATGAACAACCAAACTCTTACGTCATATTAATATTCTCACATTAATTATAATAAGGGAACTCATAGTTAATTGTTTTATTACTTCTAATTTTGTTATTAGCAACATTTTATTTACTTTCTCGGTAGCTAGCTCACAAAGGATGGTTACAAACAGATAAAACTTTCCAACTTCCTCCCAACCGAGAATTCTTTAGACTAGGACCAGTTCTACATAATGACTCATCAAAATAACTAATTTGTTTATGACCACATTTGAGTGTTACCTGGTGACTTACTAAACCTGATAGTCATACTGTTAGTTGGTCTAAATAATATGACAAGAAAGCATAAATGAATATATTTAGTCAGTAAAATGAGACAAATTAACTGTATATAGTACAAAACTGTTCTTTTCATGTTAAATAAACATTGGTGTATTTGATCTCTGGTGTAATGCATCGATTAAAGTGGAAAAGGCATTTGTTATTCAAGTTTACGTTTATTTATTTTATTATGTTAGTTATGTTAATTTTATGTTATTTAAGTAATTTTCACTTCATAAACAAAATTACTTTAGCAGATTTTAGATGCGCTTAAGTTGCAACAGCAATTTCATGATCCAATTACATCATGATGAATATGTAATGTAATATGTAATTATTATATATTCAAGCCATTGATATCAATCAACAGCTTGATAACAAGACATGTTGATCTTTGGACCACTTATTCTCCGTGCTGAAAGAATTACCTCCCTAAATTGATAAGTATCTCTGATAAGTGGTTTTAATTTGGTGAATTTTTTAAATATCACAAAACAATATAAATATGTAAAACAGTGGCTTTTTTAATCCAATCATTAGAAAAACAATAACAGTGTTAAACCTACATGAGGCCTAATAAATAAGAAAATGTTATTTTTATTTTTTTATGCCAAGTGGTTATTGTTCAAACTCGGGGCATCAATAATTTAGAATCAGACATTGGAGGGGAGAGAGGATGGTACAGTTCGAAACAGGGTTCTTTAAGATGCCTGTTTTAAAAGAAACAAAATGCCAGAAAATAAATTTTGGTCAACTTAAATGAAAGAACTATTTTTGATTGAGAAGATCATGATATTTATTACCACACATTAATTGAAAAATTATGATTTTTCCCTAAGATATTCACGACTTATTCCCAGTAACCCAAATTCCTATATGAGTAACCACCCTGTTAATTTCAGAAATTGTGAGTTTATTCAAAAGCCAGTTATGGATTGCCATTCGACTATAGATTAGGTAAAACCCTCTGATTACCGAGCGATAGGTGAAGCAAGTACAGTAGGCTAAAACAGGCATGGCAGTCTGTGTCCATTAAAAGGCAAACTTACAAGGCTTGCTTGACCTTACCATGCAGCATGCTTCTACTGGAGGGTAAACGTGTTTCTCTCACACTACCCTCCTGTGCCTTCAGTTTGGATTGTATTTATCATCTCACATAGCTACTGTCCGAGTACTTGAGTATGTTGCAGTTTAAAGCCAGCAGTAAGTAACATCAACTCTTCAGTCGTGTTGTTACCTAAACTTTTTAATTTTTCAAATTGCATTAGTGTGATCCCACATTTACCTCTCTAAAAATCGTATAATTTTTCAAAAGCTTGTCTTAGCAGGTACCACTAGGGATAGTGCGGTTTCTTCCGATACTTAGTATCGATACCATATCAGAAAGTTGGTATGGCATCAAAAGTATCTTTTTTTTTTTTTAATGAGGGCCAGGATTGTGCATATGCATCCTGGTAGTTTCCTCTCAGCCTGTTGGCTTATTGTGCACCCTCTTTCACAGGTTTAAACCGCATCGAATCCCAGGCCTCTTGAGAACCTTAGGATCTTGGATACAGTACTTTCCTGTTGACCTCCTTCATCTACACATAATTGTGGCCCGAAGGAGTTTAGGCGATGTCGCAGCAATGCTGGACATTCGAATATTATGTGGTGAGCTGTTTCTTCCTCCTCTCCACATTTCCTACATAGGGTGGTATCAACCATCACTCCTATTCTTCGTAGGTGACTACGGAACAACCAATGGCCAGTAATAAATCCTACCACTCTTCGGAGTTCCTTCCTGTTTAGCTGTAGGGCCTCTACTGATAGGGACTTCGAGGAGCCCCTTAGTATCCTCTTTGACTTGAGTGTTGCCGTCAGTATTTTCCCAGTGTCTTTGTTGCTCACCTGCAACCCACTGAGATACTGACACACGTGCTTGGCTGTATGCTATGCAGCACGCAGGTTCTGGGCCAATGAGAATGCAGTCAGCTCCTAAGTTGGCACACCTGTCTGCTTCTTCGTTCCCTTTGATCCCACTGTGCCCTGGCACCCAATTCAAGCAAACCTTGTTGGATTCTGCCAGTACCTTAATTGCCTTATGGCACTCCCATACAGTCCTGGAACAGTTAACCTGTTTAGCCAGGGCCATCAGTGCTGCCTTACTGTCCGAGTTAATGTAAATGACTTTGCCCTTATAGCCTCTATTTACATTAATCCTCGCACATTCAGCAAGGGCAGTGACCTCAGCTTGGAAGACGGTTGCAAATTTACCTAGGCTTATGCTTTCGCTTACCCTGGGTCTGATGCCAAATACACCTGCAACAGTGCCTTTCCTGGTCTTTGACCCGTCTGTGTACCAGGTAAGGGCGTTATACATATAGTTGGGTTCCCCCTCTTTCCACACATCCCTACCACCAATGTTAACCTGGTATGGCTTTTCGAGATCTGTGGTTTTTATCATTCTATCCGGCACCATGTCTAGAATATCTAGCTTCAAGACATAGATTATTCTAGAATGCTTACTGTCAGGATGGTAACGCCAATTACCACTGCACTGCATTCTGTAGGCAGCTATCCTTGCCTCCCCTTTGACGAACAAGTCGAGGGGGGGGAGGTTCAGAACTACCTCCATTGCAGCCGTGGATGTACCTCTAAAGGCTCCCCAGACACGCCACTCGCTGCACCCTTGATAAGATTGCAGCTGCTGTGCTTTGTTGTACCTTAGGCTACCACACGATGGATCCATACACTAGCATCGGTCTTGTGACCCTAGTATCTTGATGCCAAAAATATTAATGTAATAAAATATAAATATTAATTGAAACCATCAGAGTTAATGTGAATATAACATTTAGTAGCTGTAACTTAAGTTGTAAACAAGTTATATGCATTCCGTTTGCATTATAACACTTGTCAAATCAGTCTTTTTCGGGTAAACTAAACAAAAAAAAGTTTGTTTGGATATTTCGGAGAATGTCTATTCCTTTGATGGTTATGATAGCGCCAGCTTTGGAAAACAATTGTTCCGAAGGAATGGAAGGGACCATTTGTGTGGAAGTGTGCCACTTGGTAGGTGGCAGGGAAGACAGCATTCATGACCTCCCAAGTTTCGAGGGGGTTTTGTTTCAGCTTACTCACAGGGTTGGTTATGTAGAGGATTATTTCAGAACACTCACGGGCTTCACTAGTATTCGATACCTTTGTCTACCATGAGCCAGTTGTTTATTTTGGTGCCAAAAGTTATTAACTTCTGGTCTATTGTTAGTTTTTCTTCTGAAGATCCCTCAGAATTCCATTGTTGTCTTAACCCTGTTCACAAACTTTCGTCTGTCAGACGACAAACCTCCTAGGTATTTTAAGTATGAAAACGTCACATAGTAAAAGTCAACTTCCGTGTATTCTCAATCGTATCATTCTGATGACATTTTTACAAAAAGTAGTCCCACAGACAAATTTTAATGATTAGTGGAATTCATAGTTGCTAGATAAAGTATGAATCGAATTGTTAAAATCTCAAATCCATGTTTAAATTAGCTTTTTATTTAAATAATAACATGAAGATTCAGAGATAATACAATTCACTTTATTATTTAATAATTTTTCTAATTTACTGTATTAAGCTTTTATCCCTAATTCAGAAAAATCGACTATTTCTTTAATTAACCTACATTTTTTTAAATATCTTACTTCAAAGTTCGTTGGTTGATTTTAATAACAGTGGCATATTGCAACTGGTATTGCAACATCCCTAGGTACCACTCAAGCTTGTCTACTACACCTGTTACAAAGTAACACTGTGCCAGTGAAAATAGCCATGGGTCCATCATATTTTTGGACCCATCATGATTTCAGTCTGGCATTCAGTTCTGGAAACTTATCAAAAATTGATTTGAAACTATTGTAAAATCTCATCAACTATTCTTCTCCAAAAAACAGAAGACCACTTGCTTCTGTTATGATCACTTAATAGGGCTCTAAGGGAAAGAAAATATAGAAGTCATGCAACACTGGCGAGAGCAGTTGGAACTACATCCAGTTTTTTTTGGGCGAATGACGTTTACTCCACCGGACAGAGTACAATATAGTTCCTTTAATAATTTCCTATATAGTAAGTTTTCGTACTATTTTCAACCAGAAACCCCAATTACCCCTCCTTCCCGCCTGCCACCTCCTCAGTTGGCTACGCCCGACCTTCTCTGTCTGAATGTATGTTGAGCAGAAAGGCCAATTCTTGTCAATTTTCCAGTCAGTACCCCAGTATTGATGCTGCATTTTATTTCTTAACATGTTTTTATGCCATTTTGCTTTTGTAAAAATAGTATTATTTGTTTAGAAAAGTAGACTGTTTACAGCGAAATCAAATTATTCACTGATAAAATTGTGGGTCTACTAAAATATTGAATTTCTACTTAATACGTCTAAAATCATAATTCTTCTTAAAATCTTGTTATTTTCAAAACAGTTAAAATTTAACATGGTTAGGCATAGGCTTACCATATATATATTCTACAACTGAAGAGTTTGATTTATAAACATAAGGATACGCTTTACTAAAAACTAAGTAAATTACGTTACAATGTATGGTTTTTGTAAATATTCCTTAAAGCTGTTGAATTGTGCTCTAAATATTGGTTTTTATGTGGTTAAATATTTAATAAAAGGTATCAATTTCAAAAATATTCTATTTTTTATCTTTTTATGTTCGGTTTAAGACTAAATAATATAAAATGAACACTACAACAAATTCTCAACATACGCTTGAAGCATAAAAGGATATGCTTTAGTGAAAACTAAGTAAAATACATTACAAAGTAATGGTAAAAAATACCACCTGACAATTTATCTTACGTTTTATACATTTTGTACGGTTTTTTAAACTCTAAGTAAGGAAATCAGTCTGTAAAATGACATTGATATCAGTCGTTGTAGGCCTATATTGCATCCATCGATGTTGTTAATTGAAGAAAGATTTTTATGAATGAAGGAGTAGAATCCATCCGCAACTAAGAAGTTCGGGTTTACGCCACTTGGATCTCACGAATCACCACATTTTTTAGCAAAAAATTACCATGCAGGCATATACGCGGTCCCATATTGCGGCTAAAGCTTTAAAAATATCAATCTAAAACCAAAACTTAATTGAAACTAGATGACTTTCTGACTAAAATCCCTTTTTAAAATTTCGATAACAGCTCTAGTTTTATTTTGGCACTAGTTTCATCATTAATAACCTATAAAATCAAAATGAAGAATTCGAACATTTAAAAAAGCAATTCTAGTAAAAAATGTCTTTATATTTAAATAGATACTTCATTTATAATTTTACAACAGTAAATAAAGGCAATATCTTGGACCACGAAAAGCAGTTTTTACGCTTCTCAGTGCGGGGGTTTAGAGCCCTCTTAACCAACCATCCTTCATTTCGGTGTCCTAGACTTAGAACAGAACTGACAACTTCTACAATATTTTTATCAGACGAGGTTTTAAAATTGAAAATAATGAACAGATAAAATTAATTGTATTTATTTTAAATAGTAACAAATATGCCACAAACTGTACTAATGTTATATAAACCATGTATATCATTTTTATTGGCAGTCAATTACCCTGCTTCTTGACACTGAGTGTGCTACAGTAGGTTACATCGTATACATAACTACTACAAAAATGCAAATATTTTGAGTCAAAAAGCTAAAAGCACCTTATCAAGAATCAGATCCCCACAATTTCAATCAAAGGATCTGTGATTATATCAGTCTTGAGTGGTCATCCTTACAAACTCTACGTTAGTTTAAAAAGTATAACTTTTCAGTTGGAAGAATGTAGATAGTTTAATTAAATTAGTGATGTCTTAAGTTCAGTCTTCTTGGTGATCTTCCATCACGTCCATAACTAAAAATCAGACTTTTAGATAATTTGAGAATTACAAAAACCTAACTTTTACTATTAAATATCACATCATAAATCAGTACACACACTTAGAAGTATTACAGAAAACTAGGTTAAAGTATCACAAAAGGGAACTTATGTACATAATAATTAAGTTAAAACACAACCTTAGAGAGATGAAATACTGTTACACCATATTCAGTTATTAATACTGTGAAAGTAGTCTAAATCTAAAATAAATAGGAAGTGGAAGATACAAGATTCATGCTTCAACAACAGTTTCTACTGATGTATTCTCAGTAGCACTACACTTTTTGCCTTCTACAGCAACTTCTTCAATTAAGCCATTATTTTCTGTCTTCAAATTTGAGCTAGATATGCCATTCAAATTTTCTCCGTCAACATTAGATGAAACTTGACCATTTTGGGGTAATTCTTTGATTGTTTTATCATCCTCCTGTTTATCATCTTGTAATTCGCTCATTACTTCCTTGCTATTATCTTCAGTCTTTTTAATTAAAGGAACTTCAGTTTCATTATCAGTTGACTCTACATGGATCAATCCATTGCTTTCACACTTTTGTAAAGTTTCTTGAGATTTTTCGACACATTCAATTTCATCAGTTGTTTTTGATGAATTATCTTTATACTGATCAAGTTTGATATTTTCCTCACATTCTGCAGATATCTTGCTTGTTTTTATATTACAGCTAGACTCAGCATTGTCGATAGTGACACTACTACTAGGATTAGTATTATTCTGAGATTCAACTGATTCACCATTTTCTTTCAAACTTACAGCACTTTCTGAGTCTCTGTTTGAATTACATTGTAGTTCATCTTTTAATTCAACAGTTTCTTGTTTTGAAATTGCTATATCTTCTAAATTATGATTGTCAACACCATTACATCGTTCAGGCACATTTTCATTTTTAGTCTCTTCTATATCCTTGTTACAAATTTCTTCATCCTTAAGATTTTTTTCAACAATAGTAGATGATTGGAGAGCTTCCTCTGTTAGAATTTCTTGACTAGAAGTCGATTTTGAATCATCTTTCATTTCAACACAATTAACATTTTCGTTTTTAGAATCTGTACTTAAAGAGGTTTCTTCTACTGAATGTCCCTTCTTTTCAAATGTTTCTTCATTAGACTTGATGATGTTAGACTTCTCTTCACTTTCAGACAAAGCTTTCTCTTCATTAATTTTATTTGTTTCATGAGAAACAAGAGTATTTTCTTCTTCTGACTTGTTCACATCTTTAGAATGTTCAATTTTCTCAGTATTAGTACATGTTAGTTTTACAGATTCTTCCTTTAGCGAAGTTTCAACATTCCCGGATTCAGAATTATTCGTCATCTTATCATTACTTTCAACAGAGAGTTCAATTTTGTCACCTTCAGGGTTACATTTAATATCAGAAGTTACAGCACCAGAATGAATGGTCTCTTCTTTGTGATTTTCAATTGAGTTTTTAACTATCTCTGTTTCAGTTTTAGATAGTTTATCAGAAGTTTCTTTACTTAACATTTTTGAATCAGAATTAATTGCTTCAATCTTACTATTTTCAATCAATTGTTCACCTACTTGATTTTTACATTCAACATCTGCTGTATCTTTGTTTGTATGTATAGAATCAGCACTGATAGATTCTTCTTTTTTATTTCCATCATCTGAAGCTGTGTTATCATCTTCCATTTTATTAATTTCAATTTTACATAAATCCTCCTCCTTTTCTGGGATGGAAGATTCTTTTTCAAAATCTGATTTCACAGTCTCTTTTTTCATATTATCAATTGAAGTGTCTTCTTGGTTAGTATTCTTTGGATTTTCATTAGCTTTAATTTCATCAATACTGGCCTTTTCTGAGGGACTCTCATCAACATCCATCAATTCATCTGCATTATTACTACAAGTATCGATGCTTTTAATTTCATTTGATTTTTCTGTAAATGTTTCTTGTGTGCCCGTACATTTCTTTTCAATTTTACTGTCTATCTGAGGAGAAAGTGGTTTATTTGTTTCGTCAATAGACAATGAACAGCTTACAACTTCTTTATTGTCAATATTTACAGTGTTCTCAGAAGAGGTCTTCCTTTTTTTACAATTTTGCTCAAACTCAATATCTTCAAAAGAAGTGATAACCTGGAATTCTTCTTTATCTTCGTTGGACAATGGAGAATTGCCTTCTCTTGAAACCAGAATAGCTAAAAGGCCTGCTTCTTTAGCAGCTTTTGCTTCTGTAACAACACAAAACTTTAGGTTTTAGATTCAAATTACTTGTAAAAGTTGTATACATGGTAAAAATACATAACATTTTGATCACATGTCAGTTAGGAAAATCATTTATAATTCAATTTCAAGAGACTGATTTAGGTCAGGTTAAGGAGCACTAGGCCAGGAATTAGTATATTCATTATGAGAGATAGGACAACAGCAAACTTACCTAACCTGTGGTGTTAGTGGACTTGTCTTCTTAGGCAAGTTTGCTGATGTCTTATCTCTCCTAATGAAGAGACTGATTTAATATGCAATACTCAAACTGAAAGGTATTTTACAAGTGATAAATACTTGATATATAGCATGTTATTTTTTGTCAGCTACCATTTAAAATTATAACAAAGCTGTGTTGCATACTTTGGTAAAAAAACTCCAAAAGTCATTAGTTATTAATGAAAATATCAAATGATCTCCAATCACAAAGCTAAATCTAATCCATCGAGCCATTTTAGACCTGCCTCACTAGTTCTATTTATGCTAGCTAATCCCTCCATAAAACAGCACAGAGAACACTCTGTAACTATGTGATCAATTGATTGGATAGACTCTCCACAATCACATTACTGATCTAGAGTCAATTCCCATTTGCTTTTCCCGAAGTGAAATCTGCCCACTCCAGTTTGGAGCCGATTCAACAGGGTCCATTCCTAAGAGGGAGGTTCATCCCACCTACAGGTATTGACGGATCGTTTATAAGGAACTTATTTCATTCATCAAAACTGTTCCACTCTATGTATGGCCCAGCTAGTATTGGGTGAGAAATTTGATCTGCTGAACTGGAAAGCAGTATATAGAGGTGGGTTTCAAATTTTAAGCGACTGTTCTGATGTGGGAGATCCTGTGTAATAGGGAGGTGCGGGGCATTCAAGATCCTATTGAATTCTTTAAGTAGTGCCTCCTGACATCTTATTTCTGGAAGAGCTATACTGCACAAAAACCGGGAGCCTAGGTAGTAAAGTTGCCATGATCTTGCCACTATTAGCTCTCATGGCTCTATTAAGTTGGTCATCAATCGATTTAGTATGTGTGCTACTTGGTCAAACAAGATTTTCATAATTTCAATTTTACGAAAACCGTCATCCTTTTCTGGGATGGAAAGTTCAGGATGTTGGTGGTGTATTTAGCAGCTGAATAAACAAAAACAGTAGTACGCAGGATGTGTGTTGGCTTCCCAAGTTGTTCCAACAATATGATCAAGTACATTTGCCCTGGTTTTAATTTTAGCTATTTTTCGAAGATGGCTTTTAAACTTCAGCGATCGATCTAACGTTACTCCCGGATACTGTGAATGATCATTAGTGGTGAAGTTTTACACCATTTAAAAAGATGTTAAGTTTTTGATTAGCTAGTCGGTTACTAAGGTGGAAGCAGGCATACTTGATAAAAAGATATTAATGATATTACTCACTCTCTCTTGTCTAATAGAAAACTTCACTGGGTCATATTCAATTTTAAACCTAACATTACAGATGTTGCTCTTTTGTCAAGTTATTAGTAGGGGTGTGCGAGTAGTGATTTTTGAGTTCAAGTCGAGTAGTTGGCATTTTTTTTTTTCGAGCGAGTATTTACAGAAGGATTTCCTGTTCACCCAAGGCAACTGTAAAAGGCAGACACCATCCTAAGCCTATGTTAAGTTTTGCCAGATTCGTAATTATATACATCTAAACTGAACACAATAATTTTGATTTGTTGTTTATAACTGTAACATTTGATAAATAAAACTTTTTACTTCCTGCCTTCCTACATTTTTATGTGGCATTGTTATGTTTAACCTTTTTCCTTTTTTCATAACTAATATGATAAAAGAAAGTATATTATTAATTGAAACAATGTGGATTATAAAGATTTAATCTGCTCACTCATATCACATCATCATATCATATCAGATCAGATTTTCTATGCAAGCCAATTGTACTGTTTCACAGCCGGCCGATATGTTTATCTGGTGGTTCAGTTCAAAGTGTACCGCAAAAACGTAGCTAAGCTTGTTGGCAAAAGCTGCATCCAACCAAACGGTGATAAAATTCAGGCGTCATCGCCAAATGCAGTCATTTGCTTTCAGAATTGCCTCCTCTCAACAAAAATTGATTGTGTACACGCCAAGAAAAATGGATCTGTATTCTGTGGATATTTAATTCAGTAATAACAAGGTTAAAACTAACCGGAAATAAGCTGTGAATTACATAATCAAATTTGAAAATCTGGATGACAAAGACTGTAGTTCAATCAATTGATAATAATAACTAAGCAGATTTACTAAAAATAAGGTTTAAAGTCGCTTAGGATAATTAGTTTTTAAATTATGATCGGTAATGATATGTGTGCAACTTGAAACTATTTTGATACATGAGGCTACACTGAACAACAGATAAATAATTATTTCATAACTTGAAATTCATGAAAACCTGGCGTAATCAAATGAAAACCATAGATGTAGTCGGCTAATATAAAAGGTCTAGCCGATATTGGCGACGAGCCTTTTATATTAGCCGAATATAAACTTATGAATAAAAAAAAAAGAAGTTTGATAAGGCTTCTGTTAAATAAAAAATTATTTTCCGAATCTTTTTTTTTAAATTTCGTCGTATTTTGTTTAGAAAAGGTCTTCCAACATGTTTCTCCTTCACTTGGGTTGATTCGTGATTGTTTTACAGTTTACATCGACGTCAATGTGAAAAGGGAACCGTTCAGTGAGTTTACGAATCAAAATTATCGTACTTTACCACCTTTTACACTCCAACTGTGTTATTGTCTAACCTAGTCAGGAAACCGTTCAACAAATTGACAGGCAAAAATATCGTATGTGCAAATATTACACACAGTTTTGGCGATCTAAGGTGTTTATATAATAAGGTGTAAGGAATAATAATTAATAGACGTTCGCCACGGATATATAAATTTATTTTTTTATTTGACGGAAAATAAATCAATAATGTTGTGTCTCATGCTGCTAGAACGCCATTACCATATTTTATATGATACGATACGGTATTTTCTTACGTCAAATCATTGGACGATTCCCTGCTCAGATTAAAAAACAAAATAGACCTCAATCGACTCACAAGAAATATACGATAATTTCAGTTCCGAAAAGGAGCTTTGCACGAACGTATACTACAACCGAGTCAACCGAGATGAACTTTCGCCTAGAAAAGATGGGAAGTTCGATTATTGGGATCTAAAGTGACCCGTTCTCGGTACCCTTTTGATTGAGCGATATTGTTGATATGAACCAAAATATGCATAATTTCCACGGCGTACAGACCATTAGATTTGTATCGGTAACAGGTCTTTTTGAACATCTTGAACCAGATCTTTCGTCCCCTTTCTTGGGTCATAAAGACACTAACCCGCACTTCTGTTTTATTCACGCAATTTTAGGTTAGGTTACAAGTGACTAGTAGACTCGGACAACCAACATGTGTGACTGCTTCCTTCCCAGCTCTGTTGTTCACTTTGAATTGAACTAGTTCAAATCATAATGAACGAACTCGTTCACTACGTCGACTAGTTCATTTGAATGTTGTCGTGTACTACCTATTCTTAGGCGTATTGTTTAGTTCATAATTATGCGTACCAAACTGTTAACATATGATTAAGCGTAAAATAAAACACAAGGAAGCGCACATTTTTTATTCATAGCTTATAAAACTGTTTACTCTTAAAACTAAATTAAGATTTAAATCTGACATTTCATGAAATACAACTACTCGATCGAACTTCGAGTAGTTTCAGAAGCTTCGAGCCGATTTTGAGTAATAAAATACTCTATCAAATACTCAAAGTTTCGAGTACTCGCACACCCCTAGTCATTAGAAAAAAGGATTTTTTTTTAACCCCATCATATTTTCTACTGTTTACTTAGGATATTACAGAAAACAATAAAATTGTATGGTAGTAAATAAGTGAAGATAAAAATGGACATTTAAGGTTGATTTTGCTATCTCCAGCTCTTTTACAAACTCAATTTCCTTTAAATCTGTCCTGTATCGTCTAGTTACTAACAGAGTTCAACTTAGCTTATAAAGGGGGCTAAGCATTTGTTAGGCCATTTATTACCTACTAAGGGTCCTACAGCATTGTGTAGAATCCAAACCACATAGTATTCATCTGATTTTCAGCTAATTGAGACAAGCCTGATACTCAGTTCTATTCCTTGCACAACATCCGGACCCTGACTACCACCCTACACCCAGACTTATCTAGTAGTGTCCATCTATGGCAACCATTGATATAATAAAGATTACTGTATTTTTACTGTTACATGAACATTCCTATTATGAAAATGCTTTTGCTAAGATATACCTAATTGTCACTATAAATAAGTGCAGAAAAGGCTGCCTAAAGCAAGTTTACAAGTTCAGCTGGTACACAGAAATGAGTGTACAGTAAAAGTGATAACAATTTGTTTGTTGAATACACAAATAGAAAACCGGGTATACATTCTTACAATTGCATATCACAATGAAGATGGCTCAATCTGAAATTGGAGTGGGAACAAAGCACACAAATCTTAACTTATTAGTAGAGACAATAAGCTAATGGGTGATATGGGCTGTAACTATATATAATGTAACGTATGCTAGACTAGATGAAAGTGACAGCAGATATTTCCCCACCTTTTTAACACAGCCTTCTTCAACACCTATGTTTTGTACACAGAAAAAGTTTCAATAAATAAGCCCATGCCTAAAGACTTTTTTCCTAGAATTAGCTTGGTCTTTCAGCGCACCTGTGCCTTAAAAAGCTGCTAGTGATAATCCACAAGTTGAAAATAGTTATCGCGTTGAGTATTTACCTGGAAAGAGAATGCATGTCTGTTCCTCTGGACTGGTACCCGTGGTTCGGAAGTCACGTAAAGCCGTTGGTCCCCAGATTAAGTGTTAGAGAGTGCTTCTTAGCCCTAACTTCGTCTGGTTAAATAAGACGATCTTTAGCTTTTAACTTTAACTGGTAAAAGAATGTCATAATGGTGTCCACATGTTGACGACAGTGCTGTAACCCAGCTATTTGGTGTTGTGTTCTGATTTCATAGTTCTACTGTCTTCCAGATAAAGGGGTCTCAATTATCTTGTTTTGTTTGTCTACAAATTTCTTCAAGTATTCTAAAAATTCTGGACCCATTTCCTCTTCGCAATAAAATATTCTCAAAATAAAGTATAAAAAGAAAGTAACAGATATATTTGATTGCATAGATAAATAATAGAAGTAGTAAACAATAACAAACATAGAATTAATTAATATGAATCAGTTGTTAATAAAAGTGTGCTGATCTTAGATCTAACACTTGGGGATAAAGTGTTGTAGAGATCATAAGCGATAAGTTCTATGTTCAGTCCTCTTATAACGACACATGGCTTACACTCAATGGTTGCCATCAACGTGTTCACTAATGTCTGGGATTTGTGTGTTGGGTGGTACCATAGTCAGAGTACGGACTTTGTGTAGGGGAGTGAACCCATTATCAGGCTTGCCAATTAGCTCAAAATCAGATCAATACTTGTTAAAGTGGTTCAGATTCCACATGTCTATTGTGTTAGATGTCAAATAGATGGGCTAACACGTTCAGTGTAGATCGTCTTGGTAGTGCCACGCTATATGCATCTGACGTCTGTCGGCATACAATGTGCTTGTTGGCTCTAGTTTTTCGCCATTTCTTGAGATTCCTTTTCATTCTACTGCAGTTAGTGATGAACTGCGCTTACCAGTATAGGTTGTATTACTCTAAACAGCAAATCGTTTGGAATTTGTGTTTTTTCTGTGGATAAAATTGATGATGAATTTAATGTTTGTGATTTATTTTCATCACAATGGTTATAAAATATTTCATTAGCACTGAACGTGTTAAATAAAATAATTCATATATAAATTTGAAGAACATCTTACCTTTTGGTATGTCTGTGAAGAAGGCAGTTTTTGTCGGACTGCTAGAAATTTGCTTCAAAATCTCTTTGTAGCTATTGACATCTCCTTTCATTCCAACAGATGTGTCAAAATGGCCTTTAATCAACTGAAAAGTAATATTAAAAATTCATTAAAAACCTGAGCTTGCTGAAGTCAACTTTTTATTTGTTTTTCAATCGTTTCCTTTTTTTAAATTTCATCTTGAAAAGTTTAATAATAGAGAATCTAGTTGAAAATAAACTCAAATATATTTTATATCTTTCAAACTCTTCTTTACAAATTGGGTTGATTACTAGCTAAACCGGCCATGTTTTGCTGTGCCTTAGTCTGTTGTTAACTATTGGTCGTTATTTTTAACTTTAGTAATTAGCAAAATAAAGGTATACTGTTTACTTGATTTTAAAAGCGTGCCAACCGTGTCACTCGCTACGCTCGTGATGAAGCTCGGCCTACGGCCTTGCCTAAAAACTCTGCCTTTAGCCCCTTGTGCGACTCAGCCTGTGGCCTTGTGGGAAAGCTCAGCCTGCAGCCTCACCAAGACACAGTACAACCCTATTTGTGGATCTTGGCCTGAGGCCAACATTCCGTTAGAACGATTATATTGAGGTCTTCCTTTATTGATTGCAAAAATATTAACGGCTAATCAAAATTTGAATTGTATGACCTAATGTTGCAGTGAAATAATTTCAAACTAATGTGATTACTTTGGGATTAAAAAATGATTTGTATTGTTCAGGACTGTTTTAAAGTAACATTCTTTAGTAAAAAGTCCCCATCACCACCTGGAAGTTCTGTTATTATTACGGAACAGTAATTCATTATATTATATTCATAACATTTTTATTACAATATTGTTTTGGCATGAGTTAGTAGGTTAAAAATTAAATTAATTTTGAAGAAAACATTTTTCACTGGATATTTTTCATTCCTCTTTTGTGTGACAGGCTCTGTATCAACCAGAATTTAAATTGTATGAACTTTCAAAAGAATAAATTTGTGTGTCTTCAATACAATCACCCAATTGGTATTTGCTTGATATAAACAGGAAACAATTTGTTAAATGTTTAATGAAAGCAGTTATATGCATATCATTAATATATGTCAAATAATTATGGAAAGCATAATTTTGCTTAATTTATGACAGATATCATAACACTTTCAAAATTGTAAGAATCTTCTTCTTTCTCATGTGCTATTACATGAACTTTTGTGCCTCTTGTCCGCTATTTATAATTCTAGTCACAAATTATGTTAAGTTAATATGTTACGGTTTTAAATTGCATCAATTTGTGCCGGTATATTTTAACTCTTTGAACAATATGCTTTACATCAACAGTAATCCGTCCAAACCAAGTATAACTATTAACTGTACTTGTTCACTTACATTTACTTGTTTTGATTTTAATACACTGTAATATACTTTCAGTCCACTACAAATCTGTGAATGTGAAGTCCAATGTCAAGCATTTAAAAATATAAAAACAATTTCGTTAATACAATCAGCACTATTGTTTATTTTCTGTTAGATATCTAATTTACTAGGAATATTTGTGCCTGTAATTTGGTTCGTTGGTGAGGTCTGCTGCTAAAGCTGGTTAAAACCGCATTACTTTTACATGGGACTATACTAGCGCTCCACAATGAAAAAAAAGCTGATATTTTGAGACGCAACAGTTAAAATTGGATGGGAAATCATATGTGTGCTTATAAAATCAATGTTTATGTATTTCAAACCATAGGAAGCATACAATTTTCACTACAGGTATTGTCTACAAAATGTAATACTGTACTTGAGGATAAGATGTTGATAGGGGCAACACTTACAGGCAATAAGTCTCCTTTTTCTGAATGACCAAATAAAAGCTTCTGAGCATAAACACTCCCAGATGAATATATATAAACAGATTTTTCTGATTCAACCCAAGATCTCAAGCTTGGCTCAACATCTTCATATACACTGAAATAAAATAATAAATAAGTTAGGAAATATTTTCACAAGATTTTTTATAAGAAAACCTAAATTATAATTTCAAAAACAAACCCATGTAATGATATGCATAGTATAAAAGCAAGGTGGGAATTTTGTTTTTAACTTCACTTGCCAGTACTCATGGACCTGCAGAAAAAGGTGAACGCAAGGGCACAGGACGGAGTTACAAAAATTTCTAACATCACCTTTTTTATGAATAGGTATAATTTTTTAAATCTTTAATTGTTGCGGTAATAAATCCTGAGTTAATCAAATAACTTACATTTTTAATGAATTGTTTTTTTTGCCCCCTTTATTACTGAGATTGGCCATCTTCATAACCACTTGAATTTTTATTTTTTTAATGAAAGGATTATTTTGTCTACCTCTTGTTCATTTACAGGACTTAATCTAAAATATGGTTTTATGACTATGTTAGTACCACAACTGTTACTGATACTAAAATTATTGATACTATTACAAGCTACTGGGGTTGTTTAGTCCTATATCTTTAATCGTGTTTACAAAATGTCTATTAAACATTTCTGAAATATCTGTTGTATTATAAATAGTATTTATGCCACCATACAAAGTAATAGTACTGTTTTTTTTTCTTTGTTGTTGGCTCCCAGTTCAGAATCTATTATATTCCACACTGTTTTCTGGACATTTCCTGATTCTTTTTTTTTTTTCAAAGTACTCCACTTTAGCTTTATTTAAATTTATCTTTTTTATTTTGCAATTCGTCTTTTAACTTCAAGGCAACAATTTGTTCGACAACACTTTGATAGCTCTATGATTTCCTGCTTTTGTTCTTTAATTTTTTTTAGATAGCCAATTCCTTTGCAAGATTTTTCTGTGATTAATGTTTTAGGGAAAGCCTGTTCAAAGTAATAACAATATAATTCAAGAAAGATATTGTATGATTCATTTTTTATGAGATTTTTAAAAGACTAATATTTTCAAGAGAAAATTAACTAATTTCTCGTCTCCTTGGTTTTTTTTTTCTTGTCTGAACAAGAGTATTGACATGTAAAATTTGGCCATCATGGTCTACTGGGCAGGTTATTACACCTTCTATTGTTAAATTAAGTTTTTTAATATTTTTTGCAAGGAAATTATCAATTACTAATTTAGAATTTTAAATTACTTGTGTAGGAAAATTAAAACTAAATATTCCATATTATGACTTTTTAGTGTATCTTTCAGCAATTTACATTTGTTGTCATCCTTTAAAAAACATCAATATTTTCCATAATTCATAAATTATTCAGCAAACTAAATAGTGTTAAAAACTCATCTTGAAAAAAAACTCAAACTCGTAATTATGTCTAACAACTTGACTTTTAAAATTGCTACTCGCACACCCCTAATTTGACTGAATATGTGACACTATTCAATGTATTTATGTGCATTTCATTGAATAAAGAAATTTTGACTTTAATTAATCTAAATAAAACTCTTTTTAACAATATTGAAAAAGCAACGATATTTATACCAAGAACATAACCTATATAATTTTATTGATTTGGTATTATAAAGTTAGTTAGATTTACTTACTGTCCTCTGAGATCTCCAGATTTGTAGCCTTTTTCCATTATAAGGCCTTGCAGGTCTTTAAGACACTTTGTCTTTCTATCATTGTCCATTTGCCACTTAATATTGTCAATCACAGCTGTCTTTAAGGCATTCTCCTCGCCCTCTTCTGGGATCAGTACCACCCCTTCAACTTTGTTCTCTTCATCTTGTTGAGCCTAGGAATCACAAGTATTTCATATAAATAAAATTAAAAAATATACTCAGCAACAGTTTAAGTTTAACAAGGTTACAGAGAAGTTCTTTCAGACACCTAAATGATGGACTGCCAGAAGCCTCTGCTCCTCTTTTATTTCAGATACTGGCCTTACTGCAAACTCTTTACCATGGCTTCCAGTGCTTGGCAACATAACTCCTCAGATATAAGATGCAAAGAGGCACTTCTCTGATAGTTCAAAAAGATCTCATTTACGACATACACACCTCCCCATTTTGCAAGATATAACACAACCTCTTGGCAACTTTCTGGATCATTTGAAACAAAATTTCGCCAAACTCAATTGGACGTTAATTTGGGATATGTTTGACGGTCGAAGCAAGTTTCTGTGTTACGACTGTCATTAGTGGAATGAACCTTCCTCATGAGGGGGGTGGACTGTGTTGAGTTGCTTTTGCACGTGTGTGGGAAGATGCAACAACTGGGAACGAAAATGATCTGACTGATAACTGGCTCAATAGACTGCAGTGGTAACTTTCAGTCAATATGTGTCAATATGTCAATTATTTCAGCTCAATATGTGGATAAATAACGATAGGAGAGTTTAAAAAGAAGAGGCATGTTTCGCGCCGCCAAATCCACGGGTGAAACCCTCTTAAAGGCACATAATTTTTAGGAACGACGACAGCTTCATTTCAAATTACAATAAACCAAGATTTTAGTTTTATATTGCACATTATAAATCACAATTTTCAGCATTTTCCAAAGAATATTTATAAATGTAACATACAAAAATATAATTAATTTGAACATTCTGTAAGTTTTTAAAGATATTTTTTAACTTTCTTGGTAAGTGATACTAATTAATAATAGGATTTTCAAGATAATCATATCATTCAAAATTTGGTCTTGGCACTAAAATTAAATCACAACCATAGTAAAGCAAATTACAAACAAAACTTTTGTACGCTTCTCAGTTTCACACACTTGCCGTTTTTACTATTGAGCAAAATAATGAATATCAATGCTAGGAGGATCTGTGTCTTTCATTTCCACATAAAATTCATTTTAAAGGTACAGATTATTTCTAAAAAATTGCTTGATTTCTTTCTCAATATGGGTAGTTTATAAATAAATACTATCGTCATATCTTCAAAATTATTATACACACATATTTTGCATAAGGAACTTTTAAAATTACTGTACATATAATTATACTTATTGTATGTCTGGCAATGTTCTTCACAGGTAATGTGGCACTAATGTACTAAATAAGAATATTCATAAAATAATTGTATTGTTACGTAGAAATTAAGCTTACTTGTTTTCTAAAGGCTTTCACATGTTCTTGAAAATCAGCTGTACTCCAGTTTTCATTTATGTATGGTTCCAAATGGCTTCGGATGTATGGGAACAGTACATCCTATAGCAAGATTACAAATAAATATTTTTTAACAAATACAACTCTAATGAAAGTATGAGTTAGAGAATTTTTAACATTTACAAATATTTAACAAATTCATCTGATGGAAATTAATAATCGTTTGCTAATTATAAGCATTATTTTGTCTTTTATAACAGATCCTTTTTGCAAAAAAGGCTTTTTATTGATATATATATATATGTCTATTTAAATATAATTGTAATCATGTTATAAGAATTATCCTTAAATTAGAATGTTGTGATTCAAACAAAAGCCATTTCTCTAAATTATGTATCATGAATGTTTTAACGTTAAATAAATTTACATTAATTTGATCTATTATAAGAAATTTTCATAATCTTGAGTTACTGCACAAAGGAGAAAGAAAGTGAGTTTGTGTATAACAGTGCACTGAATGAGTGTTGAGTAATTACTTTATCTAGTTCACTCTTGAATAAGGCAGTGGCAGCATCATCAACAGTCACTCCCTCTCCTGTACCCTCAAAACACCTTTCTTTATTCAGTCTATCCCTCCAATTTCTGGTCTACTTAGGCCCATGTTCGTGAGGCTTTATTCAGCCATCAGCTGAGAAACTCATGCTCAGTAGTCAATATATTAACACTGTAAAGAGTATTGTTTTTAATCCATATAAGCTTTAAAATATTGTGTTGCTCAAGAAGCTGACGTAGCTGGATATTCCTGGACAACGGTGAGGGACTAGCACCAGAAAATTGTTATTTGATTACAAGCAACCTGGGGGTAAATGGGGCTTCAGGAGCATGCTGCTTCTGGACATGAACAGCGTCATCTCCTTTTGAAATTTTCTCTTGGAAGGATAATTAAACTGACTGTAATTGGCTGAAGAAATTGGCTCTGTGATGGGAGATCTATTTAAACTACTTATTTTGACACAGTATTTTGTACTATATAGTCTTCTTTTACTATTTACTTCTTCTTCCATGACAGATTCTTTGTTCTTGGCCCCTTGTTTGTCACCAAAACAAAGAAAGAAAGGTATATATCCTCATAACGGGAATGAACCTACAGTCCGCTCTATACTATTACAATTTTATTATTCTTTCTTCTAAAAGTATTACTGAGTAGTTAAAACTCAGAAATAATAATATAATTTTTGTATAACAAAGGTCACATGCAATAGTTTTGTTAATTTCACTTAACATTCTTGATTTCAAAGTGAAACCAAACAAATCTTATATCTACTCGCTCAGGAATATGTATTTTACAATGGTACAGGCAATTAAAACCCCCATAATGTCTTTACAATTTATTTATACATTTGAATTGGTACCTTCTTTACATGAAGTTGTAAAAGTACACACATCAACTTATAAATTTATAAAAAACTAGGGGACACCCCTGCATGCTTCGCATGCCAACCCCGATGCTCGCTGCAATTGATACACCTCGGCCTTCGGCCTCGGCATGTAACTATTCAATACAAAAAATAGGAGACTAACAATATAACATAAAATCACAATATTAAATTTAGTTACAGTATCTCACTCACACTAATTGCTTTGCCACCTATTTAGCCTATTTCAAGAGTGTTCATTTCATTTATTTTTGTTTAACAGCTGAAGATTAAACTCATAGTAAAATATTAATAGTATAATGTCAAACATTCAAAATAGACATGTTTATTTATTTACAAAACAGCTGTTATTAATTTACTAAAATCAACCCAATGTTATCCTTATGGACCAATCTTTTAAGGGTGCTTTATACCCCTTAGGAGTACTTTATCAAGATGAAAATACTTTAGTTGTCCTATTTAAGTTCTAAAGAAACAGTGTACAAAATTTCAGCTCTCTACCTACATGGGAAGTTGGAGAATTAGTGATGAGTGAGTCAATCAGAGAGGGCTTTGCCTTTTATATATATAGATTCTTTTCTCATTATTTTTCCTATTCCTGCTCCGGTACCCGTGGAGCAGCCATTTTGTACTTTTGTTTTAGAAATTGTTGAAGTTGAGCTTTACTCCAAAATTGCTAAAATTTCGTGTTTTTTTTTATTCTACCCGCTATACAAAATTCGTAGTCTTCAAAAAAATACGTAAGTTATATGATATTATGTAGAATCAAAGAAGCTAAATTTTTGTGTGCAACACAACAAAATCGGATGAGTATTTATTTTGTAGCAAAGATTCAAACTCGAGTACATTGCTTTTTGAATCCGACAGTAATTTACACTGTTAGCTTTTGATATATTCACCAATCAAAGGCATACGGACTGTTGAATGTTATTTATACAGTCAGCGACGTGGAGGAATAAGGTAAGTTTTTGTATTCTACTATTCTATATTCCACCATTACTATCTACTGTATAGTTATTATAGTCTAGACATAATTTATTTCATCTTAAAGCATGTATGTGTGTTTGTTTTTTATAAAATTTTTTTAACGATTTAAACTTGATAAGTTTTTATACAGTTAAATTTCAATTCTTACCTCACCCTATCTTACCTTATTTTGTACCAGATACATGCATTAAACTTAGAATTTTCTTACATAATTAATTTATGTTGACTGTACATTATTCAAGTTTTACTCCAAACTATTCTAATCTTTTTCAAGATATCTTCTCTAAAAATTACACTTGAAGAGTTTCGTGATATAATTTTATTATTTTTAGGTCCAAAGTTTCCAATGGATGTCCTAAACTTTTAGTCAATGACTGAAAGCACGGATGCCTATGTCAACCTGTGGATAGCAACATGGATAGTAACCACAATGCCCATGTCTGTCACCTCCGCTGAACAAAGCTTTTGAAAGCTGAAGTGGACAAAAATTACCTCAAGTCTAAGACTTAGCAACCATTCAATTTTGACAATTGAAAATGAGCTGTCTCAGTCAATTGATTATTTGGACTTAGTTAATTCACTCTCTGAAATAAAAGCAAGAAAATCCCCTGTATGAAATATTATATATCTATAAAAGGTAAATAAATACCACTGACTCATTCACTCATCGCTGTATTTTTTTTTTTAGTTACAGCTATGAGCGAATGAGTCAGTGGTATTTGCCTTCATTCACTTTTTGTACCAAGCCTATGAGCTGAAATTTTGAACAGTCAAAGGTCTTATGTTGTAGATGTGGAATAAGAAGAGATTTTGACAAATTCTTAGTAAATCAAAGATGGCAGCCTTTTTAGTGCCAAAAATTTTAAATGCCAAAATCAGCGTTTCTCTAATTAGACTGTATCGGCTAAACGAATGATTCTACAGCAAAACTAACACCATTTATAGTACCTGATTTGAGACAATCTACAACTTTGGCTCTATGACTTTTTGCTCTATCTCACCTCCTTCATCCTTAGGTAGAGCTAGATTTTCAATCTGTGTGTGTAAATCAAATTGGTTAATTTACGGTCTCTAAGAGTAGACTTACAGATTTGTCTAGACTGTGAAACTTTGTTATCTAGGAGAACATACTGTATTGAATGGGAAAATATACAATTTAATCTGAACACATGTATTTAGTCAGGTCATAGGACATGGCTAAAAACACGCATTTCACTGATTCAAAGTCAATTACCGTTCTTTGCACCCTCTAAAAGTAGACTTACAGAATTTTCTAGACCAGTGGTTCTCAACCTGGGGGGCGCGCCCCCCTGGGGGGGCGTGAGAGAATTTCAGGGGAGGCGTGAGGGTACAAAGATAAAAATTAAAAAATATATATTTTGTTAAAAAACAAAAACTTTCAAAACCATCAAATAAACTTTCGTATTTAAATATATCTGGATTTTTATTTTGCATCCCAGCTTTTGCTAACGTAGAGTTAGCATCGTCAGATTCATAATTTCACTGTTCTAACTTGAACCAAGCAATTATTGACTAGAGGGGAGGCGTGAGCTATCTTCAGTGTTCAAAGGGGGGGCGCCAGTGCTAAAAGGTTGAGAACCGCTGTTCTAGACTATGAAACTTTGTTATCTAGGAGAACAAACTGTTTTCAATCGGAAAATTAAAAATTTAGTTTTAAAACATGCTTAGCCAGATCATAGAACATGGTTAAATATGGCAATAAACCCGATATTTCACTGATTCAGAGTCAACTACAGTAATTTGTGCCCTCTAAAAGTAGACTTACAAATTTGTCTAGACTTTGAAACGTTTTTATCAAAAAGAACAAACTGATTTCAATAGGAAAATTTTAAATTTCATCATCTATATATAAAAGCCATTTACCACTCATCACTATTTCTCCAAAACTATATGTCCAATTGACTTCAAATTTTTTACATATGTTTATCTTGGTCCCTAGAGGATCACTAAGAAAGGATTTTTCTCTCTGACCTCAGGACTCTGTCCCACTGGCCTACAAAATTCTTATGGTATTCTTATAGAGCTATATTAATTGACATCTGTTAATGAAAAGAAATAGAATAAAATTGTGGTAGGCTAAACTTTTAAAATTAAACATAATTGAGTAGGCCTACAGTAGTAAACTACATAACATCAGCTGTTCTAAATTGGATTTAAATTGGATTCTGTGTAAACTGAAAGGTTGCTGCACATTTCAATTATACCATCAAAACTCAATATTATGACCGGCGAAGCGGGCGGCTACAGCTAGTATGAACGTATAATAAAAGAGACAATGTAGCTATCTTAATAGTTAATAAACTTTTGTTGTGTGCGCGTCATTATTAAACTCTGTAGTTACTGGTTCACTACATTCTGTTGTTTTATTTTCTTTTACCCATGAGATATGTAAATTTACCTCAGGTCTGGCGGACAGTGTTTTCTGCATTAGCTATTTAATCTGAGAGTACTTGAAATATAAGTGTAAAAATAATTACAGCGTAACTCAAAAGCTTTCATTAGTTTATTTAACATAATAGTGGTTTAAGGAAGAAAGAAGTTAAAGAGCATTAAACCTATCAAGTCAATCAGTAATAAATCATATTGAGACATAAATTTAATGTACTAAAAGGCACAAAAGCCCACAAAGACATTTAGACTTTACAATTCAAAACTTTTTCGGGCCCCTCCTTTCCTCAGGAGGCATTCCATACCCCCAGACCCCCCTGGTAATGGCATCAAATGTAAATCTTGAAAACTTGCAATTCTCGCTTAAGACCGGCCCTGCCTTTAATGGTACAGCGTCTACGTATTTATATATACGACAGACTTGTTTATTTTACTGGCCGCTATCGATGACACTTTATCCCAAAGGTATTACAAAATCGCTATGTGGCCATCTGGTTGCCGACAATCGACTTTTTATATTTTTTCGTGTGAAGGATGATCTACGTTATGATTATCTGCTTGTTTTGTGAAATTTGTGTGTCACTATTGTTGTTCAGTTGTATAATGTTTTACTTAACAGAAATTTATTATACATATAACTAGTTTGTTTTATAAAACGTTTATTTTGAACTATTGTGTTCTGTATTTATAATAAATTCATTGTTTTTAGCATAGCTTATAAAAATTCTGCCAGGAACGATTTCTTGCTACGCAATGTTATTATTAATGAAGAGCTGATAACAAAATACCTCATTTACCGTAATAATTTGTTATTACAAATACAATAATGGTTTTATAGAAATAAAACAGTGCAATGTCATATACATATGATTGAATAGTTATTACTAGTTTGTTCAAAACATATATGTTTCAAACGTGAATTTCTCAACTAATTTTTGTGAGGACAATATTTGTTGTATTCCCTCTATACTTCTTATTTTTCTATAAAAATGAACTGAAAATACATTAAATTTTTTCTTCGTTGTAAAGATGCCCTTTACAGTGGAATTGGTAAAAATAAATACTAAAAAATATTCAGGGACTCTTATTTTATTCATAATTACAACAAAATTATTTATTTTTTTCATAAGTCAACAATTATTTTGTATGTATTCTCTTGTTATAGGGCTGTCCTCTGTTTATTTTGTTACGATACAAAAAAAGTATGAAGATATGGCAACAAATAATGAATATATGAGTGTTTTACCAAAACTGCTTAACACTTTTGGGTACATACATAGGTCAGGTGGCATTTGTAAACATTTATTACAACTTCGTTTCTCTACATCTAATAATATAATGTAATGTGAAATTAAGTTTTTTTTAGAATAAAACCGATATGGGTTATAGTTTTACAATTTACAGCAACACTTACTAATTTATTTTTAATATACAAAAACTGCTAACAGAGCACCGAAACAAGCTGTACAGGCTGTACAGATAGCGGTTTTGGCATTGCACGGATCTAGGGTATAAGTTGTTTGTCTCTGGGACAATAACTACTGCAAGCTATTACCATTTTCAGAAAAGGGCAAAGGTAATAAAAAATAAGTATCATCTTTGCAAATTACACTGGAGAACCAAAGCACAAAGGCTAGAAAGTAACATTTATGGTAATTATGCACTTTCTAGAGGCCTCTGAAAATACGATTTTCTTGTTGAAAAAGTGGTGAAATATGAGTTTATAATTCTTGAGGAGGTTCATTTTTGCTACGGAAAACTAGTTTTTTACCGAAAAACTTTTTTTATGTGATAGTAAAATAACCAACTGTTTTTTTTTTAAATTAGAATTTATTTCCATTTTATTTGTTCTTTAATGCTGAACACAAATATAAACGATTGTGGATTTACAATAAAATTTATTTTTCAGCCTGAAAAATACACTTTTTACTTACCTAGACCCAAACATAACCTAACTTATCCAATCTTCTATATACTAAAAATGTTCGTAATTTGCATTAAATTCGGGTGCGTGGCTGCCAGCCATCCCTCCTCCAGCAGGAATATATGGGAATTTGTTTTTGATGGCTAGTCATAGCTCCTATTAACTCTAGAACCGGTTAGCCTTTTTGTCTCGCCTCTAAGAGCTAAATGGTGAATTCGCAAGGATTTTTCTACAAAATTGTAAAAAATACATAAATAACAAAATATACCAAGAGTTATATTTTCATTATTTTCAGTAAAATACAAGGAATAATCTATATTTATAAAAGAGGATGTTTGTATATATATATATATATATATATATATATATATATATATATATATATATATATATATATATGTTTGAAGTCTATGCGCTGCCAAACAATCCAACCGATTGCCATGAAACTTTAGGATGTTGTCCTGTATACTCCCGAGATGGTTTCTGTGAAGTTTGATGCAGATCCGTCTACAGGGTCCCGCCCCACGGGCTCCTAAAGATCCCATGTTATTCAAATGGAGAATCTGAATTGTTTACAAAAAACGTATGACTGTGTGGTTTAATGTAGTTTCACATGCCATAAGCAGATTGAAGTTCTCACAACAACAGTACTGTATATGTTTTGATTTATTGTAGTTCTACATTTCACCTTGAGAGTGTAGCACACACTACTTTTACTTGATCAGGTGATCTGTATTTGGTGTTAACCTTTTTTCCTCGGTAATTAAAACATGTGGTGAAACGTGAAAATAAAAAATAAATAATTTTGGTATGTCAATGAAAAATGAAAGGCGAGACAACGTCCCCCGGGTTCAGCTAGTAATATGTAAAAATCAAACTTAACAAAAAATTCCACGTTGCCTCTGTTGTCCAAAATATTGATAAAAAAATATTTTTTATCTTCAGATACATTTAGATCCTTATCCTTTAGTCTAATTAAAAATTTAAGTTAGTAAAATACTTCAAAATGCTTTTTAGATTGAAAATATATACACTTATTGTCTAAACACACATATAATATTATAAATATGTTCTCTATATACAAGCATGATGCAATGTAATTATTGTGGGTCATCAGAATCTAACAAAGTTTTTGTTCCTCAACATAAATTTTTGTGGAAAGAAAATAACTTCACTATGAATGATTATTACCCTATGGTTTTTGTAGAACAAATCGATATATTAGAGTACGTATCAATGTGCACGGTGCCGGCTTAATAAAAAAATAAAAAATGCTTGACTTGGTGCATCTTGACTGTTATCGGTCGCTCCATCTGTCATTTTGTTGCTGTCATTCGTAGTCCATAGTTCAATGTTTAAGGAAATCATTGTGTTGTTAATTCTGGCAAGTTGATAGGTGGGTGAAAACCTACCCATTACAAATCTTACGACAATAAATTGTATACAACTCGGGCCTGCGCACAGGCAGACTTGCCCATGCAGGCTCATTTCCCATAAATAATTGTATAGATGTAAGTACCAATTATTAATTATCTTGTATTTATTGGAAAAAAAAAGAAAAAAAAGGTGTTGTAATATTGGGAATAAACTTTGATTTGATTTGATCTTGATCGAGATGCTAGCGGTTGAGCATGGCGTAAAAGGTCTCGATCAAGATGCATAGCGGTTCTAGGGTTAACCATCAAAATGGTAAACACCTTATTTTAGGCGTTGAGATGTGATACTGAAGTGGCAAACACCTGATTTCAGGGGTTGAGACGCGGACACAAACAATAATTCTTATGGACACACCTTAAAAGCTATGACGATGTTTTTAGTCTCTATAGAATCAACACTAGTTGCCAATTACAGTGATATGCACAGCTTATCGATTATTTGACATGACCTAATGATTTCAAATAGTAGAATTTTGACATTTTCAGCTTCCTTATTGTTTGTAAATATACGACCATTGAAATTGTTGTATGTATTATTTATTCTTTCAACGGCAATGTCAATATACATAACAAAAACACATTATGGAATACATACAACAAACTTAAGTGCTAGAACAAGACAAGATTATAATTTCTTTGAATGACAACTAGTAATTTATAACTTAGAAAGAAAGGTTTAACATAATTAGAAATTGTACTGGTTATCACATTAGCAAAAATTACAAGACTAGAGAATGGTAAATCATAACAATAATAAATCTCAAAATAAATGGTAACATTACAGCATAACAGTAACACATAAATGATTTGATACACATAAATGATTTGATACACATAAAAATGATTTGATAGTAAAATGAGATCAACAGGCATGACGAGCTGCAATACAATTCAGGATGCTCCTCCTGAACCACAACAGGCCACCACAGAAGAAGTCAACTTCAGCCGGAATTGAATTACCATGTTGATGGAGTCTAGCAATGGTTCCGGACCTCAAGTAGTTGGTTCTGTAGAAGTTGTGAACAAAAAGATCAGTTGATCTAGTGGTACTTGGAGTTCGAAAGCCAATCTTGCCCAGAAGTTCGGAGCAGTTAATGATCCCATTTATAATCTTGAAAAGAAACATGATGTCATGCAAGTCAAAGCGTGCCTGAAGTGAATATTTCAAACTGGCTCATCAAGTTCTCAACTGGAACATCAGGGAAGTTGAAGCCCAATGTGGTACCAACCAGTCTCAAAAATCTTCGCTGAACCCGCTCCAGTCTTACTATATGATGAGTGTAGAATGGTCTCCAAACCACAGAAGCATACTACAGAATTGGACGTAGTAACGACTTTTAGAGTATTACAATGGAGTATAAAAGTATACAATGGAGTATTAAATGGAGCCCAAAAACCTACTAGCTCTACTACAAATGGAATCGATATGGTTATCAGGGGATAATTTGTTATTTAACAGAACACCCAAGTCCTTGATGACATCACTATGCTGAATTAAGGTCCTATTTATCCCCACATAAAGCCCAAAAACCTACTAGCTCTACTACAAATGGAATCGATATGGTTATCAGGGGATAATTTGTTATTTAACAGAACACCCAAGTCCTTGATGACATCACTATGCTGAATTAAGGTCCTATTTATCTGGTACTGAGTAGGTCGAGGAGAATTTTTCCGGTGAAAAGAGATTATCTTGCATTTCGAGGCATTAAGTTGCATCCCGTTGACTATACATCAGTTGCAAATTCTGTCCAGAGAATCCTGTAGACGAAGACAGTCCTCCAAAGAACCTACACCATTGAACAACTTGATATCATCAGCGAAAATCAGAAAATTGCTGTCGATCACATCACTTATATCATTCATAAACAGATTAAAAAGGTAAGGTCCAAGTAGAGAACCCTGGGGCACCCCAGAAATAACTTCAAAAGGGTCAGAGCAGCTATTTGCAAAGATCTTCCAGAAAGGTAACATCGTATCCAAGACAAAAGAGGGTCCACAATACCATATGACTTAAGTTTTGAAACAAGAATTGAATGGTCGACCCTGTCAAAGGCCTTGCTGCAATCTAGATAAATAGCATCCACTTGCATACCTTTAGACATAGCTGTTAATATATAGTCTTCAAAAATAACAAGATTAGTTTGACCAGACATAAAACTATGTTGCTCAGGTATCAGAACTTAAGAAATAAGAGGCTTAAGTCTTTCAAGTACAATAGACTCAAAAATTTTCACAATCGGGGACTGAATTGTGATTGGGCGATAGTTGGTAGCATCCCCAGGGTTACCATTCTTGAAAATAGGAACTACAAAACTTGACTTAAGAGTAGAAGGAAAATAACCATACTGAAGACTATCATTAAAGAGACGTGCCAGTGCTCCACAAAGAAGATCACTACAATGGTGCAATACAACTGGAGGAATGCCATCCGGGCCACAACCTTTGTAGATGTCAAGGTCGTCAAGCTTTCGTTTGACCTCTTCAGGGCTACACTGAAAAAATGATAGAGAAAAAGGGTTATCCTTGGTTGAAAAGGACGGTGCAGCAGTCGATGAGGCTGAGAAAACACTGGAGAAGTAACGAGCAAGAAGGTTACATATGTCGCGAAGACATGAAGCAACAACATCATTTAGCTTCATAGTAGTCTGGGTAATACTCACTTTTCTTGTAGAGTTAACGTGGCTCCAGAAAACATTTGGGTTTTTAGAAAGACATATCAATGTGTGACATATAAGAGCGATAGCAACAATTAACACGGGATTTGCAAGCAGCTCTGGCTCTAGAAAAAGCATTATAATCACTTAAAAAACCAGTCTGCTTATACCTCCTGTGCAACAATTTCTTTTGGATTATTAAGCCTTTAAGTTCCCCATTAAACCAGCGTGGAAACGGTGATGAGCTAACTCTACTTAGAGGGGTATTCTTCTTTACAAGACCACTAAGGCCCAAAATATATTTATTAAAAACCTTGTAATTCAGCTGAAAAGTAAGTGATTCAGCTAGTAAGGAGTTATTCAACGTGAGCAACCCCTCTCTAATGCCCTCCATGTTGCACTTAAGAAAATTTGGTACAAATCTAGGCTGGGCATCAATTGAAGGAGCCAATGACGTCAGATCAATTTCAAGGGCTGGGTGGTACAAATCTTCACGCACCAGAGAGTCCAATGAACGAGAGACAGTGCAAGCAACATCAGAGAAGACCAAATCCAGTTGAGAGCCATGAATATTAAACACATTACTGTATTGTACTAACCCAAGAGTAAGAGACGTATCATTGATCAAATCAATCAAAGATGCTGAACTCACAGCGCTAGCAATGTTAAAATCACCAAGGATTAGTAAACTCCCATCATATCCAATTTGCAATCTTAATTAATTGTTCCAGTGAGTCACAAAAATGTTGGAACTTACTGTTAGGCTGGTTTGGGGGTATATAAACAGCACAAATAAACAATTCCATATGACCAGAATAGGCACAGACACACAGAGCTTCAATTTCACCAAAATCAAAGTCAATTTTATACCCATTGAGATTAGCTTGCAACGCCATCAAAACATCATCACCACTACTCTTACTGCTGGTCTTAGAAGATCTATCACAACGAAAAATATTGTAACTCCCAAGACCCAATTCAGCATCACAAACATCAGGCGATAGTTTTGACTCAGAGAAGACAATTATATCAAACACATTTAAATTAACATTCCGAATTAATTCTGGAATCTTAGACTTAATACCATTAACATTTTGATGGAAACATTTAACACATGCATTGCCATTGATATTTTATTTTTTTTTTATTAACATGCTTAGTCTTAACAGTCATTGGTACACCATTCATGTACTTAATTGTTATGTTATCCTCCCCAGCAGCAACACGTGATTCAAATTCTTTACGAAGTTTCTTTAATGACTCAATTTCCTTGGGAGTACGGTCCCTGGACATTCTAACTTCATGTAGACGAGGGTCAACTGCCAATTATATTTTAGAGACTGTTTATATATTCGTCAGTGTGTATTAGGGAGTTTATTTAGTGATATTATAATAATATACAGTGAATTATCAGTGTATTTTATATATAGCCAAAATAGCTCATAAAATATTTACATATGTCATAACGTGATAGGTTATTATTTTGTGGCTATAAATATTTATTTATATAACCTTATTAATAATTAACTTATTTGATAGAGCATGTTTATAGCTAAATTTAATTTAAAAAATAAACTGTGAGTGGTTATAATAAATTCTATTAATTTTCTTAATAAATTACTGTTTCCCTGGTAACAAATGTTCAGCTGATGTATTGTTTGCGGTTAAAAAATTCTAGTACATTTATTTTTGCCTTTATGATTTATACGGTATGTATTTCCTGAAACTAGAAATTTAGAATATGTTGGTTATTTCACAATTTTTTATTTTATCATTCTAACATTGTTCCTAGGGGGTACCCTCCACGTTTCATGATTTATGACAGCACATTTACATACAACAAAAAAAGAAAAAAACAATCGGATATGATTCATAGTTTATATAATAGCCTACATATTTATAAACATATTGATACCTAATATTTACAAGTAACAATATTTATTTTAAGAATAAACTATTGACAGGTAAGTAATCGACTACCGCCAGTAGTCTGGATACCATGCTAGGAATCTGTATGAGGTGATTGGAGCAAAAAACAGCTGGGCAACTATAAATACTGCAATGCTAAACATAAACACATGGCACTTAAGGGAAGGGAATACTGAACACAGTGATGTAGGTTATTTCTTTCCAGCAGGAAAACTCCTTCCTCAAAATAGTTTGACAAAACCGATTATTTTATGCATTGCTCTGGAACATTAAACAAATGCAATTGTGAACAATATTTTCTGTAACTTTGTAAATTCATTTTGTCGTTATTATTTCATAGAAAATAATCGAATAAATACAAATTAATCATTGTCATTGTTTATCAACTACTCAATAGTCGGTTACCAGATGGATGGTTAACCATAGGTAATTTGCCACAAACATAGTTTTTCCGCAATATCATGAGATATAATTGTCTTAGACAAAACAGTCTTCAAATTTGTGTTCCAAAAAACTAGGCTAGACTACATCAAATATAAAAACTATCAAAAATAACAGATATAGCAAAAATAAAAAAGGCCCTAACCCTATAACATTATTAAATATTAAGAATTTTCGGTTTTGAATGTATAAAACGTTATTTCCGCAGAATAAAGGGTTTTCCCATAAAATATAGACCTATTCTATCCACTGATTATAAAGAGGAGTGCAGATACAAAATAAAAATGTACAAAAAAAAGAATAGCTTGTAACATGTTAAATTGATATACAAGACATCAAGTGGTTGGTTACATATATATGGCATAGGCCAAAAGTGATATTACATTTTTGGAAGCGCAGTTGGATGAAGAATTTGCAGCTGTGCAAACATAAGCAATTACATGATAACAAATGAGGTTGATATGTAGTGCCTAAAATCAACGATTAGATTAGAATGGCGGACAGATGTACAAAAGTAGAATACGAATTACCTTCACAAACGATATGGAAGAAGTCGTTCCTTCAATATCCAAGATGACTGAAGATGCAGTGATGGTTGCTACTTGATGTTCTCTTTTCGCTGAAGCCATCTTAATGAATTTTAAAATTGCTAAGATAAAACACTTGTAATTAACAATAAAGTTCCAGCCGGCACAGTTGAAAATCTGGAATGAAGTAATTGACAATTGAATTTTATTTCCTCAGACTTCTTCTCTTCACCTCACTCCTCAGTCAGGACAAGGTTCTTCTTCTTAGTTCCTCTCCACTCGCAGTCTGGTCCCACGGTCTTTATTCTTAATACTAAATACCGTTCCAGTCCAATTTCTACATATTTTCTTAGTTTCAAACTAAAATATATGCCAATTATTTCAAAGTTGTGATTTTCGATGGCAGGTGTAAGGGTAACGGTATGTATTATAAAGGGTGAAAAAAATATGGAAACGCTTTCACAACAACGTTATTTTTTTCCATAGGTAATTCAGTAATTTAATGTTTTTGGATAGTTGTGTTCCATTAAGTATAATTTTTTATTAGAATAGATTACTTGAAACCATTAAATAGCGGAAAAATAATATTGTGAACGTTAGTTACATTGAAATTCAAATGGCCGCTACTCAGGAAAAGATAAACTTTACGAAGCCCGGTTTATGGCAATTAATTTCTCTTGAATAGACTTTTCATTTGATACCAAACTCTTATCTCTTTAAGCGTCTTGATGAATTTCTTGAACTTTGAGATTACTTACCTATAATTTTTTTTAAATCCTCAGAGCTATTTCTTTTCTTATTTTTAAGGTAGTGGGAATGCTAAAAAAGAGTTCAAAATATTTTAAAATCATTTGTGTAACTGAATAATGAATAAAATACAAGTAACAATGTTTATTTTACACAGTATTCGATTAAAGCCACAAGTTTGCTAGAAATTGAATAATCTTTTCAAAAAACAGATTTATATTAGCCAAATAAAATATATGGTTGCAATTATGAATTACAGAATAAAAAGTGTACTTTTTAATAATCCTTCAAATAATATCACGGACAAAATCGTCAAAGTTCACGTCATCAATATGAGCCATATTATACGTAATAGTAACAACACACTTACACAACTAAAATTAAATAACAATATAAAACTACAAATAACAAGAAAGAACGCAGTATATTAGAACAGGCGTACAACAAACCGAGGACGCTGGAAATACTGGCGCCAAAACAACGATCTATTGAGAGATTGGCTCTTGATACAGCCACTGTTTAGTGTGCCTGAGTTTTTTTGACTTGGTCTGCGACACTAACCAGACTTGAAGTGACACCCACCACACTTGACTAGAGGTACATACTTAATCAAACAAGCATGCATGTTTTGACTTGACTCACTTGCCTGCATGAGTATTATTACAGTATTTGTATTTATATATGTAATATGTATATATTCTCTATTATCTCTTAGTATAATGTGCTCAGCATGTATTAGTTTGCATGTATTATGTATAAATTTATATTACTTGCATGATTTTTTTATATTGCTTTGTTAGTTTTAGTAATTGAACTCTTTGTTTATTTGACTTGTGCATGATCACATCAACTATTATTTTATCGTGCATTTTATCTTCATTTTAGCATGTAGCCTGTAACATGATTTGTTGATTGGCTGAATAAAAATCATTGTAACAATGCCGGGTGCAGGTCAATTCGCGTGGTACGAAGTCTGTAACGTTACGCGTAATGTAGAGATTGACTCCCCCCACTTATGGCTTAGATGACGTGTAAATGGGTCAAGGGAATTTGGATTGACCCAAACATATGACAAAAAGACAGCTAACCTAACAAGGGTCATCATGCTCAACTGCACCATAATGCGTCTATGACGTTACGGGAAAGTAACGCTATGCGTACGGCGTCTGTGACGTTATAAGGGTGGTGGTTTACTCGTGGCGAACGCATTTTGACTTTAAAGATGAACCAGGAAAATAATGCTAGAAACACCAAACAATATACCCAGCGGAACTTCCTTCAAATACCGAGACGTTAAGCCTATACAGGCCAAGAAAACTTAGGTAGTTCAAACCGCAACTCAGACTCGACGATGATGGGCTTAAAGCTAGCGTCAAAAACGAGTATGCCATAAGTAATTAATAAGGTTATAAGTATGTCTTATTCTTATATACCTTTCAGTTCAGATGTTTGGGACCCTTCCTTTTTTTCCATGCATCTGGAAGAGAATACAATGGCATGAAGCAGGCTGCATCTGCATTGGAAATGCTTTTTTATCACGAAAATGAACATTAAAAAATAATGCATATTTATAAAAAAAAGGAAATGTACTAACTTTAACAGATGATCTAAGATGAATTATAAAGACAAATAAGATGTATGGAAAACAGACATGAAGAAATGAACCAGTAGATGAATAAAAAAAGAATAAAAAAATTATGGAGGTCATCCAGAAAAACCCTAGGTCTAGGGTGCACTATCTGCGGAAGTCCTACACTGTTGGCTAACAACCTGAGGTGGTCCCACTCAGACTGCTTTGCTACATCATATATCTTCTTCGTCACGGAGCGTACGAAGGCCAATTTGTGCCGCGATGACACAGTTTCATATGAATCAAGGCGAGTCCATGGCCTGTCACAGGGTGGCTACCTGGAAACTCTCCAGCTTCTTCTTGTTGGTCGTGGGACTAGAGCTTACCAGGCAGAGGCTTCGTAGAGAAGACTGGGTCTGATGATGGATGTATACAGGAGCAATTTTGTAGATACAGGTCATAGGGGATGTCCTCAGAAACAATGGACAACGCTTCCATGTTGCAGCCCTAACCGATTGAAGCTTCGTGGTAACATGACCATGGAAAGGTACATCCTATCTAGTGTGATACCCAGGTGTTTGGCCCTCTTTCACCATGGGATGACTTCACCGAGAAGTTCAGCCTGTCTCGCCACACCCCGATAGTGTTTCCTCGTGAAGCAGATGGCCTCGCAATTCGTAGAGTTAACTCTGGTCCTCTATTTCTGGGGTCAAGGAGAAAGGAGGTGGAGCTGACTCTGAAGATATACACAGGACTGACGGACGTTCACTGAACACGCTTGGAACATAGCATCATCCGCATAGAGATTGAGTGACCCGGGGGAACACTGATATATCATTGGTGTACCACAAGTACAAAAGAGGCCAGGTAGAAACACCAGGTTCCTGGGAAGGGTGCTACGGGCCAGCTTTTAGAGGAGCCCCTCGTACCAGACTTTGTAAAAAGCCTTGCTGACATCAAGAAAAACAGCCGAACTATGAAGCCTGTTGTTTGCAGCATCCACAACTGACGTCACCACTCTGGAGAGCTGAAGATCAGTCGAGTGGCATCTTCGTAAACCATACTGCTTTTGCCGACTTTCCAAGTAGAATTCTTCAGGGAAGTGAAGAGGACCAGCCGTTCCAGGACCTTAAAAAAAGTTGAAAGTAGACAGATAGGTCGATGATTGGTGGTGCAGTACTGTAATCCAGCTACTTGGGGACAAAGTGTTGAGGAGATTGTAGGCGATAGTTTCTATGCTCGGTCCTCTTAATACCGACACGGCGTCCGCTCAATGGTTGCCATCGACGTGGATACTCCTAGAGAAGTCCGGGGTGTCCATGTTGGATGGTAGTCATAGTTAATACGTTGTGTTGGGAAGATAACTGAGTGTCAAACCTTCAGGTAGCTGACAATCATACCAACACTACGTGGTTCAGATTCCACATAAATCTGTAGGTCTCGTAGTTGCCCTGGCTACTGGGCTGTTAATAAATAGTCCTTTCTGAGCTAAGTTGATCCCAGATAGTAATAATGACTACACTCGTTCATCTAAACTCATCACACTCATTCACCCCTCATATTCGCCCATATCTCTACGATCGGCGTCTTAGAAGTGTGTGTGTGCGTGCGTGCGTGCGTGTGTGTGTGTGTATGATTGTCTGGAACTGTAGGAGTCTTCCCTGGCTTGGGAATTGGTATTACCTTAACTAATTTCCATGGAGATGGAAAATAGCAAAGGGAAACACATGAATCCATTGAATTGTCCAATTCTTCGGTTTTAATTTAGCTTGAGCAGACGAAACTTCTTATTGCGCGAAAGACAAGGGTCTCGTCCAAGAAGCACGACCCTCCAGGTCATCCAAGAAGCCTTGAAAAATTTCAGAATGATGTTCATCAATGACATTATTAAAAGGGGAAAACTGTAGTTCATGGTGTCAGGAAATATTCTAGATTTGCCTTGGCCCAAGAAAGAACCGGTCCTGACCAACTAGAAGAGGATAATTGAAAGGCTCGTCCTTCCACAAGGCCTTCGTAAGCTTCCATAAGGAACCATCTGCAGCCTCAGGAGTGCTGAGGAGGTCCTTCCAATCGCATCTACTGTGTTATTGAAGCTGAAACGTAACCCTTAAGGCTTGACGATCGAAGCCTTATACCTTGTCAGCAGGATACATTGTCCTCTGCCAGATTCACCTGAGCACTCTGCGGAGTTTATCTTCACCCATAAGCCAAGTAGGGAGAGAACTGTAGAAGTTAGCTTGTGGACGCCTGTCTGAGGTCGAAGCAACGAGGGATTCTCTAAGATCATCAAGTTGGTCTAGATTAGTAGCTAGCATGGGGGGAGGATGATGGTCAGCTACGAGTCGTACCCTGTAGTCTTTCCACTTGATCCTGGTTCGCTGAGGAGGAGGGATACGAGCCACCACTGGATCTTTAATAAGTAATAAGACTTGGAGGTGGTCTGAGGATAATTCATCCACAGTAGTGTGGTAGATCACAGCAGGCAAGTGCAGAACGCTACAAACTCTATGGTGTCAGGTGCATGTCGTCTGTTGTAGTCGTAGTGTGTGGGTTGTTCTGGAACTGCTAGGTCGATGTGAAGTCGTGTCTAAGAAAAAACGTGTAACCTGTCTCCACATGCTTTGTATATCCTGCAGCCCCAGGCAAGATGTTTGGAGTTGAAGTCTCCACTATCGCCGCAAGATCCGGGTGAAGTGGCCTGTCCAGATCTGCTGAGACCAGACGGCTGAACATAGAGGAGATGACCTCAGTTGATGACTGTAGTTGCCTCCAAATTGGTCATAAGCCATGTTAAGTTGATGTGGGTGACCCGCCGATGAATTAGGACGGCTGTGCCTCCAGAAGGTGCTGCTGGATATTGACCTGGTCGATCAGTCCTATAGACTACGTAGTTAGGTACATTCAGGAGATCTGTATGCCTGAGATGTGTTTCCTGAAGTAGGGCCAAATCCACATCGTATTCATCCAGGAATTGAATAAGTTCAGCTCTCTTGGCGACAAGGCCGTCTGCATTCCCAAGAAGAAGGCGGGTCGTCCTAAGCATCTCGGTGTTTAAGGATGTCAGCAAGAGCAGAAAGTGTGTTGATATCTCTATTTTTTAATTTATTTATAATGTATTATTTATTTAATTTATATTATATGTTTTATATTTACTTGGAAGTTGGTCTATTGTGGTATTTGTTGTTTAATATATTATCTTGCTATTCAGTTGTAGAATTATTTTTGAATTAATACATCTAACATTACAGAAATCAGGACGGTAACAGTTGATAACTGATCTAATACTTGCTGTAGAGGGTCATTGGCAGAGGGTAGACAGTAAAGAGTCCAGCTGTGATACCTGATTAACGGCAGATGGTTGGGACAACTGGCGGGGAAGATCAAGTAAGAATGTAAGAATAGGATGAGTATGTCCAGTATTTGGAATATACTGTAACTGAGGAGCAGAAAGGCTTTCAGCCCGATCAACCCTAGAGTGGCATTTCGAAGGTTTCTTCACTAGGGGATGTACCATCCCTCAGGCTTCTTTTTCATGTCCAGAACTGGTCTTTATAACAAGAACCATGTTAGAGGGGGGATGTTGCTCATGCCTATTGCCTAGGTTTCGGGGAAGTCTAGGACGCCTTCTTCTTGTAACAGCTGTATAGGACTGAGAAAGGACACCTTCCTCCTCTTCTTCACTGGTAGAGTCAGCAATGTCAGGCTGCCTTTCATAAGATGAAAGAGAAACCTGGTTAGTTCTGTCCTCCGAAGTAGCCCTGTGACACAACTGGACAGTAGGCGCGTTTATGGGTGCCCGAACACCACTCCTGTCACGTTGAGGCTTCACCTGGCTGGCTTGGCCTGAGCTCCTGATAGGGGTTTTCTTGGTTTGGGCGAGATAGACTGGACAACTCATGTATGCAATAGAGTTGCTCTGTGCGCATTAGAACCTGGCTCATCTATGTTTCTTGTACAATTTGCTACATTGTGTGGCCTTGCACACCAGGTACTTGGTGACCACAGTTTTAAGACCCATGCCCAAAGCTCTGACAGTTGAAATATTGAGAAGGACCAAGGGACTTATTGTACAGTAATTCTGATGTAGAGCAGAGTTTTCAAGTCATATATAAACTTACGGAGTACAATAGCCATCGGTCCTCTCACAGTCTGGTCCAAGAGTAACAACCCAGTACCGAGTAGGACCACACCTAGAATGGAGACACCAAGCACGCGACACTTGGACAAAGTGAATGTATGGAACTCGATTTTTTGATCCAGGAGGCTGAAGCTTCATAAAATTAATGGAGAAATTAGTTCAACAGTATACCTGGATATTGGATGGACAGCAATATCACCACCAACCAATTGATCCATTGTAATTCCATGACTAGCCCAGCTCTTAACAGGGTCTAGCAATAGCCGGGGGGATTTTCTTGGGATGTAAAAGATGGGAGGGGGGGGGAGAAGGTGATGAGGCAGAAGAGACAGGCTTACTACTCTGATGCTTCATAGCCGGAAAAATCATCATCACTGGTAGGTTTTCTCTTATTGTCATGGGAAGCGATATATTTAGAATTTTCATGTTAAATAAAAATAAAATGTAGAGCCACCAAAACTTTAATTAACCCATAAAAGGTTTAAAATTACCTAGGTACTGCCAAGTGATCCGCTAGTTGGAACGAACAATGGTTTCGAAACTCTGGGTTTCATTATCATGTTGTAAAACACTTCATGTCTGGTGAAAAGTCGTCATTTGTATTAACACACACATATGAACACATGTTAAAATGATAATTAAAACTGCCTCCAAACAGGAAAAGATCTCCACCCCTACAATACCCGTCATGCAACTAATTATGTTCTACCCTCACACCGTACAGCATTCTATGAAGAAAAACCATCCTACATTGGCAGAAAACTATGGAACACACTACCAGCCGCAGCCAAAGGTCTGAAGCTATGTGTGCTTAAGAGAGAACTTCACGACTTCCTCATAAACCATCCATGCTACACTCTTGAAGAATTCCTGGAAGCATGTAAAGAATGGACACATGATGTAACTTAATTTTATTACACTAATGTCCATTTCAACTGTAACTGTCACTATGACACTATTACCATTCTTGAAGAATGTGTCAATAAAGAATATTGTGTATTGTCTGTCTATTGGCCAGTATTGGAAATTGCATGTTGCTGGCAAAAGCCAGTTTTCATAATTGTTTTATCATGTAAATCTTTAGTGTTTGTTCTAATATAGCATCACTATCTATTTGTTCTTATAATATAAAGTCTTAATTAAATAATGCTTTGATAATAAAATGTATTTATATAATTTCTGTTGAAATTAAATTGGTGGGTTATAAGGGATGAAAACATTTATAACACACGTAAAACTCTGCTAGGCAACTGTATTTCTCTTTTTCAAATTACATTTATTTAAACAATAATGATACAAAGATTATATATTTCCACAACACGTCATTTATTAAGGCACAAAACAGGATGGAATTCTCATTTTCAGCTGAATAGTTATGAAACTGAGCAAATAGACTTAACACCAATGAAAGTATCACAACAATATGTTTCAGTAGTTATTTAGATATGTCCATTTACACTATCCCCTTACTTTCACATAAATTAAAAACAATAAAATTAATTATTAACTAGCTGCTAAAAAACTGAAATCTTATAACCAAGCAATATCTATCTTTTCATAATAACTCAAAATGAGCACAGTTATGTTTAATTTTGAAGGCATTTTCTGTCCACACTCAACATTTATTATCCCACTAACCATACTTTTTTTTTAAAAAGAGTCGAGTAACTGCAAAATTGTTATGAGAACCACTACATGATGAGATGGGCAGGAGGCAACCATTATTGCTCTTGTTTGGAGAACAGTACTTCTACAGAGAATAACCAAATTGCAGGCATATATTACTAATCACTCTGAACCAATATAAATCTGTTGAATACATATAATGGTATGAACTCATCATTTGAACTTCTCTAGAGTTTATTTTAAATTATTGATTTGTTAAAAAAATGGCTTAAAGTAAACAGATTTTGAAAAGAGCAAATTTACCATTCATCAAAAGTGTACTGTAACTTCAGACCAATTTACATTAATATTATTTTATATATTCAAAGTAACATCTAGGAAACATGAGAGGGCGAAAAAAAGAAGAGTTGTAATAGAAAAGAACATTTTTTGTAGCAATAAGAGGGGCGTCTTGACAGACTGCTCTGTTTCATTGTGAAACTAGACAAAAAGTTTGAGTTTTTCAAAGTAGTTTTGATGGATAGGCCTGTTGATTGTTTTTCATTAAAAGGAATTACTCATAAAATAGCTAATCGTTTAATTGATACCAGCCACACAAAATTCTTTTTTTATTTTTATTCCACGTCTATAATTAATTAATGAGGCATGGCATTTATTATTTTAAATTTGCATTGAAAATAATAAAACAACTGAGGTAGTCTAAATAAAATGGAACTGCAATTTTTAATTTCATTAATAGTTATAACAATTGGATATGACTCAACTATTCCAATTTTACTGGATTAATTGGAATATTGAGGACTGTTTATTTTAAAATTATAGTTTTTATATTTATCTATACCATTTACACGATTACAATCATCAGCTGATTAAGCCTCTTAAAAACAAAGAATATGTAATTCACAGTTTTTTAAAATTTAAAGGCACTTTTTAATAATGGTTCATGACTACTAGCAACTTTTTCATTATTGTTTTATATGCTGCAACAATATTTTTGACAACTATGTAGAAATTAAATGACAAGAAGATAAATATGGCAGGCTGACAAATTCGCCTTGGGTCCATAAAGTGAAAATCATACAGTCCGTTCCAAAGTCGCTAACAGATTATAGACCCATACTACTACACACGCACGACGGTTGGGTTGTTTACCTCTCCTTCCCACCACCTGTAATTAGCGAACATTTTGACGTTCCACTACACTTTGGCAATTATGCTTGTCAAATAAGATCTTTTTTCAACTTAATTTCATAATCTATTAACAAATATAAGGAAAATGAGTCAAATCACGAAAGGAATGCGATACACTAACAAATATACCTATTTATATTTATAATTAAATGATTTCTATTTTTTTTTTAAACTTATTAGTTTTTATCATATTCTTTTTGTGTTTCAGTTCATTTTCCTCATTTTTGTAGTAGACTATGAAAATATTATGATAAAAAGATCACATTTGAAAAGCACAAAGTTACCAAAATGTAGTGCAAGACCACTAATTTGCTAATTAGGAGTAGCCAGAAGGAAAGTTAAACAGCCCAACCTTCGTGATTGTCTGTAGTAAGGGTCTACAATTCGCTAGCGGCCATAGCTACTAATGTAACAAAAAATCAAATGAATAGCCAGACAATATTGTCTCGTATATTGTTAGATTGTTCTAATTGACGTTATGCATTAAATACTCTCCAGTTTATGGATATATTTTTAGGGAGTTCGTAAAAATAACTGTAGGGGATGCTAAAAGTATTTTAAATATTTATTTATTTACATGTTGCTATTTATATTAGTTATTTTTTTTTAAATATATTTTTCTTGTTTCCTTTGTTGTTAAATGTTTATTTTAATGCTTACTTGTTGTCTAGCATGTTTAGTAATTTAGGAATAGTGCTACAATATAATTGGATAGTTGTGTCTGTTTTGTAGCAATGTAAATTGTATAAATAAGTAAATATCTGAAGGAATTGTAATTGGTCGAAGGAATATCTGAAGGAATGCCGATCAATTAGCCTGGTCCTCTCCATTAAAACACCAAAGTCTGAGGATTTAGCGCATTGTTTAAAAAACACTAAACCTGGATTCTACACTTTAAAAAAATTGTACAAGTATAATAATAAATTTGAGTGCTGCAGTATATTGTTGCATTTCTAGAAGATACAGCAATATTTTGAAAATAAGATTTTTAATTTAATAGAATAAATATAGTCGTAAAATTATTCCAAATAAGAGTTTAATTAATTTTCTTTTACCAATTAAAATTAAATCTAAACGTAAAACTATAGATCCTTATTCTAAAACTAAATAAATCTATAATAATATAATATCTTTGATTAACAGATTTGATATTTTATTAACATGTGAAAAATAACGACAGTAACAAACATAAGAAAAATCAATACAATTCAACCTTGCACAATAAACACCTGAGAAATTATAAATTAGACAGAATGCTTTATGAAATATACTTACAATAATAATTAACCACGATTGATAGAAAACTAAACACTATTTAAAAAATCCAAGTTAAACTATTAAAAATATATCTTACACTAAATGAATTACAAGGAAATGCCATGTTCATGTGAATAACAAACAGCTCTTAAGAAATAGAGCCAATTTACTGAAATAATTATGTCTAATTTATCTACAGGTTTCCGATCTTATTTCCATCAAGTTTGTTGTTAAATGTTTGCTCTACATTTTTCTGATTGATATCATGTGAACTTTTAGTTAAAAGGCTGTCTAAATGTAAAGCCATATTCTTATTGAAAATATATTTAATTGGATTAAATAAATTATATTTTAATAAAAGGATTAATTTTACACTTATTATACCACCAGCTTTGTATTCGCATATTATTTTCTCTGTAAATAAACATGCCCGGATGGCAGCATGCTTTAACAGCATACATATAAGTGAAAATTTTCATTTTTCAACCATACTGATGACACGTGATGCCAGGTGTAAAATTTAACGTGTTGCTGCGGTGCTAATGTGATTGCATATACTTGTAGTAAACCTATTAAAAGCAACTGTTTGTCTTACGTGTTGTGTTGCTATACTAATTTATTTGTTTACTAGGTGCATTTAAATGTTAGTATTTCCGGTTGTTGAAGTTAGTTGCATCTCTTTAAATCTGGACCTAGACTGACTTTCAAAGCATGGCTGACCTTACGAGGCGGACGGGTGAGGTTCCCGGCCATGGATGTGTGTACTGAGTGGACTACTAAGTAAAAATATGTCACCATTACAATGTAAATCCATCATGTCCTCTCTATGGCCATGTTACCGCAAAGGGTTTAAATTATGTCGGCCAGATTTATTGTTAGTCATGACTGACATAACTTTAGACACGTCATCACAACATAATAAACACAGAATATTTATTTTTTTGCTGAGGTAGGTCTTATAATAACCTTAAATTTAAGCAATTGGAGCTATAGTGACTCAGTTGACACTTTTTGTTGTTGCTCAAAAACAACTTAAAATGATTTATTTTAGTTTGAAACCAAAATTTAATTTTCTACCAAAGGAACCTTGCTCTTCATTGTAGGACAGAAACGTAGATTTCTTTATTTTTTTTCTTACAAACAACATATTTGAACATGATACTTAATATCCAAATCATATCTAACAAAAAATAATCTCCAAAGTTGAACTAACATTTGTGTTACAGAAACTAAAACAAACCAAAATGAAACATTCTATTTCCATTGAATATAGTTAAATTTTCTCAATATAAAAAAATTAAAAAAACTATCAAACTACAAAGACTTTAAAAGTTAGAAAAATAACACATTAACTTACATAAATATTTGTTATGTTTTAATTTTACACTAAGAATTTTGTTTTTGAACCTGATAACAATATATTATTGTGTTAAAAGTCTATACAGATTGTTCAATTTTTTGACCGTTCAACCAGTTTTTTCACATGGTTTTTGTGGAAATAACGCACACTGATTAATTCTACAAGTAATCTGATTTAGTTTATATAGACTATAGAGTGTACAATTATAAATTTAATTACAGCTGAAATAACAGTTTCCCCTGTATAACATAAAGGCCTCGTCATTGTCATTAACCGAGGCCAAGTAAACCTCATGCATTTAAATTTTAAGTGTTAGTTTTTATAAATAGTTTAAATAGTTGTATTTACTTTTCTTGGAAGTATAACAAGTGAAACATCACATTTCAGAAGTATGACAATACTAATCATTATTTACTATCCATAGACGTTCAATGTAAGAAAGGTAATTTATCCCTTCTCAACTGCTGGGTTAATAGCGCTTGTCTACTTACCTGTGCTGAGATTTTTTTCAACTTCGCTATAACGTTTACAAAGATATCACTAAAACAAATTTGTTTCCCCCTATTTGATAAGTGAAAATTACAAACAACTGGATCAAAAGGAACATTAGTTTCGAAATAAGGTTAGGTTAAAGGGCACTAGGCCAGGAATTAGTATATTGGAGAGATAGAACATCAGCAAACTTACTTTATAAGACAAGTTCACTAACACCAGAGTAGTAGTAACGTACACAAAAGAATCACATAATCACACACTGGCACTAAACATTTGTGTAATTATGTAATTCTTTGTATATGTTACTACTACTACTCTGGTGTTAGTGAATATGTCTTCTAAGGTACGTTTGATGATGTCCTATCTCTCCAATAGACTAGTTCAGATATAAATCACCTTATCAACCTTTTTTGTTTGTAACCTAGGCCGACCTTATGCTTGTTTATATTAGTCGGAGGTTTATAGACATTACTCTCACTAATGTTTTCAAAATCACTTTGTTCGTTCTGATTATACGGGATCACTACAATTATAAATGTAATTTAACAAACAAACAAAAAATTTATTTTCTGAGTCATTGTTATCAGAAAATAAATCACTCAAATCGTAATTTTCGCCAAATAGATTATCTATCTTTTTGTTTCCGTAACAAGTGCCTGAAACCACTACGAGATGCTGTTTCCACGACACTTCTCAATATAAACAACAAGCAGACAACAGCTGTAAAAAGAAATGAAAATTATTTCTTGATACAATAAGCAAGACTATTATTTCACCAAATCTCTCACAGATGTCTTGAAAGCACTCTGTTGCAAAAATACCAACTTCTGTCGTTAGCAGCACACTGTGTAGTGAAAGAATCAACTCATATACACGCCAAACGACTACAGTCGTTTATAGCAGTTGTGAGGTTAATGCCCTAATTGTTAACCAAAAAGTTTTTCCATTTTACTCTATCCTCAGAGCAAAGGGATTTATATAGGAGTTAATTAATATGTAATAAGTCACACTTCTATGTATTTAACTGTGATATTTCACGTGTTTATGATTTGTAACACGATGAAATATGGTTATTATATAGCACTTCTTAAGTTTACAATCTAAAGTGCAGTATATTCCTCGTGGCACAAATGGCAACAAATTTTGCATTGCATTTATGCTTATTACAAATTGAAATACTTAATCCAATATTTATGAATAAACCTGACCTTGTATTATCTATTTGTTACATATATACATACACATCAACAGTGATACCAACAGTGATATAAAGAATATCAGTCTAATACGCAACTCACTACCATAGCTCAGTGTTAAACAGGCCATCAAATGTAAATGTTAAAGAATAATATATGTAAGATCCTTTTAAATGCATGATGGCACTATTAATACAATAATAAAATAGAACTACACTATATACTAACCTATAATTAACATAAAACAATATATTAAATATGTTCGAATCTATTTAAATATAAAAATTGAATTAAATTAACCTTCCGAAAAGGAATGTTTGTCACTAAATATTGATCAATTTTTTTCCCCACTATAACTCTGCACTTAACTCTGTATCTGGCGGTCACAACACTATAATGGCAGGTTTTATACTCTTTGTACACAATATACTTCATAACCCTAGAATAGCGTTTACATTTTTAAGGTTAGGTAATAAGGCACTAGGCCAGGAAGAGATACAGCATCAGCAAACTTACTTAAAAAAACAAGACCGCTAACAAAAAGTACATAAGAGAACACATGAAGACAAAACAACACAAGCTGTTAGTGGCACTCACACCTTCATCAGGCAAGTAGAGACTGACTCGTTCCAACTCTTTGGAGTTGGATTAAAATAAGTGATAGATAAGAAACCAGATTCTAATCATATGAAATGTTGGTGACACATTAAAATGACTAGTTATCTGCCAGACACAGAGTTAAGTATATTATGTATATGAAATTGCATTACAAGCGTTTACAAGTGTGTCAGTGTTCTCATAGTGGTCAAACAAAAACGAAAATATCACAGGATACACAAACATACAAATAATTTAGCGTAAACAATGCATGTAGTGTTTAACATAGTACAGCACACACTGTATAGTTAATCACATCAATTTGGTGGTAAATATTGAAAAATAAAAACTAACCCTCAAGTTTTGTACAGAATCATGGTAATTATAATTTTGCATGCGACTGGACCATTGAAAAACTTGAGGGCCTTCATATTTGTATGACAAGGCATTCTAGCTACATTAATTAGCTACGTTACGCATACTAGATTTAAATATCATCAACATGTTTAAAGTAACAGCAAATAATGTCAGAACTCTTCTTAACAGAATAAATAACAGCATTAGAACAACTAACTATGCTAATTTTAGAGTATATCTCCGCTATTATTTTAAATATTTGTGTTGATATGTTGTAAAAGAATTTGTTGTATGAATTAAATAAATAATGTTAAGTTAAAGATAAAAATATCTAAAACAATTAATTCAGCATTGTCTTAAAAATATAATAATAATTAAATTCATAATTAGTATATCAGAGGTGCTTTAGTAATGCACAACTGTCCACTTCTGTGCTTAGTATGTACTAGTAAACAATTTTCTACTTGACAAAGAACTCTTTTAGTCAGAAGTTCTACAAAACTACTATGTCCGACATTTTCAGATAAACATTCTACAGTTAAATAATTAACTTATATGTAAAAGAAATTGGTGGGCAAGTCTGATTCTAAATATTTTACAGTGAACTAGATCTCCAAAATAAAGTAGTATATTTAATAACATTTCTTGATGAGCCTAAATGCACGATTTATTTTAAAATGTGACTCCTACAATCACAATGTTGGCTAGAAGACAACGAGACATATTTATCCACATGGAATGGTGGTAGCGTGGTTGAACAGCCTTCACTGACTCGGTAGATGGCACATTTATAAGCGAGACAATTATCTAATGCATTCCTCAGCATTAATAGAAAAGTTTAAGAGGAAAATAGTAAAAAATTATTCAAACGTGGGTTTTTACCATATAACTAAGTTCGCTTTAGTAAGTGCTGTTTTCTATGAGTCAGTATGTGGAATTCAAATCTGTTCACTGACAATCAAATATATGTTTATAAAACCACCACAAGAAGATCATTTTCTATCTATATACAATTTACAGTATATTTCCGATCTGACATTTCTAAACATTCTAATGTTCTTTCTACAATGCTCTATTTCTCTGTTAAAATAAAGCAACAACATGAAATAAAACTTCCAGAAATAGCAGTCAGCTGTTCTGTAGGTTGCGGCAGTATTTTTCTTTTGTTATGTCATGACTGTATTGTTTTTAAGAATTGTCATAATAAATAATAAGGGTGGTGACCGAAATGTTTACAGTGTACTTTTCCTAAATATGTGTTGTAACAGTAAAATACAGTACAGTCGAACCTTGATAATTTGACCCTCTATTACTTGATGGCCAATTTTTCCAAATCCACTTGAACATTTCATAATAGTCAATGTTTATTTCACCCCTACAACACAAACATTTTGATAGAAACCCTAGATAATGCGAATTTTCCATTGTTTGGAACAGCACATTATAAATTGAAACTGGAGTATGCAAACTTCTACAAGTTGAAGTTTTAATCCTTTCGCCCTTTTTAACTCAAAGTTTAAGATAGAGAAATGTGATAAATCAAAATTCAGCATCAACACTACCTAGTACTAAGTAAGCGAGCTAAACTTTTGTGTTGTGACATGAATCTCCCACATGTTGTTGTTATTTATTATTAAGTCAATAATCCAATTTAAATTTACAATTTTTAATTTGTTCATGATGATTGCAATTCATGCATGTTATTGTTGATTGTAATATATTAATACAGTGCTTGCAATTAAAAGACTTTCCATTTGATTTTAATCCTGTTTAACGACATAACTTAGACAAATTCAATAACCAAGAGAGAGGTCTTTTGTAACTAGTAGTAAGTGATTTTCACCGTTGGTACTTTGAACCTTGTTAACTCAAAATATTGGATAACTCGAATTTTTTTTCCCATCTCTTCAGGTTCGAGTTATCAAGCTTCCTCTGTGATGAACAGAGTTGTTGAGAATAAGCACACAATCAACACATAATTTAAATGGTATCCTGGAAGTTGTTTATAACTTTGTTCCCAATATTTACTGTATTATCAACTGCATAACCTACTGTAAAAGAACAATAGACTTTATCCATAAATGTAGAACATTGTAACAAATAAATATAAAACGTTACTAGGAAATATCATCATCTGGGGGAGAGCAACATTTTTCCAAAGAACATGTCATCAAATAGTTATTATTCTATTTTCACATTTTTAAAAACAACTCAAGAGATAGAGTTAGTCGCACCAAAATAGTCTGATGATAGCTGTGGCATGTGAAGCCCCCTCCTCACTTCTCACCCAGCAATGTTGACAGATATCAGTTCATTGAAAATATCAATGATTTGTCTAAACATCTGTTACAGTAAAAACAAACCATAATCTTTTATTGTAAACAAAAATGTAAATGTTTTAGTTATGTATGTTTAGTGATATAGTTACGAATAAAAACAGCTAATTCTCTTTTATATATAAACAATATTTAATAGCATTATGCAGTATTTTTAAATTAATATAATGCCGTACAAAATTACCGAATTAACACTTACTATAGTTACTTTTACCACTACCTTTTAGAGAACTTTAAATAGTATCAAACAAATTGTTTTGTAAACAAAATCCCAATTAAATTGACAGTATTGAACATATGCATACTTGTCGTAGATGAAACATGTGGTCGGGTGGTTCTCAGCAACGATGTGGCAACTACGCCTAAAATGTCATCGGACTATTTTGGTGCAGTTTACACAAGTGATCTGTTTTGATGAGTCTTGTAAACATGAAAACCGGTATTTTTAAATTTAAATCTTACATATAAAAAACATTTAATATTACATAAGTTTGAGGCTTAAGTAGCAACATTAATTCCCATATAGAACTGTACTATGGAGAGTATAATTTGGAAGTTTGAAATAATTATGGCCATGAACTTGTTTTGTTTAAATAGAGGGTTGTGATATTATTGAGAAGTGTGGGCTATTAAATATATACCAATATTTATTTACCGACTTTAAAAAATGACGTAACAGACATTTTACAGAATAGGAGTACAATTTTACCGGGACTAAAAATTAAAATGCCAAACTGCCAATTATCGCAATTTAAATTATGATTTAGCTTTGAAAATTGAATTAATTGCATACTAATCTAAAACGAAGAAATGAAAAATCCAATTTCTAGAGCTTTTATCTCTACCCCATCAAGTTACATTACTAAAATACATGTCTTTTTTTGTTCATTAATCGATTTCAAGAAAAGAATTAATAAATCACAAAGTTTACTTACATAGCCTACTATGGCATATACAAAACCGCTAAATTCATAAATTTATATAAACATATGTCTTTCTCAAGAGTGGGGAAAGGGAAGTATTAGTATGCCTAGTTTCTTTTCTTCTGTAAGTTCGCCAATTTCCTAGCACACGTTGGAATAATAAAACCTGAGCTTGTATCTAGTAAGTCACTGAAACCCCTGCTCCAGCCCACTAAAACTCTACTAATATAACTTAAATACATGGATAAAACTTTGGTAATTCAAATCACAACATCCCATAAAAACTCATTTTTCCTAAACAAAGGGAATTTCACACACTGTCATGGGATATAATCAGTTATTCGAGGTCGCAACATTGGATGTTAGACGTACGATAAAATATTAGAATAGGAGGGATAAAAATGTCGTTACTACTAAAAAAGAGAAAGGTATGAACTTTTAGGGTATCTATTGTCCTGGAAAGTAATTTTGCTGGTAATATTCAAAATCCTAATTGTAATCAGTACAGTACTAGGCTAGGCGTGTGCTGCCAGAAGAGGCAGGGAGGAGGTCATAGGTCTGTGACAGGACCAGACATGGTGACCTGCGGCGAGTGCAGAGATTCAGACCCCAGGCTGCTGCTGAGAGATTCGCTAGTGTCAAGTGAAGCTATTGCTGGTTGTGCACCTTTATCTTCCAGCACAAGGCCGTTCGGAAGTCTCTTGGATAGAGAATTGAACAAACGCTCGTACCTGGATACAGTAAAGTAAATTTGAACAAGTCACAGTAATTGTTTATAATAGATACAGAGTACAAGATATCACTATAGTCTGTTTTTAACAGTTTTAGTATTAAGAGGCGCTTGTTTGTCGGCTACCTGAGAATCGCTCGGCCAATGATCAGCGGTGGTTTTTTCCTTGGCATTGCCTAATTTAGAGAAAATTGACAAGGGCTGCTTAAGTGTCTCTTGATCACACGCACGGTCAACAGCCTACACTTCCATACAGCTTGTAATACCATTTTATGAACCTACGAATGAATAACCTTTTATGAATCAGTTACTACAAACTGCCTTTGTTTGTAGTTGTGTGTACAGGTTTCCAATTATTAATTAAAAAATAATTTTAACCCTTAAAACGCTGAGCAATTTTCTGTAATTTTTCAATTAACGCTTAATTTTCTTGAATATATATAATTTTAGTTTTTGTAAAGTTATATCTTTTTTTTAATCTAAACCAGGGTAGTACAATGTAAAAAAAAAAAAAAATAACGATATTGTATTTTTTATATTAATTTTTTATTCATTACAAAGTTTTATCAAAACTGTAAAAACGAAATATTATTGCTGCTGCCCCAAATCAACACTTTCTTCACTGTCACTAATGTTATGCAATAAAACATCTTCATTATCACTTATGTCATCATCATGAATTGCACTCAAAAATGTACAATCCATTGCACCAGCAACAAACTCGTTAAAGTCAGAATCATCGGGGTTAGCCATTATAAAAATATATACAATATAACTCAATAAGACAACAGATTATGTACACAAAATAAACACTATTTACAACAAAAATAAAACTAGACTTCACAATGAAAAATATAGAGTAAATTTGAAATAATAAACTTTGTTTACACACCGGAGGTTAGTACAATGCACGAGACAGACAACAAATAACTGCAGACTGACGAGTGCCAGCCGGTCGCCGCGTCATGTGACTAGCAGATGCGTATATATTTGCTGCGAGCGCTATCGGTTACCTCGACAGAGGCAATAATGAGGGAAAATTTCATATTATTTACATTCGTTGACTAGTAACCAGTCCAAAGGTCTCGAAAATGAATAATAACCTGAAAATAGTCTTGACCTTGAATCTTAGAACTCGCTACGTTGTATTAGGCCTGTTCTAGGATTATTGTTATCAGCTCGCGAAATATTACGTATAACGCGTTACGGGCAATTGTAAACATGCGTATATATACGGATGCCGCGTTTTAAGGGTTAAAGTTATTATCATATGAATTATTAATCTTACTATAAGTCTGCAGAGGTAGTTGCCATATTGGGTTCATATCCCACAAGGGAAATGTTAAACAGCACTGTGACTTAACCGATTTGTCTTAAATTTATGACTTTTAATTTGTTCGAGAAAGCATAAATGTTAAATTTGTTTTCATTAAAAAAATTGATCAATGATGAAATAGAAATTAATGAATTACTTTAGTTTATCAGTTAAAAATTTTTTTAAAAGTACAAATTTAAAAAAAAATCAAATTTTAAAAAGTGGATCCATTATTATCTTTTATGCTCTTTCAAGTGATATAAGAATTATAATTGTCCAACAAACTGTTAAGTCACATTTAATATTGCTCTTATTGGATACAAATCATATTAGAATTGGAACAACTCTTAACTGTGAGTAGTTAGCGATGAAACAGCAGACCAACAGTGATCATTAATTATTGAGTGGTGCCTAGAATAAAACAGACAAACTACATGCTTTTAGTAAGGTAAAATAAAACAGCAACGTGGACACTACTAGAGGTCTGGAGTGTCCATGTCGGATGGTAGTCAAGGTTCAGATGTTGTGTAGGGAAGAGAACTGAGCGTCAGACTTGTCAGTTTGCTAAAAATCAGACCAACACTACGTGGTTCTGATTCCACGTAAAGCTGTAGGTCCCATAGTTGCCCTGGCTATTAATAAATGGCCCTTTCTGAGCTAAATCGAACTCAGATAGTAACAACTTAGTTACTATCGAATCGTTCATCTACACTCATTCACCCCCACATTCGCCCACATCTCTATGATTGGTGTCTTATAAATGAAAAATGAATTGAAAAAACAAACATTTCCGATATGTGTACCATGAGGAAAGTATTTATACAGGGTAAAACATTGTAAGACAAAAACAACTAAAACCAATATAAATTTCTTAATAGAGGCTTGTTCATGGAGGAAACAAAAATTGCTACAAAAAATGAAAAGATAAAACACTAAATTATCAATGTAACAAGAAAACATTTGACCACAATTTAGATTATAATATTATATTAATTCAAAAACTGTTAACACAATATTCCAAATAAGCATAATCATTTTAGAAATTTAAAAACATAAAAAATTTGTAGTTCACTTACTAAATAGCTGCCAATACAATAGAATACTATTGGCTACGTTGTGCTCTAGATGTAATATAGCAGGCAAACAGAGAATTAATCAGTCGGTAGTAGGAGCTGATAATATCCGGGGTGTGACAGTTATTGCTGCCTACGGCTCACCCCCTCTCCTGCTGATGATGTTTCCAATGGCTCATATTTATTATTGATACTAACACGTGCATTGTTCTAAACTTTATTTTCAACAACTTAATCTTTATAACCGATATCATACCTAGAAAAACTACTGAAACATTTCTAGTTATGTAACTTTTGAAGAGATAAAAATTCAATGATAAGTTTTTACATAAAAATCTTTACAGTGACTGTAAACTCGACTTAATCATTTGTACTGGTACAATCTTTATTTCTTCCTGTAATTTCCTACACATTTGTCTACTTAAATTAAATTCCACATTTAAATAGCCATTGGAACAAAGTCTGGTAGAAATGACAACCCTGCTATCAATATATTTTCAAAGTTTATTAAAAAAATTTTGAAAATTGAAAGTTGAGTTGAATAAAACTTTTTTAGTGGTGCTGTTTTGATCAATTTTAGGATTTTACGGTAACAATAAAGTGTCTTCTGTGTTTGCAATTTTGGAGGAACATGTGACATTATTTTTTTGTTATGCCCATGTTATTTAAAAAAGACTAACAATTAATTGTATTACATGAACCTGATTACAAATCACCAAACTTGTGAAAAAAATCATAAAATTGTTTGTAAAAAATACTTCTTACTGATAAAAGCTACCTAATTTTTTGAAGTTATAGTTGTTTTATTTTTGAATTTTTGATTGCATTTTATATTTTTGTTTATACAAAATATACATTTTTAGGATTTTTGTTGAAAAAATTATAGTACAGTGACCTTGTACAACTATTTGGATTGCAACTATCCAGAATCCACCTTATCCGGATCAGGCTAAAGTTAGCTTATTTCTTCTGTGTAAAATCAGGCAGGTTCTGATGACGTTATAGTATAGCAGTATACGTGCTGTGATTGAAGACACGTTCAGTTCCCAATCCGTTTATTGTGCTTAATATTATATTTCCCACCCCTTCCGTATTTATAGAATATGGCACTAGGCACCATGTTTGTTATCTGTAGTAACCTTGTCATCTGTAGTCAGAGTCAGTGGCCAGCTGAATGGTAAAGTGTAACTACAACTTTATTATGGGTTTTAGCCATTATTAAAATAGTAAAACAACTTTAATGTAAACAGAATATTAACAAAAATAAATAAAAATTAACGAGCCAAAAACTCATTAAAGTTGCTATTAAGTTGACAAGTGTCATAAATAAAATTCTGTTTCCAAATAGTTAAAACACAGTACATTATATCTTTTTGGTAGCTCATTTTTTGTCAGCACGCAGTTTCAGACAGTAAATCATTTTATTTAAATAATCATCAAGACAATTAATTATGTCATCAATTAAATAATTAGGGTTAATAGCTATTAAAGAATTGTTCCAGGCTAAAGATGGATTTCTCCAGTGATCAGTTTTACAGTTTCTTCTTAATTATTTTTGGGCTGCAACTCTTGAATTCAGCGGGAAGCTTGTTGAGCATTGTTGCACTGATATGAGAGGAGCAATAAGCATTGTTCCTCATTTGTGAAGAGGGATGTTCTGGCGTTGAAAGGTCTTGGGCTATTCTCGTTCGGTGAGGATATACATCTTCGTTTCTCACCAGCTCTTGCTTCATGGTCTACGATATAACTTCAGAAACGTGCGTTGAAAATACAGTGAGTATTTTACAGTTCTTTAATGCTTCTTTACAACTTTCTATAGGAAGCAAGGTTTGTCAATGATTCTTGTCAATGATTGTGGTCGTGGTTTGCGGGTGGTATGTATGAGTCATGGATGATTGTGTTTTTGAATATTTGTATAATTTTGTGTAGATATTCATTTGTTAGTTATCTAGTTATTTTTTATGTTTGATATGTCAAGTTTTTTTTTTTTTTTTTTTTTTTTTTTAATGTTGATTACGGAATTGTTGCAATTGGTTTATATTGTATTAATAGTAATGTTTTGTTTTATTTTTATGAATAGTTTTGTTATTTGTGATAAGGTTAGGTGGTAGAGAGGACTGTCCAGTCCTAACCTCGCCTTAAAAATAGTCGTTTTTCATTTTCAAGAGGATGATTCCATATCTGAGATGGGCCCCTTAAACAGAGCATGACAAGCAATCTTTATAGCAGATGGCATTGCAGCATCTCTGACTCTTTATTGCAAAAAGAGTCAAGCTCAACTTGGAACACAAGTTTGTTTACATGACTGTTTAGATTTTTGTAAAAAATTACATCTAAATGCTTGGTTTCTTTTACTATCGCCAAGTCTGGTGGTTTTGAGGTTATCATCTTTGAGTCTGTCCAATGCAAGGAGTTCAAGAAGTTCTTGACTTTTAACTGCTAGTGACGAGAACCATGTCATCTGCATACATTACCAAATAGCTGTAATCTTTGGACAACTTTAAACTTGAAGAAAAGATTCCTTGTGGGAGAGACTAGTTTACAATGGCAGTCAAAGACTAGTAAATTGCATTTTTGCCAGAGCTCATTAAGCTCAGAGATTTCATCCATCCCAGTTGAGAAGGAGGATTTCATGGGGTCGATGATTTTGAGCACTTCTCTGTTTGAAGTTAATTTGAGGTCGGTAAGCTCTACTCCTAAGAAGTCATTAGATAGATTGGATGATGGACTATTCATTTCAGCTGTTTCTTCAGCAATTGTTGAGAAGAGATAATTGAAGTACTCAGCAATGCTGACCAGATCCTCCACAAAGCCACCTTTACAATTTAACTTCCAGTGAACCTCTGGTGCCTCTTTTTTATAACCTTTCCTTGTTATTAATCCCCCAATATGACTTTGCTCTTATTTTTCATTTTGAAGATAAAATGGAGATTAACTTCCTTCCTTATTCTTGAAGCTTTTGTCAAAATGATTTTCTTTTGAGATGCATTGATTATATTTTAGATTTTACCACTAGTTGTGGAATCACATCTGAGCTAGAATAAAATATGACCGCAGCCTGATAGCTCCTCCAAGATCATGAATAAAGATTTGGAAATATTTTGTCAAAGTAAGAAATGTAAGGAGGAAACCGTTAACACTCCAGCATAACAGAATACAATTAATAAACTAGAATTATCGTGTATAAAGCGGCCATTATTAAGAGGTATCAATTTTTTTCCACAAATTTAAAATCACAATTTCGAGTAGTGTTTAACCCATTGCGGATCGTGAAATTTGGTCTGTCGTGACACAGCGGGTATGAATTAGTTGACCGCCCCAGGCTAGCGAGTGGCTCTGACTGGGGAGCATTTTTCATTATTAAAACGCCGATTGTAGAGATATGAACGAATATGAGGGTTGAATGAGTGTGATGAGTGTAGATAGATGGGTGTAGTCATTGTTACTAACTAAAGTCAACCGTTCCTATTTATTAATAGCCCCATAGCCAGGGCAACTAAGGGACCTACAGCTTTAAGTGGAATCCAAGCAGCGTTGTTTGATCGGAAACGATGAAGAACCCATATAACTGAAGGTAGCTTATGTTTGTAGATTCAAACGTAACAAATTTCATTATGATTATACTCGTATTTCAAAGTTTCATTATAGGATTCAATGTATCCCAATATGAACAGAGGATTTATAGTTTCACCTCTGTTCATATTGGGCAATATCATAAACTTACTTCAAAACACTTGCTTCCGCAGTATCCCTGGCTTCTTCGGCTGACTTAAGTTCTTGCTGAAGTAGCAACTTTTCCTGTTTTGTCACTGAAAGCTCCTCTTTGGTTTGTTCTTCACCACTGTTAATAAGACATTTTATTGAACAATAAAAAATAAAAAAACTGTTGGGATGGATAGAAAAAAATATAAAAACAATACTATCAGAAGTGGATTATTACATTGGTCTAATTTAGTCTCATCTGGTGTTATATGAGATTAAAATCAATCTTATTCAAGTACAATTTCATCTGTCCTCAGTTGTTCTAAAAAATACCTCATTTATAAAAAAAGACTATAAATGGGTTTACATGAGTATATAAAAAACCTCATTAGTTTAGAAACCTCTATAATCTAGCAAGCACTAGGTCCCGCAGGTGCCGGATTAAAGAGGTTCCAATGTATTACATTTATGTAAGCCTTCCATGCATGAACATTTTTTGACTGTCTAACATACTTGTACTGTCACAAACAATCGTTGTATGCTTCTACTGATTCTTAGCTAACAATTCAGAACCCTTTATATTACAAAACTTAAATCAGTTTTAGATTCTCTTGTTAACCCATTGGCAATGAACCACTAGCTGGGCTCGTTCTGTGTTTATCATTACTTAAATAGTGAATAAACGCACCAAAAAATCAGTCAGACACACCCAAAATTGTTGTGAGACAGCATTTTTCACTAAAGAGCACTACCTGTTATGAGCAGAACTAGTGGCAAAAAGAACTACAGCCATATACTTCAAAATCGCAGTACAAAATTCTTCCGCTTAGAATTTGTAAAATTGTCTTTATCCTAATAAATGGGTCCATTTGGATACATAATAAAATTGTTTAGTTATCTTGTTTTCCCAATGGATCCATTTGGATACATAATTAAATTTTAGCAAAGGTTAGAAATAAAGCTTAATTCAAATGTTATTTATAATTGTAACATTGTATATTCACTTATATTAACATAACTAAATCAAATAGTTTCAAATTTTAATGTGCTATATGAGCTGTCAATACAGAAAATATGTAATATAAAGTTTAAATCATGTTAAAATAATTAAAATTACTTTTTTTACTTATAACAAATAATATCAATAATATAATAGGCTACAATATAAAGGAAAATTAAAAATATCATTTGCTAAGTGGATAACTAATATAGGTAGCCTATTTAAAATATCTCTAAGTAATAATATTTAAATAAAATACTGAATTGATAAAATTATAATGTACAGTAAATCTAATTAAAACTAATATAAGAATCTGGCTATTGCGAGTGGAAGTCCACAAAACAATTTCTTTCATTGGAGAGGCATAACGTAGTTGAAAACTTAGTGCAAGTGATCCTGGTTTGTCCAGTTCTGCAAAACGCACATCTAGATTTTTGTTGCTTTGGTTTTGGCCAGTGACTAAAGCCATCAAATCTCATTTCATCCACAGGCAAAATTCGCTTTCTTCATACTCTGCATTTTGGGGATGAGGTACAAAGTTTAGGTCTTTCTATTTTTCTTTTTTAAATGCCATTTCCAGTAGCTGCCAAAGCCTGTGCAATATATGTTTGGGATTGGAGAAGACTGTATTGACATGGCAAATTCAGTTGAAAAATGTCATCTGTACAAAAGCCACCCATGCACTACAGACACATTTATCAGCTAGTTGGAAATTCTAAGGTAACCCCTCTTACTTTTCACAATGATACAGTTATGAGCAATGAGCATTCCAAATAAATCTACTCCACCCATAGTCGTTATATTTCTGTACGACAGCTGGTCGCACCACTTCAACTCTCTTTTTCTCTTTTTTACAGTATCTGTCACATACTTCCAAGAAATTTCACTAAAACATGTTGATAAAAATGTTATTAGTTTATTATCAAGCCACCTTATCGCCACAATGTCATGCTTTACATCAATAGCTTTATTATAGGACCCTCGTCCCTCTACTAGCAATGTCTTTTCGTCTTTTAGGGGGCACTTGTATGTTCTGTCAGGACGAACCACACCTGTCATCCATATTCCTTTTGATTTTAGATTAGAACAACGTTTAATTGACGTAAACTAGTTGTCAGTAAACATTTTGTAACTTTTACCATCTGGGATGTCTGTGGATAGATCTACGACAATATCTCCTGAAAATCCAAGTCCATAGTCTTGGCAGGTTTCTTTCCCAAAATATACACTAAAAGCATGCATCATGCCTGACGCACTACAGCAAAGAAATACTTTGTATTCCCACTTTTTAGGTTTCTTTTTCAAGTATTGCTTCAAAGAGGACGTACCTTTAAATGGTATCATATGTTCGGCCACTGACTGATTTTCTCCACTGGGAATATTTCTACAATATGATTTAGTAGAGGTCTTACCTTGAACAGTCTATCACCTGGAGTTTTAGTTCGTTGTCAACTATGTGGACATATTGAAGCAACCCTTGACATAATATCAGCTGCAGGGAGGAAACGGGTTTCCTGAGCCCAAAACCTGCGGTACTGAGGTAGGGGTACAATCCCTGTGTATAGCAATATTGCTATGAATTGTTGTATATCCTTTACTGACACATCAATGGCAGCTACATTTTGCATTGCATATATATTAGTCTGTTCAGTGAGCATATTTATTATGTCACTGTAAATTGAAAAATAATCAAATGGCATCATATTTTTAGCATCTGACGGAGGATCTGGTAGAGTCACTCCACTGAAAAAAAGGCCATAGTTTGTAGAGAGTCAGCCATGTCTGTGTGTGAGGTAGTTGCAACTTCATTATCATCTACAGGCCCCTGTTCAAGATTATCACACATTTAAAGGAATTCATCAACCTGCAAATAAAAGAAAGAATTTAGGAAAGGGAATGACAATATGTTTATATACAACACACAACGTTCACAAAACATTAATGCAATGTTGATACATTAGTACACAATTAAAATTAATGGTATTTGGAATATAACAATATAAGTTTCTTACGTCGTATTGCTGACATTGTGCTTGCAGCTTCAAATTGAGCAACTTCTATTTCATCTCCAGAGGTGAAAGCGTCTTGTGATACTACTACCTGGGAGGAGTAGCCATTCTTGTACCGTGTCATCATTTTTATCCATCTGAATTAACCAACATACATTATTTTTGAAATATTGAACTATCAAAAAGAATTTTTATATCATATAAACAACCGTTTCGACAAATAAATATCTAAAAGTGCACAATTTCAGAGCTTTTATATTTTGTATCCATATGGATCCCCTAGGAATAAAGAGTAAAATATATTTTAAAATTCAGGAAATAATTGTCCTATTGTACCCAACAGGATATATAATTAAAGACGTAAATTAGAAAACCGGTTTCTAGTGTTTAACTAAACTTATAATGAACTGATTTTCTAATGTATAACGAAAAAAGTCAGTAATTTTTTTTTTTTTGGCAAGAAGTAATCAATGAACAGAAAAACTTACCTTAGAAAACCACGAACATGAAGGTTCAATGAAATCTCAAACTGCTCCAAAACAACTAATTTTTCTGACTGCCCAGAATTAGTACCAGCCTTCCTGAAGAAATATTCCCCTACAAAATTAGTTTCTCTACTGGAACGAAGAAGTAACAAGATGAAATATGGTTTGATTTAGCTTTAAAAGGCGAGAAACCATTTTGTATCCATATAGGAACTAAAGAGTTCAGTCTTCGCCCAGCCTTTTCTGGGTTCGCTTAGACAATAGACAATATTCGTTATTGACACATTCTTCAAGAATGGTAATAGTGTCATAGTGACAGTTACAGTTGAAATGGACATTAGTGTAATAAAATTAAGTTACATCAAGTGTCCATTCTTTACATGCTTCCAGGAATTCTCCAAGAGTGTAGCATGGATGGTTTATGAGGAAGTCGTGAAGTTCTCTCTTAAGCACACATAGCTTCAGACCTTTGGCTGCGGCTGGTAGTGTGTTCCATAGTTTTCTGCCAATGTAGGATGGGTTTTCTTCATAGAGTGCTGTACGGTGTGAGGGTAGAACATAATTAGTTGCATGATGGGTATTGTAGGGGTGGAGATCTTTTCCTGTTTGGAGGCCTCGTTGATGAGCATGCAGGATTACTTCTTGAATGTACAATCCATGTATGGTTATTATCTTCATGGACTTGAAAGCGTTTCTGTAGCTCTGATGAGGTTCAAGGTCAGCGAGGATTCTAATAGCTTTCTTCTGTAGAATTAGTAACCTTTTGAGGTTTCCAGCTGAGGATCCTCCCCATACCACTAGTCCATATCTCAAATGTGTTTCTACTAGTGAATGGTAAGCTGTTTTTGCTGCCTCTACGTTTCCGATCCATTTTATCCGCCAAACAACATATATGCCACTGTTTATTTTTTTAAAAAGTTTATTAACATGCTCAGTCCAGGTTAAGTTACTGTCTAGGGTGACTCCAAGAAATTTTACATGGGTTTCAACTGCAATGTCAGGGATTTTAGGGATGTGGCCCTTTTTTCTACTGAAATTTACTTGTATTGTCTTTGTCGCTTGCTAGTAGATCTCGCACTTCTACATTATCCTACAAGTAGGATGTGGTTTTCAGTTTCCAGTTACAGTTATTTTTAAAGTTTCTATTACGGGTTTTAATTTGTTTTTCGAGAAATTAGGAATAAGATTAAGCAAATAAGGTGTAGAAAGTACTGGAAAGCTGGAAAAATTAAAAAGATTGTATTTATGTTTTACGAACACCCTGACCAACCTGAATTGTGTTCTGTAGCATGTTTTGACAAATTTATCTTGGATTAGACTAATTTCGAAAACTTTTATAAATGGACCTCAAAAGAGTCGTTTTTAATCTTTTTTATGTGTTTTACTTAATTCCTTATATTACTAAAACTAGTTTATTACAAATAGATCGATGTAAAATCTTTTTACATTAATTATACATATGGTAAAATCGTTCACCAGGAGCTAAAGGTTAACTAGACGGCCATATATAAAAATTCTTTATTTTGAGATTTCCACATGTAAAGACTACTTATGAAAGTCATAATCAACTACTACACAATCATAAAATTACGTTTTAGAAAAAAATTTTTTCAGCCATTTGGATAAGTTTTTAATTTTTATATGCAGTTATATGAAAACAAAAATACGACCTTAGCACTGAATGAGTTAAATAAATAACACCATTCAATGAACAAGTAATGAAACGCATACACTAATTTACTGTCTAAAACTAAATAACTGTACACGTACAGTGGTACTGACAACGTATCCAGCATATGGCCGGCCTTACCGTACTGTTCTCTTCATAATGGATGTTCAAGAACAATGTATGAATGTTTAAAGTAACAATAAACACAGGTGGGTATTAAGCTTTTAGTCAGTTTACATGGTTATCCAAAATATCTCAGGGAAAGTATATTCATAATATGCTTATTTTATCTTTATTGAGAGTGCTGTTTGGTAAGTTGACCACTTATATGATGTAAGAATCTAACCTGTTGTGGGCCAAGATAGCTTTCATCTGACTCTCCAGATTGGCCAGTCTTTGGGCAAGTTCTTCTCTGTCCAACGTCTCACCAGGTGGCTGGCTCTAAAACATAATGCCATATTAATGTTATGCACGTAATATACATATTCTGTCTTATTCGCTACTATTCACAATGCAAATTCCTAAAAGGTTTTAAAACTGAAATTTTCATTTAATACCTTAATGAATAGCTTTTTAAGTCAATTCAACATGATCAGTAAACTTCACTAAACTTCCCTTCATTATTTATAATATTTATTTAACTTGTAATTGACAGATGAAAGAAAATTGGAGTTGGAGGGGTGACTTCAGTGGATCAGGTTAACCACTCAATTAGATACAGTGAGAAACTAGCTGGTTGTTTTGCAACCCTTCCCGTTGATGTAGATACAGTTTAGGGTACTATGAAAGTTATCTGGCACCTAAATCCCAAATAATACTTCTATCAATTAAATTCAAAGAATATACAGTAGAACTCTAACTATCCCAACTCCAACTATCCGAATCGCCGATTATCCAAATCGTCATGAAATAAACCTTAAATTTTTTAAAAATTTTATTCTAATAAAAATATATTAAATCAAATAACAATGTACATAAGTATTTTTAATCTTTAAAAATTACAATATATAACACATTATACGCTCCAATAAATACTATAAACTATAACACCGTCTTAAAAAATTAAATCCAAATTTTACCAAGGAATTTAATTTCAATCATGTAATTTAATACTCTTTTAAAATATCGTTTTTCATCTCCTTTGGGCATACAAAAATAATTAAATAAAATAAACAACTTATTGACAACAATCTAATCATCCAAATTTTCGATTATCCGAATGGGGTTTGGAACCAATTGATTCGGATAATTGGAGTTCTACTGTATCATCGAAATCCATTTACATAGTTTTTTTTATGTAGTATTCTATGTGGTCAAGGTAAAGCACTGAGAAGGATATTGACACTCGCTGAGACAATATGCATAAAGGAAATAAAGAATGATAAACATGCTTTCAGCTAATATTAAACTCAAAATTTTGAAAGCTGGTAAACCTTAGCTATAAAAGAACTGATTTGAATGCAAAAAGATAAATCACAATATATCTGATACAATAAAATAACACAATATTGAATCTTAAAATATAACTTATATATTGGAGTAAATTTACTTAAATCAAATTGAAATTTAAAAGTGTACTTAAGTATTTTGAATTTAAAAATCCAAATACAGACATACTATTACAAATATTAGATATCAATGTTTATAACACCACAAACAAATTTCAAGGATTTGTAAAAAATATTCATGGATCTATACACGGATGCCCTTCCTTGACATCTAGGTCGCAACCCCCTCCCCAATCCTCATCCATTTAGAATAGGAAATTGGCTTTATTCACTGTATATATTTTTGAATTATGTTTTATAATACCGCAAAAAAATGTCAAGGATTTGTAAAAAATATTCATGGATCTATACAGGGATGCCCTTCCTTGACATCTAGGTCGCAACCCCCTCCCCAATCCTCATCCATTTAGAATAGGAAATTGGCTTTATTCACTGTATATATTTTTGAATTATGTTTTATAATACCGCAAAAAAATGTCAAGGATTTGTAAAAAATATTAATGGATCCATACAGGGATGCCCTTCCTTGACATCTAGGTCGCAACCCCCTCCCCAATCCTCATCCATTTAGAATAGGAAATTGGCTTTATTCACTGTATATATTTTTGAATTATGTTTTATAATACCGCAAAAAAATGTCAAGGATTTGTAAAAAATATTAATGGATCTATACAGGGATGTCCTTCCTTGACATCTAGGTCGCAACCCCCTCCTCAATCCTCATCCATTTAGAATAGGCTTTATTCACTGTATATATTTTTTAATTATTTTTTTATATCCATTGTATTATTGTAATACAATATTTCTGTGATGTATTTACTCTAATTTACTTATTTGTAAAAAAGATTTTTAGCTAACTATACTTTTACACTTCCTACAATTGCCTCAACACAATGTATAAATGCATGTCTTTTGTTGAATCGAGAAAATCAAGTATACAATAATAAAAGACAAATTTTCCAATCAAATAGTTTTGATTTCTTTTCATAACTATTATATGATAAATAAGATTCTAAATAAGTTTACCATTACAGTAAACAGAAGACGATTATGATCAACGGCTTGGCTTTCGTGAAATTGGAATTAATCAAAACCAAATACATTTCAGCAGTCTTGTATTTTCTAATGAGGGTGACTTTTATGATAAATGAATGAATGAATGAATATTTTTATTTGTACAATTTCTTTGAGAAATACATTGGCGTCAACATGTAAAATAAAATAATAAAACAGGAATTGTAAGTCATAGTTGGTAAAAAAATTCTTCAATGGTGTAGAGAGGTTGATCCATCCATTCAGTTAGGTTGTTTTTTAAGGTCTTGCCAGTCAAGGTCCGCAGATGTTCTGGAAGGTGGTTGTGTAGTTTACATCCAACGTACAAAGGTTTCTTCTCATATAGAGCTAGGCGGTGTCAGGCTGTTACAAAGTCTGCTGCATGTCTTGTATTATAACCATGGATGTTGTGGTTTCTTAAAGCATTTCTGCTGTCTGCATACATGATGGCATCTTGTATGTATAAACCAACCACAGTCATAATTCTCAGCTCTTTGAAAGCCTCTCGGCACGATTCTCTTTCCTGCAGATTTCCTATTATTCTTATTGCCCGTTTTTGTAATACTAGAATTCTTTCCATATTCGCCCTTGATGCTCCTCCCTACGCAAGGAGAATGGCAACATGAAAATTTATAACTGCCGCTTCCGGGACAACGTTCAGCAATGTACACTTTATAGATTATGGTCGCACACAACTTTCATAAACAGTAAATGTTTGAATAGGTATTATTCCAAATGAATATGTTGAACTATTATTCACAGAAGAAAATTATATACCAGCTTGCAGCAAGATATGATCCGAAATGAGGTAGATCCTGTACTATGAGCTCTTCTTAAATGAGGTAGATCCTGTACTATGAGCTCTTCTTAAATGAGGTAGATCCTGTACTATGAGCTCTTCTTAAATGAGGTAGATCCTGTACTATGAGCTCTTCTTAAATGAGGTAGATCCTGTACTATGAGCTCTTCTTAAATGAGGTAGATCCTGTACTATGAGCTCTTCTTAAATGAGGTAGATCCTGTACTATGAGCTCTTCTTAAATGAGGTAGATCCTGTACTATGAGCTCTTCTTAAATGAGGTAGATCCTGTACTATGAGCTCTTCTTAAAACTTACTTTCAAACATGTTTTTTTCAAACGAGGCAGCCTTATTACGCTTTGGTATCCAAATGAAGCAGTATTTGGGTACAGTTTTCCCATAAAGATAGATAAGAAGATATGAAGTAATCAGCCATACAAGAATGAAGATATGAAGAATGGCCTCCTCATTGTCCTGACTTATCTCCTCCACTTTGACTACTTTCTTTGGGAATATTTCAAGGACAAAATTTATCACAATCAAACTAGAGATGTACCCAACTCAGATAAAGTATAGAACAAGAAGCTCAAGATATTCCTCGTGAACATCTACAAAATGGAGTAGCCAGATTTTATTATTATTATCATTTTTTATTTTTATTACCAGTTAGCACACTACCGTACAACAGGATGGGAACATTTTGAAGACTTATTTGAAAAGAGTTTTGTTAACTATTTTTTTTTTTTTAATAAGCTAGATATTTTGTCATTTCTTCTATACTATAATTTTACTCATTTTGTATCTGAACAACAATACGTAACCCAAATGAATCCAGTTTTTTTGGTGGGACGTTTCGAATTGTTTTCAGTTCAACTACCTCTTTACAATGACATACAATTCAACATAGGTCAATTAAGATTTCTTTTTTATCACGGGCAGGCCGCCCCATAAGTGATGCCTGACACTAACTACATAGAAAAGTAAATTATCATCAACAGTAATGGTACAGCAAAATTGGTAATCATCTCTTTTCATGTCGTTTTAAACTCAGCAAGTAGTTTACAGACTTAATTGTCACCCTGTAAATGAATAATGTCAATACATTATAATGTAATTTTTTAAATAATTTATAATAAATATGTAGTTATTATGTTTAAAATCGTTTCACAAAACATTAGAAATATGTCTGTTTATTGTAAATAGCAATATATTTTAAAAAAATGAAACATTAATCTGTCGTACGCTATTATAACTCTTTTACAGTATCTTGACAATAGGTAGGTTAATTTAGTGTTCTATATCTAATTTGTAAAAAGATAAAATCAAAAGAACAGATTTTTACAAAATCTCTTTAGAAAACCTCACTACAAATACTAAGCTTCCAGTTATTTCTATATTGTATAATGTTGAAATTTTTTTAAATTTCGAAATAAATCAGGTCATTTACTATATTAATGGGTCTTTTTTAATATAAACAAAAATAAAATATTATTTTGAACTTAAAACATACACAGTTCTCTGATTAATTTAACAATTTATTTTAATTCAATATCAGATATACATTCTTAGTTAGTTAGTAATATAGTCTTTGCTCTTGGCTGTTAATATTTTCATCTTTCTAAACAAACCTTTAACAAAACAAATAGTTAATAATAATAAATTGAATTCTCTTCTCAAATTCATAAAAATATATCTCTTTATTAAAAATAAGAATTGCGCTGATGAAAACAAAGTTAAAAATTCAAAAGCTCAAATAGGAAAAATGCAAATCAATAAGATCATGAGTGGCCAACATAATCCATTATCATGAGCATTAAGAGAGGAATGGGAGGAAGGGAGAGGTGCGGTGAAGGGAGAGCAGGCTAATGGACAGACCGAGTTAGATGGATGACGAGACCCGTAACACGACACTCGCCATAACGCTGATGTGATGAACCCATCCACTTACATAGACCAATATTGACAGACCAAACCAAACAGCCGACCCTCTCCCATCACTTCCCCCCTCCGAAACCACTATTTAAAAAAAAAATCACCCGCATTAAAATTCTAACTAGAATAAAGTGGTGGGCAAACATTCAGTCAAACAGCTGCTGGAATGGTGTGTTTTATAATGATGATAGGCCTACAAAATTTTAAACAGAATTGTGTTGATTTAAGAAAAATTTTGTATCTGTTTGAAGTTAAAATGATCTATTAAGACTGAATTTGTATAAACTAGGATATATATCTATGTATACAAATATATTATACAAGAAAAACATTGTTCCCAAAACATATAATAAAATTTCAAAGAATGTACTATTCATTATTAAGACGCTGATCGTCAAGATATGAGCGAATAACAAATAACAATTTAATAACTTGTTATTCCTAGCAAATTAATTATTTACAAACACTGTTGTAAAAATCTCAATGTTCGTGCATACTACACTTGCACTTCAAATATTAAAGATATATGACTCATATTTTATTCACATTAAGAAATAATACTATGAAATTGAAGATTATTTTCACTCCTCACAGCAATCTCCACTGCCTTCAAAATTGGTATAAGCTTGGATACATATAAACAAAATTCAGTTTAAGAAACCCCCTCAAATGAACACCAAATATGGTTCCTAATTTGTTTATCTAGGAATACTACCTCGAGAGTAAATTAATTCGCTCCATAACCTTATAAGATATAAAAAGTAGGTGTTGTTGCACTTTACTGGTTTTAAAAGTTAAGTGAATAATGCGGTAGTTGATTAAAATACATATGCGATCAAAGTGAAAAAATGTGAGAACGAATCTTCTCGCCGGGTGTTCGGACCCATAGTCTTAGTGCTCCCATATGTTCTTAGTTTTAAAAATTGATAAAATAATACACCAAATATTTATCAAAACCATTGTTTAAAAATCAGGTAATGTCACTCTCAAAAGTACAATTTAAAAAAAAGGTTTATTAAGGGAGATTGGAGTGGTCAGCCATCTTGAATATATTTCCTTAGATAAGTCAACATTTTACATATGTAAAACAACATTTTATAAGTAATCTTTTATAGACTGTAATGGATGATGTTGATTGCTTTGTATAATTACTGTTATTATTTTAGTGTTGTTTTAATTTATTCTTTGTTCTCATTCATTTTAATACTGTTTATAATTAATTTGTACTTCAATATAGCCTAATTTCAAAAATTATTTGAAAAGTAAACAATAGCAAATTGAAAAAAAAAAAAAACCAAAAATAAATCAACATTAAGCCTTTACTCAAGAATTAAATAAAATTTAAATTGTCAGAATCGGTTGTTGAACACATTTTAAAGAGTATTAACAGTGGAGATATGTTTATAATAAACTTATAATATGTTATAATAAACCAGCCGGCGTGGTGGCTCAGTGGCTAAGGCTTCTAACTGCGGAGGGCAAGGTCCAAGGTTCGAATCCCCACTGAGCCAACGGTCGGTACTTCACTCGTTGAATAAAGTTGATGCACAGGCCTGTAGGCCCATGTCAACTGGCGAGTGAAGTTAAAAAAAAAATGTTTTTTCATGATTTAACATATCTCCGTAAAACTAATGTATTTAACATTAATTTTATGGAGAACAGATTCGTGCTGGCTGGAATTAGTTACCAGAATCTCAAATCACTCTAGTCTCCTGTAAGCAGACATTACTGAATGTAACTAAAGGGATATCTCCTAATACAGTAGAACCTCACTCAACCAATGTGATGACGTCGGATAAGTGCAAATGTCGGATAATAGGGAATTGCAATAAAAACGCTAATTTTTGTATAACTAAGTACTTTAATGCATTTTACTACGAATTTACACTTTAGTACTGTTTAAACAATCATTACTTTGGGTTATAGAACACAAAATAAAACTGATAACAATTAGAAATACAACGTAATAAAATTTCAGTACAGTATAATGTATAAGTTGCAAAATACAGAGTTATTTAACAATACCTCAAATGAAAGGTAGATGTACTAAAGTATGTAGTACTCAAAATGTACTAAATATAAAATTAAACAATTATAAATGAACTTTATAAACGAGCTTAAAAAAATGGACTTCTTATAAGTAGTGTACGCTCCACTCACACGGTACAGCCTGTGCTAAAACTGAACGTAAGGTCGGACGGTAATCAACAAAATTACTGTATCTGCTCATTCAAAAATACTTATTGCTGTATGCTTTGTTATGTAATTAACGTAATACAGTACATGTACTACATAATCAAATTCTGTAACAAATTAACCGATTTACATTTTATAAAAGTCAGTTCCGGTCCCGACTACCTCAGGAAATCAGAAGTTTTTTACGGTGGCGATTTCGGGATGGGTATGTCAGTTGATACGGAATGTCGAATAACAGCATGTCGGATAACAAGGTTCTACTGTAGAATATCTGCTCTACAAGAGTCTGTTACACCTGCCACTATATTGGATTTCATTCTCCGTAAGGCCAATATTATATGCATATGGAGTGTACAGTTTTATTTATGAACGTAAACTAGTCAAACTTGTCTAAAAAACAATTAAAATGTCAAATATGTTGGTTAATGTCAATACCCATGAGATTTTACTTGATGGAATCTCCCACCCACCCATGAGACACAACTTGACGGACCCTACCACCATCCCATGAGACATGACTTGATGGACCCTCCCTCCCACCCATGAGACATTACTTGACAGTGGGAGGTATATAAATATACATACATACATGGGTGGAACATATATACTTGAAAAAAGTATGCGTGAAACGCTTTCAAGTGAGGTAATGTTGAACTACAAAACGCGGGCGTCAGCTACTGATAAGTGGCGCTGCCTGGTAGCCAAGAGGGGAAGGAGAATCAACTGCCAGGACTGGTCAAATCACAATGGTTTGGGGACGGGCAGACAGACGAAACCCCGTCTTCTGATGGTCGACAGAGTTGCAAGTACAGTACAACCTCGATTATCCGGCCTCGCTTTATCCGGCAGTCCGTGTCATCCGGTTCGGCAAGTAGATAACAATAAAAATTATTAACAAGATAAAATTACAATTGATCGGAAGCGCCTCTAAGTTTTGAAATGCAAATGTCGTATACTAGTGTTTCGGTTTTGCATTTCGCCAATTGCAGGCGCTGTATTGACTAGTCACCCTCAAGAGGTCGCTTGCTACTGTGTACCCACCCGCCCACCCATACACGTACAGTGGTATTGACCCATTCTCCCACCCATACACGCACAGTGGTATTGACCCACCCTCCCACCCACACACGTATGGTATTATTGACCCACCCGCCCACCCATACACGTACAATAGTATTTACCCAACCTCCCACCCATACACGTACGGTGGTATTGACCCACCCACCCACCCATATACTTACGGTATTATTGACGTACCCACCCACCCTCCCATATACGATCAGTAGTATTGGCCCACCCACTCTTTCATACACGTTCAATGGTATTGGCCCACCCACCCTTCCATACACGTTCAGTGGTATTGGCCCACCCACCCTTCTATACACGTTCTGTGGTATTAGCCCACCTACCCTCCCATATACGTTAAGTAGTATTGGCCCACCCACTCTTCTCTACACATTCAATGGTATTGGCCCACCCACCCTTCCATACACGTTCAGTGGTATTGGTATTAATACCACTTTACGTGTCTGGAATAATTTAATAATGTGCCTGAAGATCCGAGCTGATGTTGTTTACTTTTATTCAGTGTGGCTGGCTGAAAGAGTCCAATTCGGGAGTTGGGGAAGTGGACCAGTTCATTTGATGTACACACCCACAAGCAGCGTCAAAGTTGGCAATCGTGATAAACATCGTTTGTTTCATTACAATTGCTGCAGAGCACGTTGCGTCAAATGCAATTGTAGGCGCCCCTCATACGTGTGCTATCTGTTATAGTTACTAAACATATTTCTCCAATAAAACCAAGTTATTTATGACTTATGTTTTATTCGGGCTGACCTTCGCCACATTAGGCAACCGATATTGGAGCTACGGTATAACCAAGGTTGTACTGTAGTTCCAAAGTCAACACCAGGTAGAAGGTCGGAGGCTGAGTGCGACAAAATTATTCACTGGAGAAGACTGTTAAGTTAAATTTCACCAAACTACAATTAAGGAAATCTGTTTTATTATTGTATTCGTTATACCATAATGTTTTTCTTTATTAAATAATTTTGTTTAATTAGTGTGAATTTCTCTCAATATTGAGTTTTTTATATTGAAATAAGAACTTTTCATGATTGTAACTTTTTAGCCAGTAAAATTACTTTTTAAATAAGTAATTAAATATAATTTTTGGGATTATTTATTCCTAGTTGGCCAGTTACATATTTTTTCACAGCTAGTTATTTCTGCAGTATTTGGATTTACTGTATTTTACATTTTCTTCAACCTGAAAAGGTAGACTTTGGAATACATGTTGTTTTTATTTCAGTAAAAATTAATTTTGTTTATTTAAAAAAATTAAAAATACATTCGTGGTAGTGAAATTATATATTTTTTATTTTTAGGTATATTCACACACATTAGGATAGCATCAGTCTCATATTTATGAACTCAAAAGTAGTGTAAAAATTACAATTTAAAGTTAATTCAAATACAAGCAATTACCAGATGACATAAAATTAGGTATAACTTTGCTATCTCAAAATTATTTTTAAATTGTTCACTTGTTCTTTAGAAGCTCCAAAGTTGAACATTTACAATGAAAATGATTTTCATTTTCTTGTAAAAGTATGAACTTGCAACAAATAATTTCAACTGTAGTAAAATTTTAAAAACATCTTTTATCGAAAAAATTTCAGCATCTCAAGTTGAAAAATCAACATGCCACATGTAGGGTTAATAAATAAAATGCCTGTACTATACGAATTAGGAACAGTAATAATCACCTTTTAAAGGTAATTATTGTTTAGACCTAAATGTTAGAATCATTTAAATAAACTAATTCAATATTAATTTCAAGCTAATTAATTATTTTATCAAATTCAGTTTATTATTTTATTTGCAGTACCAGGATACAGAGCTTTGCTCGTTGAACATTGAATGATGCAAAAGCGAAGATGGCATCAAGCTGTCGTATGCCAGCCGCAGTGTTTTAAAAGTCTTATGTTGGCGAGTGAACAACAGAGCGAGACTGTTCAGGAATCTTGTCAGCTTATATTCGTAAGTTTGTCATGAAGACAGCAATGGCCGATTGTATTTCTACTGGTTTTGTTCTGCAATTGCCCTATGGGTACAAAGATTCTCCACTGCGACGTCAAACGGTCCCATTACAAAAACAACACTAGTGAGATTATGTGTTTATTTTGTGTATGTTACTACTACTCTGGTGTTAGTGAGCTTGTCTTCTAAGGTAAGTTTGCTGATGTCCTATCTATCTAATATACTAATTAATTAATTGTTGCCTCTATACAACAAAATTATAGTTCACTATAAAAGTAAATGTAACATGTAATAGATACATTTTATTTTCCTTTTGTTGTAAATTAAAATCATTATATTAATAAAATATTAAATACAGTACAAAACTTATTAATCAGTGTTACAAGTACAACCATTTCTCATAAAACACAGGCTGTGCACATACAAGAGACCGGTTTGGCGAGCCGGTGGCCGAGTGGTCTAAGGCATCAGGACTTTGAGCTTGGGTTAGAGATAGCGCTGGTTCGAATCCGGCCTAGACTGACAAGATTTATCAATAATATTCACCTTGTACTGTACAGGTTCGCCCCCTTACTCTGACTGAATAAGTTCCTCGCACAGATCAATGGTCTATGGGGAATGGTCAGAGTAAGGTTAAGGAAGAGATCGGCCTCTCCTTTAAAAAAAAAAAAAAAAAAATTCCTGGCATAGTGCCCTATAATTGCCTATAACAACATAACCTATAATTGTTATAAATAGAAGTCTTCATCCAATAAAATTTCATCACCTTTTTAAATAACATTTATTTGTGAATATATTAATATAATACATCATACCGCATAAGATCTTAGCCAAACCTCTATACAAACTTAATCAATTTTTTGTTTAACATAATTTCTTACTTGTTTATAAAACATTTAATTATGAATAAATAATATAATTAATTGTTATATTTTGTTGAGATTGCATTTCACTCTTTAGACGTTAATTTTAGTTATAGTTGAATTCTTATTGAAATATTGTGCATCATCTTTTATTTAAATAAAATTAGGATTTCGTAGATAATATTAAATATAAATTAAGGAAAAGAAATAAATTGTAATGTATTAGTTTGCTATTGTAAAGAAGATGAGCCAATGACACAATTCATATACATCAATTGTATACTATGAATTGAGGTTTCATGAATAGACTATTATGTTTGACAATTAGTCACACGTGTGAGGAATTGGACAAATCTATTAAATGACAATCTCTAAACAAAGTAAATTTAATATCCACTTGATATCTTTATGTGTTATTTTTTAATTAATAGCATTTAGTCTAAAAGTGAATCGTTTTTAAAGCATTCATTTATTTTAGCGCTACTTAAAATTTTTTTTTAAAGAATTTACATAAATACGCACTAAAGACATTTAAGGTAGTTTAAAATTCAAATAATTAATTTTTGTAAGCTAAATATTCATTTTTATTTCACCCATAAATGACCGAATTGACTTTGAATGAGATTTAAAATCTGTAACGTACCTGAAAACAATGTTTACATACATTATAGTCCGTAACATGAGTCCTAGTAACCGTACAAGTTGTCTGCTGCAGAGACCGGCACACACTAAGGTCATAATGAACTGAACTGTGGAGGGGGAGGACCAAGTAAATGTCTGCTCAGTGTAAATATTTTTCCAGCCAAGTATCCCTGGCTGTTGGACCAGCAAATAAGTCACCCCTACCTCATAGCTAAACAGAGCTATTTCCACTTATCCCTGTTTCACTTCATAATTTCATTTCCTCCAGCTGAAACCTCGTTTGATGACCTCTTTAGTCTTTCATCGCATCGTTCCACTCTACCATAAAACTATATAAGTAGCACTTTGTTATATCTAAATATTTAAATTGGTTTTAAGTAGTAATAATGTGAAATAGTAAAACTCATTTCATTAAACTTAAATGCTGACAAGTTGTGAAGAATCTTTATAGCTAAGGTAAGATTTATTATTGTTTCCATCAAGAAAATAAAAAAAATTTGGTTAAAAATTAAATGCCAGAGATTTAGTGACTTACTGATGGAGGCTTGCTAAGGTGTAAGTTTTCAGTATATGTTCTTATTTTAGCCATCAGCGTTTCTTCTCTTAGTTTTGTTGCCTCATGTACTTCATGGACGAGTTCTGTAATAATATTATAGTTAATTTCAATTTCATAAAACACTTAAACACAAGGCGTCAAATCTGACCAAAACAGGAAACTATCACAATAGGGCCTAATGATATTAAAAATGAAACTCTATAATATTTTATAATCAATGCTATGTGATATATCATATACTGTATCTTGTAAGTATTTTTTTATTTTTAAGAAATAAGAAATAAAGAAATGTTCTGTAGTAATTAAATCTGATTGCAGCATATACAAACAACTTTTTGAAGCTAATTTACCTACCTTAGACAAAGAAAAGGATACTTGTCAATTTTTAACATAAAATCAAACCACGTATTTAACCAGTATCTGCAATGCAAAGAATGTAGACTAGGCCTACGGTACTTCATTTGCCTGAAGATAAATTTTTTTGCAGATATGTTTTGCAAGAAGGCTCAAAATTTGTACATTTGAACATAGATTTTATGCAAAGTCACATTAAATCAAGTATAAAACGTATAAATCTGGTAGCTGCTTTGGACCTAATACCTAAGGTTAATAGGGGCCTCTTCCTAGCATTCCTGACTTTAATGCAGGATGTCGAGGGTTCAGATACCAGGAGGTGTAACTAAATATGGCTGTAATTAAATTAATTTTAGAAATTTATGTAAAATGTCATTCTAGAAGTGACATCAAAAAGAAAAATACTAAATTTTACTGTCAGAAAGTAAAACCTTTTATAGGATAGCCTTTTATGGTCAAAGTGGAATAGTATTATCAGTGTCGGTCATCCTATCACAGCGTGTATGACACAAGCATTATTTATTATGATTATTTCACTGACATTTATGTCTATGTTTTTTATCATGCCAGTTTATGCCAGACAACTGAGAAGACATGACCATTGACTGTTTTTGACTTTTCCTTTTTGATATAGATACTCGCAGATTTGTATTTGGTGGTTAGTTGTTTCTGGAAGTTAAATTTAATGTCATTGTGTCACATCAGGCTCATCATTGCTAATTGTGTGAGTAAATGATTGTTTACAATTCTGACACTTCAATTTTATCTCTTTGAAGTTTTTTCCCACTAATATTATGTAAAACAAATGAAACTAAAAAAATCAAACTTGAATTTCCAAGAATAGCAACCAAATATTATCACTGTCAACTTTATGATACCGTTTTTATAATCAGAACTCATCAAAGGTAATTATAGACAAAACAATTCCTGCAGATTTTACAGCTGAAATAAGTAATGAAAGATCCCAGCCGAGACATTAAATCTGAATAAACATCACAATTAAATTTATAATTTTGTTCAAATTCCATCTAGGCTACTACATTATAATATAATCAAGAGTAAGGATTAAAAGAGTGCTGATAATATCTACTTAAATATCCTAAAAGAAGGTTCTCTAAGGTTGCATACTTTTCATTTTCGTTATTCATTGGTAAGACACCGATCGTCAAGATATGTGCGAAATAAATGCGGGACAAATGAGTGTGATGAACGAGTATAGTCATTGTTACTAACTAAGGTCCACTGTTCCTCAGAAAGAGCCATTTATCAATAGACCAATAGCCAGGGCAACTTTACTTTATTACTTTACTTTACTTACAACAGCTTTACTTGGAATCTGAACCACGTAGTGTTGGTCTGATTTTCAGCTAACTAACAAGCCTGACAGTCAGTTCTCTTTTCTACGCAACATATGAACCCTGACTATCATCCAACATGGACACCCCAGACTTCTCTAATAGTGTCCACGTCAATGGCAACCATTGGGTGGACGCAATGTTGGTATTAAGAGGACTAAGCATAGAAGCTATTGCCTACAATCTCCTTAATACTTAGTCCACAAGTAGGTGGATTACACCACTGCAAGGCCAGTGCCGGCACTTAGTACCAGCTTCTCTATTTTGTATGTATAATGAAAGTGTAACCCAAGATCTAATGTGGGTTAAAAGAATTACACAAAAAAATATTATTAAAATTCAATATTGCAATTCTTAATGTTTCTACTCAAGACATGATTCTTTAAATAACTAAGATGATAACGTTAGTTTACATTAGACAGATAATTAAATTATTGCCAAAAATACTGCAAACAGCTACTAACCTGTGACAAATCCTGGTTCAAAGGACGTTTGCATTTGCATTAATAAGGCAACTTCACTTTTCAGCTCTTGAAGTTCAGCTTGAGTCTCTTTCAATTCTCTAGAGAGCCGTTTATTTTCTTGTAACAATATTTCAACCTGACCAGAAACTTGGCTGTCATCATACCAAGAAGCTGATGACCCATCATCTGACAACGAATCTCCTTCTGACTCTGTATTATTGGCCAGTCCTGGGTCACTAAACCTACGTTGATGGTCGGACTCGTTATCTTGGAAATTCCCAGGAGGAAGACTGGTATATTCATCAACAGTCTGGAAAGTATCTTTTGACCGAGTTATTTTATCATTATTCTGTCTTAGTTTCATTCTTCTAGGCGAATGATGTGTATCTTTGCAAGGCACTCGGTGGGGATATGGTGGGTGTTGTGGATATATTGGATATCCCAGTGGCACATGAATAGGGTCGTAAGGGTACCCTAGTGATATAGGATAGCCACAGACTGCTGGATCAGATACAGCAGCAAACAACCGCTGACCGTGTAATGGTAAATAGCTTCCAACACCATCTTCTAACCTCCCTGGATTATGTGCTTCATGTTTGTAAAACTCTCTCTTTTGTCTGTGTCTACGCACATTTTCCGCTTTGTACATTGCCCCACTTGGTATATTTCCATTCATTTCTTGTACATTCTTGTTTTGTGAATTGTTTCTCTTTGAATTAATAGTTTGTCTTCTGAAAAAGAAAAAAAATTTATATAAAAATGCTAAACGTAGACTCATTCATATTCTTTATACTGATCTTTAAAACATTTTGCAATAAACTTAAAAACTGGAATTTGGATTTGATCCAATATAGTAAACATTGTTTTATTAGAACCCACATTATCTGGATTCCGATTTATACGGATCAGCTGACTGATCTGATAGACAATGAATATTTGTTCTCTAAAGTTGTTACCCCACTGTAGAAACATTAAACAGCATTCTCTCATGGTAGCGCAAGCGATGCACTCATTACAGTCGTGTTGCTCATGTAGTATCATAAACATACACACGTGCAGGCAAGGTTCCTGGTAAACAGCAAACTATATTGTATTTGAATTTGTTCTTGGGCGATCCACATGGAGCACTAGCATTGCTAGCTGTCATGTTGCATGCTTTCTATTGTTTCTATTAGTTTAGTTGCGTACGTAAACATTTAAGGTTATGGTACAGTTATGAATACGCAGAATACTACCTAGTGCTGAATAAATACTTTATTATGTGACAGTAAACGTGACTAAAAGCTATTTTATATCATGGTATAAAGCTGGTTTATTCATATGTCCTTCTTATCCAGACGTTTATCACTGTCCAGACCATCTTAATCACAAGAAAACCCAACAAAAAGTAGGCTATAGTATGGAATGCATCCTATTGATTCAGCTTTTTGCTGTTCATTTACATAAAAACACCGACTATGATCAAGTTTGGCAATACTGCCATATTTTTATCAGATGTTCTTTCAGTTCCCAGAACATCCTCACGCAAACTGAAGCAAGGCCGGACCTAGCCTCCGGGGCAGCTCACCAGCCTATCCACTAGGAATGTGAATTCGGTTTTGTGGCTAATACTAGTTGGAGTTTAAAATGGTCATGTAAGTCTTAGGCCTAATGGCCCCCATTATTGATTCGCCACGAGAGTAGTTTACGTTATATATCAAGAAATAAGTGTTATCCAGTAGACCAACATAGTTTCCAAATACGATTTCAGCGTTAAAACATATCAAATAGAAAAAAGGTGGTTAAAATATCATGTATATTAATGTAAATATGTCAAAAGTACTAAAAGTTGTGACATTGATTCTTTTGGTAAAATCAGTTATTTCCGCAGAATAAAAAGCGTCTCTCGTGAAAATATGGCCAATTCTTGATCCATTTCAGGCAAAGTTTACTATTGTTCTTACGTGACTAGAAATTGCATAACCTCAAAATTATATTAAACTGCAGACAAATAATTCTTAATAACAGAGGTACAATAACAGAGGTACGCTAAGCCTACAACAAAAACACGATTTGGTAAAAGTACTTTTGTCATTTTTAACTACAATACGAGTCTTCCACAAATAGAAACTATTTTCCCAGTAAATATAAACCCTTTTCTCTAGTAATAGAAATATCATCAGCTGCAAAGGTTGCACAAATAGGCCTCCTCTTGATTTTTATAATAGGCCTAGAACTAAATGCTACAAGTATTCCTTAGACATAACTTAATTACAATATATTAAGTTGTAATATGAAAATAATAACAAATAGGCAAGAAAACTAAACAATCTATCTAGCCCATCAAGAGTTATGAGAATTAGTATACCTATTTGATTGATCCATAATAATTGGGGATATCAAAGTTCACTCTTGTCATCTGCGTATATATATATTTACTGTAAATATCCAAATATTCACGGTAGACTATAAAAACATAACGAAAACGAGAACACAAAATTAATTATCGTGAAATACAGTACATTCACATTTACATCCTTGAATAAACAATTAGACGTACAATGACAATTTCTGAATAAAAAATATGAATGGAATGAATGTGACTTCCAGTACAAAAAAATAACACGGAGTTTACGAAAACAGGTGTTGTAGGTTTGTCTGTAGAAAGTATTAAACGTCGTTTCAGCTGCACCTCTAGAAAAACAAAAACAACTTGGCCATGCAATGAAAAATAAACAAAAAACTATTGATATAAGTACAATACAACATTTTCTATCTTGACTAGCTCTGCAAAACTTTACTTGATCTACACTGTCAGTTTAGAAAAAAATCACAATACAGTACGGTACAGTAATTATTTTTATTCAGTAACTAAAGTAATAATAATAAAAAACAATAAAGTAAGATACAAGATACTTTATTTCCATTGACCTTTTGTACGGGAATAGGAGCCGTCACAAATACAAGAATATAATAGAGCTTAACCACTAACAGCCTAGCCTCCAATTGCCACATGACTTTCCAAAAATTCAGATATTGTATAAAATGGATTTAAATTTAGCCATTCACATAAGGAGGTCTTAAAACTATTTATGCTATCATTATAAGCTTCCTGTGGAAGTTTGTTAAAAAATTTTATACCCAATATTTTGTGAGATTTACCAGACTTGCTTAATCTATGTTGTGGAATATCAATTTGGGAGCAAAACCTGGTGGCATATCCATGTATATCTTTTCTTTTAATAAAATCATGAGCATTAAGTTTTGTGTGTAAAAGAGTGTTGTATATATAAAGGTTAATGACTGTTAAAATTTTCTGTTGGATAAAAAGAGGTTTGCAATGTTCAACTGGGCTAGTTCCAGATAATACCCTCACAATCTTTTTTTGCATCAAAAGTAATTCATGGGTATGTTAAGAATGGCCCCAGAGCAAAATGCCATAAGACAAATGCGACTGAAAAAGGCCGAAGTAGGCTGTTCTTAGGTATTCCTCTCTTACTAATGGCTTCAGCTTCCAAAACAAATAATTAACACGTGCTAATTTATTGCAAATCTTATTTATATGTGTTTCCCAATTTAACTTTGAATCCAAGTGAATACCAAGCAATTTAACCGTATCAGGTTCACAATCCTGGGATAAACTACAGTAAGCATAATGTTTTGAGTTTTTTCCTGGTTACAAACAAGTTTATTTACTGAAAACCAATTTAGAACAGAATTTTCTGCTGTTGTAATAAAGTCAATTAAGCGTTCTAATTCTCTACATGCTTTAAACACAGTTGTGTCGTCAGCAAATAATACTGAATCGATATCAATATTAAATGGTAAATCATTTATGGCAATTATAAACAAGAAAGGTCCAAGAACTGATCCTTGCGGAACATCAGTTGACACCTCCTTAAGGGAAGAGTTGTTGCCATCTATACTAACAAACTGTTTTCTGTTTTTAAGATAGGATTTAAAAATTTCTAACTCAGTGCCTGTGACACCATAGAACTCCAACTTCTTAATCAGGATATCAAATGGTATGCAGTCAAATGCCTTGGTTAGATCAAATAGCAACATTGACACAGATTTTTTGTTTTCAAATGCCTTTAGAACCTCTTCAACAATTTTAAGCACTGCTTGAGTGGTTGACTTGCCCCTTCTGTACCCAAACTGGTTATTATTTATTAATTTGTTTGACTCAAAAAAGAAACTCAACCATTGAGGCTAAGGTAGCTTGTTTAGGGCTTTGTTTCAAACTCCTCCCTGGCTGGAATGTTTGGAGTTATATAATACGTGTTATTATAAGATTAAAGAAGTAATCTTTACCTAACATGCATTTTATCATTCATCATATACTGTACGATCAGAATCTTGAATTATATATTTTTTTATTTCAGTTTGTAATGAAATAATGGTAAGATTAAAAAATAAGTAAATACAAGAAAAATAAAATACTGATAATGGGGAATGGGACAATAATTTTAGAATATGAGTGTAATAATGGTTCCGCGTGCTACTTACTAGTCTAAAAACATTAAATATGTTATAAAATATCTATAACATGCACCTTACGCCCGAGCCAGAGTTTAAGGAAACCTTAAAAATCTGTAGCACTGCCATTACTTCTGTGGGGGCTTGGGTCTCCCTTTAGGCTTGAATGTTATCCTCTCCAGCCCCAGAAAGGGCCGCATTGAGAGGGCATTTAGTCTCCTAAAGGAGACCTTATCAACCATGATCACTATGAATAGATCACTAGGAAAAAATCCTCCGTCGACTGAGTCTCGCGCGGGTATGGCGTATGATAGAATGTGTGCGCCAGCCACTCCAGAAATTGTGGTTCTGTGAAAGTTTTTCACCGGCTGGTTGGTCTAAAGTATGTTAATTTGTGTCCACCACGCTCGTTTTGGTAAGTTGTAGGATTATGTTTTATTATTTACAGTATAAACAATGTCACTTTTTTATTGCACCGTTATCAGACATTGCAAAAGAAAGGATACTTATTTTTTATGCCTGCAGTTGGCGTGAATTTGTGTATTTACACGTGATTTGAAGAGGACCACACATAACAATAATAAATACGAGTAACAAATAAAAAACCATAAACACACAACATATAAGTTTACATAAACAACAAATTTAATTTAAAATGAAAATAAATAGGTGTATAACAATTTCATTAACTCTTATTTGTTACTTAGTGGAATAATTACATGGTGATTTTTTTTAAACGTACACTTGAGACCTCTTTACCACAATATCTTAAACCTGGATCTATTATTCAAGGCATATTCTTTATTTATGTTTATTTTTTGAACATGAATTTAATTTAGTGTAAAATTCATGTTGAACCGTACAAAATATACTTGAACTTGCAGACCTATGATTGAACGCGAATAAAAACAATATTAAATGTTGTAAGAGTATGCAAGGAATTACATTGTATTAGCATTACAGTATTATTTCCATTCAGTTGAGAGTGAATCTCCGCCCACTGCTGAAACGTAGGCACTAGGCCGACGAACAGCATATATAATATCCAAGAAGTGTAAGATTGTTTATATAATTTACTGATAATAAAAACGATAGTCTATAATGCAGTCTTACTATACTGTATTCAACAAGAGTATTAAGTTCATAAGTTAAACAATACTATAATTAATAATATGTCATTGAAACTCAAATAATGTAAACGTAACAGAAAATCTTTATTTTAGCTTAGTTTTGAACTTCTACCACACAATTTAAACTTACCAGAGAAAATTATAGCTTAGAAAAGACCTGAATCTAATTTGACACTTACCTCTTCATTGCTTGGAGACGTAGCATATAAATATGCGCTCGGTGATACTGAACTACCTGCAGATATCACGGATGGGATTCCACAAACAGTTCATACTTCTAATATTGTATATTTATTGTAAAATGGAAATTTGTGAAACGACGAATGCCAAAGCAACTTGGCTATGTAGAGCCTACCCAATTGACAGACAGTGAACACTCTCTTGTTAAGTAAGTATATTATTATCCGTTTTTCCCATTACTAAGAGTCACTAATTATTACTATCTATCTAATATGCAACTACTATTTACATAATATTTACTGTTTAACCGTTTTATTAGTGACTGTAACGTACACAGAGTATGTATCCAATTTACGTTATTTACCAATATTCAAGTCCTGGCCATATTTTTTTTAAGACTAGTGATTTGCACCACAAGGAGCCATCATATAGAGGCAAGTTGCATATACTGTGTCTAAGTACCTAAGGAGACTGAAAGATTCACTAACCCTTCATTCACGAACCACCGGCATATAGGCTATGCCACCGGCCTAATTTATACAGTTCACTAAAATCAGTAGACATTAATTGAAAACATAACCTTTTAATTTTACTGTCATGTAAAATTCGAATTGCAATTGTATTTAAAACCAGAGGCGTATTTGAAGATTTGCCGCCCCTGGGCTAGACACAATTTGCCCCCCCCACCCCCACCCAGTGGCGTATTTCACGTTTTGCCGCCTAGGGGATATAGCGGCTATCTGCCGCCCCCCGCCCTTTGTTTGTATCATAGCTAATGTTGTACTAAAAACTTAGTAGGTATCAACATAAGCTGAACACTATAAGTTAAAACCAATTTATTTTAATCGTGTTATTAATTGAAATGTTAGTGGTGGTACATACGTCTTCCTCTACCCCTCTTCCCCGGACCCGCCTATCAACAAAAGTACACAACTTCTGCCGCTCTCGCTCTATACATACATTCGTAACACAGTTAGATGACAGCCGTAACTTGATAATATTTTGTAAAGGACAGTACTTTGTACTTGACATTGACGCTCTTAATTTTCAAATATTCTCAAAATACCATTACATGCCTGGTAACTTCCAACTCCTTTGCCGCCCCCTAAATTCTGCCACCCTGGGCTACAGCCCCTATAGCCCTCCCCTAAATACGCCACTGTACAAGCCCAAACATAGTATAATATTGCTTTCACAGCCCATTCCTTAGCGAGTTTGAGTTTCACAATTAATACCAAAATATATACAGTACAGTAAATTAAAGGGAATGCTCCGTTAGTTACCACTACACAGTTGTAGAAATAGATAGCAAACAGTTTTACAATTACGTATTAATTTGACAAGTTAATTAGATAGAACTGGAACACTCAGTGGCACGAGTAACTCCATTACCCAGCAATTAGCTATTAGTTAATTGATTAGTTCTTAATTAAAAACCGGGACTCGTTCCAAATAAAGTCCGCTGTTTTTATGCCAGCTGCCCTTGTACTTTAGGTAGTGTTTGCTGTTTCTCATCGTTCAGCTAAAATGTGGAAAGTGTACAAACAAATGACAAGATGACGTTTTAAAAACATTTTACCAAGAAAAAGAAGTTTTACATGTCAAAACAATAAACCACTTTTAGAAATTCTGTTAAAAGTCTTATTTTTAAGTCAATCCACGTAATTAATTTAGTTGACGTATGTGTTTTTCATGGTTTGATTAGTTAAAGCCTAGCGGCACGAAAATTTAAGTTGGATCCAATTAAAAATGAAAAACATTTTAGAAGTTGCTTGTCAACTGTACATTTATCATTTACCGTATCCACAAGCCTAAGATACTTTTAATAAAAATCCAGAATTAATTTCAAATTGAAAAAGGTTGATACCTCGTATTGTTATTAATTCATGTATATTTCATTTGAAACACACGGTATCATTTTCGAAATCTTGAAACTATACAATATATAATCAAATTAAAGGTTTGATATACAGTTTTCAAACATAACATAGCTGAACAAAATATTATTATTAATAATACATTACAAATGATATTAGATTTATTTTTGTATAATTATCAGTCATACTTACATTTAATTTATTATGCAATTAAAATATATCAATGCATAGTATGTAATTTAATGATGTTGTTTAGTACTGTTTGTGTCTATTTATATATTGACTTTCATAAGATGCCATATTGTTATGAAAGGTTTTTCTTTTAAAACGCAGCCCTATTTACAAGTACAGAAGATTAAGTTTTAAGATAATTACAAGTTCATAGGTTGGTAGCTGATGTACCTTGTGGCATTGTTGTTCACTTTATTTGGTTTTCGTGCAATGTCGTTAAGTTGAGGTTAGAAGAAATATGGTTTTGAGCAAAACCAGAGAGTGTTTATTGTGAAGGAATATTTTAAAACAAAATCGTTTGTTTTATGTCTAGATGCTTTCACGAGGAGGTAATACCACTAAGATTTGTATTATAGTTTGTAAAATTATTTAAATAAACGAAATATTTATCAATGAAATATAAACTAAAAACAAATTGAACTTACAGTAATATGTGACACAGGTTAATAAGATAAAATACCGACACTTAGATTAATTTAAGTAAAATAATGAACAGCAAACTAATTTGCATACATTTATTTTTATCTTAGATCAAATAGTAAATCAGTATAAAATCAGTCAGCATATACACATACAAACTATTACACATTCGAGTTATCGACATCAACAGCTTGATAACAAGACTTGTATGATGTTTGTAAAATATTCAGTGTCGAGAAAAGGGGTTCCCTAAATTGATAAGAACCTTTTTTATTTACAAAAATATCTGAAACGTTGTAAATTTGTTGTCAGTTAATGTATATACATTATATAAAAATTTCACGAATCTATAATACAAGTTTTTTATACAGTATTTTTTTTATAATACCATAAAACATTCCAAAAAAGTGAAATAGTATTTACTTGTTTTACTTCTATAGAGTGTTACTTTTTGTTCTTCTATAGAGATTTAAAGCAAATTAAGATAGCTATGCACTTTCTTGCCATCTATGAAAATATAATTTCTTGTTGAAATAGTGGTGAAATATGAGTTTATATCTCTTTAATAAGTTGATTTCATCCGCTTTTTACCTAAAAATAGTTTTTTACCTAAAAATCGAAATACTAGTTTTTATCTGATATTCAAAAATCAACTTTCTTAAAAATCGTGCTTTTTAATGCTGAACACAAATATACAATTGGTTTTGCAGTAAAATTATTTCTTCAGCCCGAAAAATGCATTTTTTACTGACCTTATCAAACATAACCCAACTTATCCTAGTTGTCTATTTACTCAAAAAAATTCATAATTTGTGTTAAATTCGAGTGTTTGGCCTTCGTGACGGCCTGCCGGCCGTCACTCCGGCGGGAATATAGGTGAATTCGGGTTTCGTGATTAACAGTTGTTGTTAAAAATGATCGCGTAATGGCCGATAATCGCATTTCGTCGCGAAAGTAGGTTTTCCATTATATCTTGAGAAATAATTGTAATAGACCAAAATAGTTTTCAAATTTTTATTCAGCGCAAAAAACACATCAAAATAAAAAAAGATAAATAAAATACCATTTAAATTAACGGAAATATAACAGAAATACTAAAAGTTGTGACATTGCGTTTTTCAAACTTTTCGGTAAAATACGTGATTTCCGCGGAATAAAAAGCATATCTCGTGAAAATACATCCAATTATAAATCCGTTTCAAGTAAAATTTTCCAATTTTGTTTAGTGGTAAGAAACTTCATAAATACCCAAATGAATAAAACTATTGTTAAGATTTTAAACGCAAGTTAACGTAAAAATAAATTAGGAAATTTCTGAGGCTGTTTTTAATTTTGTACAATCAGTGTTTATGTGAAGATTTTTAAACTCGTGTATCGATAATTTTGATTCGGTCAGTAGTACCATTGATTATATACATATAATCAAAGGTAGTACCCATGGTACTCACGGTCAAAAGATTTAGTCACTTAGGTACGTCCAGTGGTGGGACGTACGTATTAAATTTATTATGTTCTGTAACTATACTTCATTTATTGAATGTCTCGACTTGACATAAGTGCGCAATTCGAGTGTAGCTCTGACGCATGGTGTTGCAAAGAGTACTGCGTTTAACATACGACAGACAATAATTACTTGTTGAGGTAGAGGTAGAGTAAGGGAAACATGTTTAGTGAGGCAGGCTCTTTGCTACTCCTAATGAAAGTTGTAGTCTATATTTATAAAAGAGGATGTTTGTATATATATTTGAAGTTTATGCGCTGCCAAACCATCCAACCGATCGCCATGAAACTTTAGGATGTTGTCCTGTATACTCCCGAGATGGTTTCTGTAAAGTTTGATGCAGATCCGTCCACAGGGTTCCGCCCCACAGGCTCCTAAAGATCCCATGTTATTAAAATTGAGAATCTGAATTGTTTACAAAAAACATATGACTGTGAGGTTTAATGTAGTTTCACATGCCATAAGCAGATTGAAGTTCTCACAACAACAGTACTGTATATGTTTTGATTTATTGTAGTTCTACATTTCACCTTGAGAGTGTAGCACACACTACTTTTACTTGATCGGGTGATCTGTATTTGGTGTTAACCTTTTTTCCTCGGTAATTAAAACATGTGGTGAAACGTGAAAATAAAAAATAAATAATTATTTGTTTTGCAGTTTACTTTTTATGATATGCCTCCTAAAAAATCTAATATTGTTAGAAGAAGCAAAAATGCTCGAATTCTTTCACCTATTAGGTTATAAATCAAACTCAATATTATGACCGGCGAAGCGGGCGGGTACAGCTAGTATAGTTCTAAATTCGGTCCAGCCTGCTTGTTACTTACATATGTTCGAAACATTTTTTATATCAATAAAGTACTTACGAAACTGTAAATTTTGAAGAGAAAACAAACTAATTTTTATCCCTGATACTTCTGTCAAACTTGGTATCTGGTTCGAAATTTCATGACCTCTGGAACATCTCTTTTTTTATGGCCTCGGCTACCTTGAAGCACTTGGGAGCCATAAAGAGAGGTAATTGCTGACTTCACCTTCGAAATAAACGGTTTGAAGGTGATATTGCTCCTCAAAATTTTCTTACAGCCTGAAGTCTTTTGTTGGGGACTTTAAATTCGGGGCGAACATTTAAACACTGTTTTGACATGACTTAAGCATCGTAGATATAACTTATTACTAAATAATAAAACAGTAGTTAATTTTGGAAAATTCACTTCTCCCCAAGTCTTGTTAACTTCTTTTACTTATTTAAAAATAGTTCTCCTCTAGGTTTATCGAGATCGACCTATTTTCCTAGCATCTTGCCGATTTCAATCACGGCGTCTTCAATGATTCCGTTTGGCTTACCCTCATCCACTTTACCTCCCGAATATATAGCTTAGTTTTAACATGGCCTGTTTACCTCCATAGATGTTCATTTGTATCGATGAAAGGCAATAGATGTTGATAATACGGCGGGGGCATAAGTCAATTAAATACTTGCAGCCGAGACATAATCGGATTTGTAACCTTCCACGTCTCACTTGCATGTAGCAAAACAGGCATAAAATTTGTGCTGAAGATGCGAACCATCATTTTCTGTTAGATGTTTTGATTTCACCAAATCAGACTATAATAATTAGATTAATGAATACTTCTAAATAATAGAGGTATATTGGACTCCTCATTATTTACAACAACAACAAGTCCTATTCTAAACAAACTGTCGAAAATCACTCATAATCATGTGGTATTATTAAATACTTCAGTATAACTTTAGTGGAAACAGCTGTACAAAGGCGACATTAGCTTTTTTTATCGCGAGTCTGCGTCATTCTCAGCTCCTCCACTTGTTTTGAAGCAACACTTCCCAAGCATGAAAAAGTTTACGATCGGCGTCTTAATGATGAATAATGAACTAAAAGTTTTAAATTTAGATTTAAAATATAAAATGTCCAAGCTTTCATATGCATTGAATAAACTGACAAATTCTTACGACTCTTAGCTTTGGCGTTCTATTTGAGGAGAAATATTTACATCCAAAATAGATTGCCGACTCAATACAGTTTATTTTACCGGATTAGCCCATACTACATATGTAAGGGACAAACAAATTCAAAATCAACAAATTAAATTCAACTTTTTCAAGCGCGGACATTGTAAACACTGGTCCGAAATATGTATAGGTGAATTCCATTTAGCGAATGAAGCGGGAGGGTAGAGGCGGTGCCAAAGGGATGTCCGTTGGAACGCGTTGCAGCCAATTCATTTTTCGCAAAGCTCCAGTCCAAACAATGACGACGAGGTAGCAAATAATTGATTTGTGTATAGACATACAGGGTCGAGCAAATTGCCGGCTTTATTTGGCCGGCGAGGTCGGTCAGAACGACAAACACGTTGGTAATCACAAACAACCCTGCACTACACGCCTCCATGCAAACCGAATTAGGCTACCCCATCTGCATCAAAAACGTGCATGCTGACCTTTTTGAAAATTAAAAGTGCTTCCGAAATCAGTCGCTGTAACGAACATGCATGCTGGAGTTTTCAATTCGTTCTACATCTGTAGTTTTCTGAGATGAATTTTTCTGATCCAAAACTGAAAGGTTATACCGATAGCATTATCACTCTAAGAGGGTGGGCTGAACAATATTGACTATATGACTATATTTGAACAGTAAACGAGCCCCATACAGATGACTCTCTTTCTATTCGTTACGGAAGTGATGAAGTGACAGACTCAAATAAATGAGAGTGAGGAATCGCCCAACGTCCCCTTTCATCTCTATACGTACAGACATATTTTAATTTATCTTAGACCACATGCTGAAGATCTAGTATACCAATTGTTGAGTCTTTAACAAATTCAAAGATCTTGAGTCCTTCTCACACACTGCTTCAAGGACTATGTTTCTAATTTTCGTGTATGAAACCAATTCAAATGTCGTACATCCATCCAATTGCCTAATAAGAAATAAAAAAATCTGTGTTTTAACAGAATTTTTCTGCATTATAGCGTCAACATAACATAGTAGCCTACAAACTAAAAAAATTAAAATTATAACTGTATGTAGACACTATTGATAAAAATGTTTAATAATAATTTACTTAATACTGAAATTGAATATCCTAAGGATAATGAGCTAGAAACTTCTGGTCACTATGATGTCACCGAGTTACAAAAAGGTTGCACAACAGACTTTTAAATTTCTACTCGTCTCTCTCGAGTTTTACACCTACCGGCAGGGAATTAAAGCTTCACACCATTGTAGTGCAGATGTTTTTGAAAGAATATGGTTTTATGAGCTGGTATAGTAAGATTACTGTAAGTGCGTAAGTTGTAGTGACCAAGTGGTTGGTGGATGAAGAAACGTTGGTATTTCTTACTGAAAAGACAACATTTTCGTAGAAAAACGTGTATAGAATATATATATATATATATATATATATATATATATATATATATATATATATGTATATGACAAAGTTAAAATACTGTTTACTTAGAAAAGAGTTCAGCGTGGATAGGGATGGCTTTTTGTAGATAACTCTAATAGTTCTTCTCTGCATTATTCTGCAGCTCTTCTCTGCATAAGTGAAGTGAGGGATAAATAAGACCATAGTAAGCCGTTAAAGAACCGGACCAGAAAATCAAGATATACTTATAGATACAAAAATTCCACAGGCCAGCCTTTGATGATACAATCACTGAGAGGATATAATTTCAAGTTTGTCAAGATAAATTCCCAAAATACTGTTACATAAAATGAAATTCATTAGTCTTGTGAAATATCTAACATTTGTACATTTAAATATATAACTTGGACTTTCAAGAACCGTGAAGTGTAACGGCTAAAACTATTCCTTTTTGTAGAGGCCTAGTATTTATCTACAATAACGGTGAAGGTGTAATAGTGACTTTACCGTGTAGCGAACTTATAATACAATTTACCTTCAGGTTAAGTTTATACACAACTAGTTATTTACCTTCAGGTTAAGTTTATACACAACTAGTTATTTACCTTCAGGTTAAGTTTATACACAACTAGTTATTTACCTTCAGGTTAAGTTTAAACACAACTAGTTATTTACCTTCAGGTTAAGTTTATACACAACTAGTTATTTACCTTCAGGTTAAGTTTATGCACAACTAGTTATTTACCTTCAGGTTAAGTTTATACACAACTAGTTATTTACCTTCAGGTTAAGTTTATGCACAACTTTAAGTTATACACAACTAGTTATTTACCTTCAGGTTAAGTTTAAACACAACTAGTTATTTACCTTCAGGTTAAGTTTATGCACAACTAGTTATTTACCTTCAGGTTAAGTTTATACACAACTAGTTATTTACCTTCAGGTTAAGTTTATACACAACTAGTTATTTACCTTCAGGTTAAGTTTATACACAACTAGTTATTTACTTGTACTTTGCTGTGAATATAAATATATTTTAATAGTAATATTCAAATTTCGTTAAAATGATTATGTTGTATTACTTGAATGTTGCAGAGGAGTGATTGAATATGGACTCCTCTGCAACATTCTCGTGCTAACCCTCGTCAATTCAATAGAACAATACAAAGAAGAAATGTTTACACCGCCATAAACATTATAAACCTAAACAGCTGTTATGTGTATCAATAAAAACTCTGTGGCGTTGTTGGTGGGTGAATCTTAATAATTTATTTAATAAAGTAATAAAATGTGATACGCCTATTTTTTATTCCTATAGATCATAATCGTTCAAACAGTTAATTTATAAATTAAAATGTGAGTACAGAACATAGTTATTTTGTATGTAGGAAAATGAAAATACTAAGACATTTAAGTACTAATAAGTACTAATTAAAATACTAACCTATTTAAAGTAAGACATTAAAATACTAACCTAACCTAAATTAACCTAACCTATCGTTTCTCACTTGTTGAATTACCAGTGTAATATTTTATAATTTGAATCTGCAGGTGAAAGGCTAAGTAGACTACTGAAAATGTGTTTGTAATTAAAGCAGTATTTCTATATAAAATAACACTGTAATGAGCTGAAATAATTGTATGATAACCAGGTCATGTGAATTGTTGACATTTTTTTATATGAGAATCTTTTTCATGACCATCATAAGAATAAATAACAATACATATCATGAAATAAAATACACATGTAAATCTAAAATAAACATAGGAGCCTACTAGTTAACACATTAAAAATAAATAAACGATGTGTTAAAACTGTGTTTACAAAAATACACCCAGCAGACTGCTTAATATTTCTGTTGACTCTATTTTAAAGTTATCACTTACCTATGCCCTCAATAAAAACAATTGTGAGGTGTACTGTAAATAGTTTTAAATGTGCTTTGATTTGACCCCGAATAAATCAATATGGTTCCTCGTCCCACCTTAACCACACAATACGAAGGCATATTTTTTAAAAATATTTCGTAGGCCCATAAGTTATCAATAAATTCATAAAAATTTTGACGAAAAAGGAAGGAAATTCTGTAGGAATGCCGTGCAAGACAGTGCCGTGCGGTATCTGTGAATACTAAACTATGGTGGGGGAACCTTCCACTTACCTCTGAGACCAGGTACACCGATGAGAGACACACGTGTGAGGGGAAAGCACTATTCACACAATCAGTCATATGAATAAAAACAAGCATTACCTTAAAAGTAAAAGGTTGAAGTATAAGCAAATGCTCCAAAGAAAAAAGTATAAGCATATGCTTCTGTTTATTCATATGGGCCATTATATTGCGTTTGAGATGACGTTATCTAAGCAGGAATCATACGTCAATTCCACTCTAGCCACTCTTTAAATATAACCATTAGATTTAATTACACCTATAAAATACTTATTGTTTTCGAAACTATGTTAGTCGGTAACAATGGCATCGTCATTTTCTAATTTAAGTATGTTATAATGAAATCTGCAGCCAATAAAGTGTGTTTTTATGCTGTCCCTTACTAGTTTCATGAAATATTTCTTAGAGTGTATAATAAATAGGGCACTATATACAGTGGTATAGTACTAGAGTTTAGTGAAACTAGCTGTAATGCAGGAATTTCAAATGTGTTATCCTGTTCAAATGTCTTATATCATCTTCTAACCTATATTTAGAGAGGTCTCCATTCAGCAAGATACATGAAAGCACATTTGGTTTTGTAAACGAATCATATAGGCTACCGTACCTTAAATGGATAACGTCTTATACAAGGTTATGTTGGGTGTATAGATAGTATGTTTGTGAGATAATTTGTGTTTTATACATTGATACTGATCGTTCATAGGACAGTTTTGATGGATCGGTGGGTGACCGCGGCGTGTTCGGGCATGTCCTGTCTGGCTTGGTCTAATCTTACCGGGACACTCGTAACAACCCCAATCACTGGCCAACAGCAGTGTTCCTCCCCGTGACGTACATTTGCCACCCTTCGCTACAAGGTATGAATATGGATAGCCCAAAATCAAAGTTCAGATAATGTGTTTCATACGAACATACAGTTTGTCCTTTTCTTTCCAATCGTTGCCGACTATTAACAAATAGTTTAATCAATTGTAGGCATAAACTATTGTTTAGAAACAATTATTATAGTTTCATGTAAGGCGAGAGGAAAATAGGAACTACAAAAGTTTGTATGGTAAGCCTACTTAATTATATAAAATTTAAACTAATATAAGAAATCTAAAGAACCTATAAAGTACACATGAACTGTTCATGAACAATTTCCATTAAAGGTAAATGAGCAATTTTTTTCAAATCTTGAATTTAGTGTTTATAAAAACGTCGATAAGAGAATCAATTTAACAAGTTATTACATTTTTAAATAATTTGGAATATATGTCTAATAATTTTTAAAAAGCTTCGTACTAGTCACGTTCTTTAGTTATGTTAGTATACTAACTATTTTAAGTTTTAGAAGATTTTTTACATCTGGAAAGCTAATGTAACATATCATTTCTTATACGATGAAAAATTCTTGCTTGGAAAAATAATTTATCGTAAAGTTTTTCCAATGTTGAAGCAACAATAATCTATTTGATAGCGGATCAAAATTAAGAGAATATTGCCAGTATAAAATCAAGAACCTTTAATAGTAAACATTTCTTCAGAGGCACAACATTATAAAGGCGTTGAACTATGGCACGGTGTAATAAAATCTACTGAACAAAGGCCGCGTTTTCCTGCAAAAGAACAACAAAACTGGATTCATTACGCATTTAAAACTCAAACAGTGTCACCCTGGTTTTCTATTAATCCGTGGATTCAATATTTCCAAACCAATCCATTAACGGGGCAAAAAAGCGGCGAATTTGAAAAATCGTTCGCCACCGGTGACCGAATTTATTGCGTATTACTGTAATCCAATTAAGAATAAAACTAAACATTTACCGGGCCACTTTAAACATTTTAACGAGATTGACGGTCGTTCCGGGTGTGTTCTGGTCAGCGATACGGGCTCACAAACAAGGAACGACAAACAAAATATTGATAAATACTGCCATCTGAGGGGTATTTGCAAACCGTACCACAACATGTTGACCCGAGCTCTGCAAACAACCGAGCTTTCTATAAATTGAAAGCTATTTTAGTGTATCCAAAAACTAACGCTCGTACATATTTATTTTGAAAATTGTCTTTGTTGATTTTGGGGTTATCTACGTGGATACAGTTCCCAGCCGACGTGAAATCGGGATGGAAAATACTGCGGTTTACCTTTTTATTTCGCTTGTAACCGTGCGGTTGCTTCGTGGATTTTGGTGAATCCACAACGCACGGTGGACAGTCTGGTCAAATACTGTGAATCCACAAAACACCTGGATAGTCTGGCCAAATAACTGTGCGCCGGAACAACAGTAAACAGAAATGATCGTGGACAAATACTGTATATGGTGTACTATGAACCACCGAGAAGGGATGACGAGTGAACATATGGGCCAATTCGTGCGCAAGATTTTATTTGATTATTGAGAGTCTAAAATATACTCGTAAATTACAAGAATCTAGAAAATATTCTAATCAGTGATAAGGGGTTTTTAACAGAATGTAATTTCTACTCAATATTTTCAGTATAGGAAAGAACAGTATAATATTTGTATTAATTTTGATAAATTTGCAGTAAATTGATTTTTATATGACTTATTTTACTTCAAGGCACTGTAATATACAATTTTATTCTAATGGTACAACCACAGAGAAGAAGGAAACAGAAGTCGCATTCAATAGGGCGCTAAATTTGTGTGTCATGTACTTAGTTCTCAGTATTGCCAGGCATATGGAAGGCTAACAACTTGTCAATTCCTTCCTTATTCCCCTAAATACTCAAGAATATATGTAGTAGTTATTACTACAGATGTGTAAAGATGTACATTAGTTGTAATCTATTTAAAACTGTCTTTGAGGCGTTCGCAACGGCCATAAGAAAGCGACCTCTGTTTCTTTTTCTCAGTGGTTATAGCATAACAGAATTTTATTTTTCGTTAAATCAAATGATAAATCACTGAATAATGATGACGTATTCAACAACATTGCAAATAATGCAAACTTGAAACGGACACAAAGAACGGCTTAATGTATAAAAATAGCTGTTAGTGCATGTACAAAAATTATACAGCCAACGTTTAATACTGTTGGAACTCGTTTGATATGTACATTATCCATAAATACAAGGTGGTTCTGAAGAAGTGGTCACAACTTCTGGAATGGTGTTTTCTATACATAAAAACCGGCAAAAAATGATTATAAATGTTCTATCTCGCTTAGTATAGTCACAGAAAAGAAAGAAACTAAAGTCGCATCCAATACTGCGATGGATGTTCGTCCGAGTGGCCCAGTCGGCGTTGGATGGAGTTTAGTTCTACGTTTCGCCGCCACTGTCGCCACGAGTAACAACTGTGGGTATTTTACATACAAAATATATAAAAACTCCAACACCATTCCAGACATACCCGTAGGGTGGTATTCACCCAGCCACTCACATGTAGGGATGTCATCATGAAGGGGTGTTCTGAACCTTCCTCCAAACCTCTTTTGGGCAAGTCTTTTTGTTGTCTCATACTTCCCTCCAGTCCTTACACTGACCACCATATAATATCTTCTTCTCTTTTCTCTACTGAACAGGCTCTCTCCGCTCATCACATGTCCTAACCAATTCATTTGTTTTCTTCTTATAGTTTTTAGTATTTTCCTCTCTTCTTCCACTCTACTAAGTACTTCTTCATTTCGCACTCAAGTAAGTAGATATTTACCCACCCACCCTTACAAGTAAGGCGGTATCATCAAAAGATGTTTAAACTGTCCAACCTGGCAGTTGGGCTAAGATAATTATTGGTAAGTTTACAACAAAAGTTGATAACATTTCACTTACCATATCAAATTTAAGTGTTCAAAATTAAATAACTCAAAAACCATTAATCCAAACGAAATTTACAGGAATCACTTTTTATACAAATTTAAATTAAATCTAACGACACTAATAACATTGGGTTAAAGACAATATAGTTGATCCATTTGTCGAATGGCTAAATTCTAGTGTTGAATGTCATTTTTTAACTGTCGGGCATAACATCATAACAACTGTTGTTAAGAGCTTGACATGATCAGCTATTTTTTCTTACTTTTGTTTTTAATTATATAACCCCATGACGTTGTGTACCTGTCTAAAACCACCCACATGTTGTAAAGAATCAGCTGATCATTTCAAGGTATTAACTAAAAACGGATGTCATTTATGTGAAGACCAATAATCAAGAAATGCAACTGGAAAGCACACTATCCACATTGACAATACATAAACAGGCAACAAAATATGAATTACATTTTTTTAATCCTTAACGAGATTTTAATAAATTACTAGCCGGCACCCTTGCTTCGCTACGCAGTGGTTTTCTACGCTTGCTTATCTTCCGTCAGTGGTTCCCTAGAAACCACCAATCAATTAAAAGCTCAGCCTCTTCGATAGCAACATTTATAGTCTAGACAACCCTCTAGGTTTACTGGGGGGGGGGGTGCAAAGTAGTGTAGTTATGTCAGAGTTAAAATAGTTGAAATTACCTCAAATATTTTACAATGGAAACCAAACTAGCCAAGCTTTTGGGTCATGTATTTTTTTGTATCAGCAGTTTGGAATAAATTAAACTGTTTCTACCCTTTAGGAATGGAATTTCGATAAATAATTTCTTAGTGAGTCTCTGTGATACAAAAGCTAACTTCTCTACAAATTTTACTAAAATCTGTTCAGTTCTTACGTAGATTTCATGATGAGACACACACAGTTTTTGGATAAGATATATTAAGATTATATGTGATATAATATTATATACCAGTACTGAAGATTACATGTTTAGCAATTTTAAATTAAAGTTTTTTGAAGTTATTTGACTGTCAAAATGTTGCTAATTAGAAACGGGATATGATTTTATTAATATTTTTTTAGATGTGGCCGTAATCCCGTTTAATTATCTGTCAAGTTCCAATTCATTTATTTGAACGGTTTTTTTTTGTTTGTGATTTTCTTGAATACAGACATACAGACAGAAGCTAACCCAAGTGAGAAATGAAATTCTTATATGCACTTTTTTGTTTGTTTTGTATCTACTATAATTTCCTAAATTTGTGCCTACCTTTTCTGAATCGTTAATAAATCTTCAGTAGAATTTATGGATTTCTGCAAAGTGCAATAGTAAAACAATTTTATCAAAAACTAATTGTTTTTGTTTTAAAATAAATAAATGTACAAAATAAATAAGTGTAGTGGGCCGACTATAACCAATCTCTTCTCAAATTACTAATGGACTATTGATGTAACAAGATGAGGAAGAAAGATACAGTAAGATACTGAAATAAAAACCACTTAAATGTTTGAAACTGTCGATACGAAATAAAACTTTTTAAAAGTGTAAAGGCTCCCATCCACTATCCAACTTGGTCCGACAGACCAGTGCGTACCAGGTTTGCTTACGGTTGGAACACACAAATGTTTGATCTAGCGGGTCTCCACACACTATCCAACTTGGTCTGTCGCACAAGTCCCCAACCCGGCGCGTGAGATGTTTGCCCGACAAAAGTCAGGTACGTCGCCTCCCACATATTATCGAACCAGTCTCGTACCAACCTTTCTAGAGATCATGTCGTCTGGTGTTTTATGTATGTCGAAAATTGTTTTATGTATAGTAGTATAGTGTTAAAAAGTGTATAGTTTTGTGAATTGGACTGGAACAATGGATGATAGGCAACGTTTGGCCGCTGCAATATTACTATTAGACGAAGCTGGCGTGTTTATTCCAAAGAAACCAAAAAGGAAACATAGGTGCTGGGTTAAAAGTTGGCTTAAAAAAAGAAATGAATATTAACATATGAATTTACTTTTAGAACTGAAAGAAAACAACCCGTATGACTTCAAGAACTATTTAATAATGACAGAAGATGAATATAAGTACCTAATTGATATATTGTCACTTTTAATCCAGAAAAAGAATACAGTGTTAAGAGAATCTATTCCAGTGAAGGATAGACTTGCTGTCACCTTGCGGTACTTGGCAACTGGTAGAGGTTTTGAATACCTCAAATTCTCAGCAATAATATCTGCTCAATCACTTGGCAGAATTATTCCGGAAACGTGCAGAGCAATTTATCAAGTTTTAAGGTAGACATACTTAAAGGTAGGTCTATAGTGGTGTATTTACAAACAACAAACACCATAAACCAATTATTTCATAGTAAATCATTTTCTTCGGCAATTCATGTGCCACTGTAAATTCCAATAGATCGAAGTACCATAGTTTAGGAGTGTACACATCTTCCGTACCTGCTCCACTTGTCATGGACGCATGTACTTTACCAAGTTCTCTCCTAAAGCTGATTCGAATGTTTTCTATTCTCTTCTTTATGAACCCAATTGTGACGTCAGGTATTGCAGTTTTTGTGAATTCTAGGAGGTCTCGCATAGCTAAATCCCTCTTTTGCTTGTTATGGTATTCCTTCGATGATACTTTCCACAAACAAGGTGCGTTTCTGTAAGTTTCTATGAACTCTGTCAAAAATGTAGGATTCATAAATTTACAAACCATAGCTTTCTCCGCATCTGTAGTCTTCAATTTCTTCGCCGGTATAGGCTCAGTGTGATCTTGTTCCGTTTCTTCAGTGTCCTCCATAGTGCAATGAAATGTTCAATACACACAAACAAATGAATACGCACAGGTGACTGTCACGGGACGTCGCTCGCAACTGGCTTGTCCTGTGTCCGCCACCGCACCCCCGGTACGGCTCAAACCGGTTTGTAGCCCCCACACACTGTCCAACACGGTGCGGGGAACCATTGTCGTCGCACGGTTGGCGCCTGTTTTTCAGCCAGCTGGAAAACCTCCGGTACGGCCAACTCGGTATGGTACGGTTCGTTCATCACCACACACCATCAAACCACAGCCCAACCCGGCCGGCTATCGGACCAAGTTGGGTGAAATCACGGACCAAGTTGGATAGTGGATGGGGGCCTTAAACAAGTTGCAACAACACATCTTGATGCCAGTATGCGTCGCAACCGTGAATCGGCACAACCGGTTTGAAGGGTCCTCACTCATATGTCGGCATGACAGGGAATAATTGGGAATACATGTAGGATACGTCCCTTCTGTGTGAAAGTTAAGGTGTGCTTGGAGGTAAGTGAAGTTTTTATAGAAATATTAATAATTTTGTATGAGACATTTTACATGTATTGCAATAGTCGGCATTTGGCGGTTAAAATTTAACATTGACTCACGCAAAGGTCACATTCATACATTCGCTCCTTCATAATTTATTCCGATTTTCACGCTATCCCCACTGGGGATAATTTTATTGTGCAGTCTCTCAACATATGCCACGAACTTCATCAGAGCTGTAAAAAGCTTCCTTGATTAAGCGTTTTAAAGACGGATTTTATTGTCACACGCGTTGAGGAATTTTCAATATAGTTTGGCAGTCAGTTGCCGAATACAACTCCTGCCTGTGAAGGCAATCGTTTATGAACCACCGTTCTGTGTCTTACATTTCGGTATTTTCCTCTGCCTCATAGCAGTGTATATAGCTAACTTTTTCAAGATTACATTTTATTTGAAAAAGAGACATGTTTCGAAAACATACAATCAGACTTATGAAAGCCGGTCAATACGGCTCTCCCAATTGTAGTTTTGCAATTATTCTGATTGCATGTACAGTTTTTCTTATAAATTAGGGCTGGAGGAATGTTGTATTTTGGGCTACTTTTGCTTAGGCTATTTTTGTCATTATAAGAGCCGTAACATTTTCATTATAGACATAAACCTACAATTTTCACTCTATCATTTTATAACATTAAAGAGTGATGTATAAGGCTGTTGCTCGTATGAGGTAGATACCAGAGAATGATTATACTAACGTTTGGACTAAATATGTGATTTGGTGTTCCTAAGGGGTTGTTCGAAAATATGGCCTTGAGCTCAAATACAAAACTCCCCAAACCGAATGATGGTAAAGATTAGTAGTCTGGAGCTTCCAGTTAGTTACAGATATCAAAGATTAATCGAAAATGATGATATAAGATGCTTATAGATAGGGCAAGTACTGGAAACAGTAGCCTTGGCCAGTATTTTGAAGAAAGTACCTCTATAGATGTGTTAGGATTTAGCTTCCAGGTTCTAAAATATTCTTCGAAGGCTGCAAGGTCACTTATGAGTGTTTTTTCAGTAGCTGTGAAGTGTTTGTACTGGTAAGCTACAAGAATATCATCTGCATACATACATTTCCTAGAAGTTGTGATTGGAATGTCAGTTGTTGAACAAAATTGGAGCCAGTACAGACCCCTGTGTTACACCATCCTTCAGCTATCTAAAAGAGTTGTAGGAGGGATGAACCTCCCTCGTAGGGAATCGACACTGCTTAATCGGTTCTGAAAAGGTGTGGGTAGATGTAACTTATGGTATATAAAATGAAATTAACACTAGATCAGTCATGTGGTTGTGGGGAGTCTATCCAAAGAATTGATCACATAGTTACATAATGCCCCCTGCGCTCTTTTACGGAGGGATTAGTACACAGTGAGGCAGGTCTTAAATTGCTCGATAGTTTGGATTTAGCTTTGTGACAGGGATAACTTTACATTTTATTCAATTAATACCGTATGCTACCTTGACTTTCTGATCTTTATCCAAATATATACCACAGCTTTTTATAAATTAATAAATGGTAGCTGAGAACAAAGCATACAATATATATATATAATCAATAAATAAATAAATAAATATATATATATATATATATATATATAATATATATATATATATAAATATAAATATATATATATATATAAATATATATAAATATATATATATATATATATATATATATATATATATATATATATATATATACCCCTTCAGTACAGAATGTTACTGGCCACCGGTACTGGCTTAGTCTGCTGGCTGCCAGTACTGGCTTAGGCTGCTGGCTGCCAGTACTGGCTTAGGATTGTGGCTGCCAGTACTAGCTTAGGATGCTGGCTGCCAGTACTGGCTTAGGATGCTGGCTGCCAGTACTGGCTTAGGATGCTGGCTGCCAGTACTAGCTTAGGATGTTGGCTGCCAGTACTGGTTTCGACTGCTGGCTGCCAGTTCTAGCTTAGGATGCTGGCTGCCAGTACTGGTTTCGACTGCTGGCTGCCAGTACTGGCTTCGGCTGCTGGCTGCCAGTACTGGCTTAGGCTGCTGGCTGCCAGTACTGGCTTCGGCTGCTGGCTGCCAGTACTTGGCTCGACTACAAGCACCTTAATACTCGTACCCATAGTGTGGTTACCTTAGGCTCACAAATATGGGTAAACAAAAGTCACTAAAAAAAGGATAGTTAAAAATAATTTGGAACTTCCAGTAGTAAAATAGATACCGAAGCTTAGTCGAAAAGACGATTTGGTGCTTATAGGAGGTTAGTGTAAAGATACGACCTTGAACTCAAATAAGGGCAATTGAAAATCACAAATGAACGGATACTACAAAATAATGGTCTGGCACTTTTAGTAGTTCAGTGAACAAAAATTAGTCGAAAAGGCGATCTGAAACTCGTAGGATGATAACCAAAATACTATGATTGGACTCATATTTCGGTGATAAAAAAGTTGTATAAGGTACTGCAGGGTAAAAAGAAACCGAGTTCGTTTTGTTATGGCCACAGCGAACGCCTCACAGGCATAAACATTCTACAACTGTTCTACATCTGTAGTAATGATTGGTAGGTTTATTCTTGAGGATTTGGAGGGAATAAGGAAAATACTGTAAAGGTTATGGCCCTGCCATCTGTATGGCAGACTAAAAATAATTACTTGGCATACTAACTGAGTGGACTATTGAATGCGACCTCTATTTCATTCTTCCCTGTCAAGAGACATGATAACCAAAGGTACACACTTCTATTATACTCAAACTATCTCGGTACTTGTCCAATATAGTTAAGTTTTAACATTGTTATTTTCTCTTTATTATTTGCAATTTAATATAGATTTAATTTTGTTTTATGTAATAGGAACCCCTCACCCGTGCACATAGCATTCTGGTTCATGTGGGGAGTAATGTCTAATACAACATTCTGACTTTAGTTGTAATTATGAAAGGAATAAACTGATTTGATTCGATTTTATAATTATTGAAGAAATAGAATGCTTAGCTAAAACAAATGTATAAAAACAAGTAAAATTGAAATATATTTTTGCTTCCACATTTCAAGTTTAAATTCACGAATTTAAAATTTGGATAGCAAGAACATTATGGTGGAACTTATTCTCACTAAGGTTTTTACTAAGTAAATCATTTTTATATTTATTTATAAAATGTTCTTTTTAAACACGTGTTATTAAATTTTTCACTCTTTAATCATGCCTTAAATTAATTACTAAAAGGAAGCAATTATAAATAAAATGATATTTCTTAATGTTATATAGTTACGCTCGCACTTGCTTTTTATATTGCACTGTTAGTTTTTACTGATGATAGTTTCTACATTTTACATTTACTATTTAGTGCAACTAGATATACTCTATGATCTTGTGCAGACCCCAACAACTTTATTTACTACAAAAGTTTAGAATGTCTGAACTTCGTATATAATTTCTGTAATTTCTATTATTACAGAAAAGAACAAAATACTTAAATAAATAATGAAATAAAAGCGTTTATTACAAGTCGAATTTCAAATACCTCATCATCCGTTGACGTCTTCTTACGGGTCATCCTACTCAGCTTCCTCCATTCATCCTACTCAGCTTCCTCCATTCATCCTACTCAGCTTCCTCCATTCGTCCTACTCAGCTTCATCCATTCGTCCTATTCAGCTTCATCCATTCATCCTACTCAGCTTCATCCATTCATCCTACTCAGCTTCCTCCATTTTTGTTCATCCCTCCAGGTCTCCTCTTCCTCCATTTGTCTTTTCCGCTTTCAAATTCTCTCCACACCCTTCCACTCTTGGCCCTCCTACCTTCCTCTCGGTCTTCTTCGTCTTTCTCCAGGGCTATCCGCGGCAATATATTATTTTCCATCCTCTCTTCACTTGCCCCATCCACTTTATCTTTCCTCTTCCCATTGTCTCTTGGAGCGGTATCAGTGTCAACCTTTCTCTGGCTATTTGATTCATTATTCATTCTTTGTTAAATAGTAATGCCACCATATATAATTATAAAACTTGTGTAAATATTTTCTTATTCTATAAATGTTTCTGTTTCTTATTCTATATCTTCTGCCAGTCTTTTTTATTTTTCTTCAGATTCCTGTACAACTTATTCTAGTTTATTTTTTACAGGTAATTTGTTCGACAACATACAAAGACAGTTACTAAATAGTGTTCATTAATATTGCAACGATATTTAGAAGTTTGATAGCTGATGAAATAAATTATGGACGTTTTTACAGCTGAATGCTTTGGGTTGAATTGAGTTCGTATAAGATAGACCTAGTGTTAATTGAATCGATGAGTTACACACTAGCAAGATTAACGGTCTTGTTACTATGAGATGTTTGGAAATTTTCATTCTCTCTGGAAGTAACCCTATTATTTCCATTTATTCCTCTTAAGGAGGGTAGTATAGTTTTAAAACATGCATTCACTAATTCTTCCTCTCATTTTCCCTAAACCTCTTCATTAATTCACTATGTCTATTTTTCCTGTTTTATGTCCATTTACACCTTGTAGTTCTTGCTTCTTGATAAAACTTTCTATTCCTAACCTTTTCTCAAACAGCATTAATTTCTCCTTCTGGGTTTTACATTATTTCAATTCCTTCAGAGTTTCTTTTATTTTTTTAGTTTTTAATTTGTTTGACTATGTTAAAAACATTTCAGTAGCCCTATAATCACTCATTCTGTGAAGGAGTATGTAAAATTGTAAGCATAAAAAACCCCTTTTTGATAGAGTATCTACTTTTTTGTACAATTCATTTGTAGGTCGTTTCATACATATTCCGTTTATGAAGACTTTGAATTTTCCGGAGTATTTTTCTTTCCTACTTTTCAGTATTGTAAATTTTGGTACTTTCTTTTATTACTATCTTTTTTTTATTAATCTGCTAAGACAACTATATCATAAAGTCGCTACTTATCATTGATAGATACAGGGTAACTCCAACTATACGAATGTGATAACAGAAACTTTAAAATATTCAGTATCTTTTTGTTCTGAAAAAAAAAACCCGAAAGCAAACAACAAAGTCCAGTAGCCTAGTATTTTTACTCTTTAAAAATATAAATCATACATTTTATGTTTATTGCAATAAATAAAAAGTATTATGCTTTAATAAACACTGTAACACCACCTTAAAAGAAGAAATCCCAATTCAGCAAGGAAACGTATTCTGTAGTTATGTAATTAATAATTTAATTATGTCATCTTTATGAAAATCTGTAGCAACTAGGGTACACCCATGCATGCTTCGTGTGCCAACCACGAATAGTAGGTTAACTAAATAACCTAAAATCACAGTACATTATTACATTTATTTACAGTATCTCACTCACATTACTTGTGTTGCTACCTATTCTTAGTAAAAACGCCCAATGATATTACTTGGCATTTTTCAAATGTGTTAATTTTATTTGTTTTCGTTTAGCAGATTAATTAAATAAATAAATTAGCAGCATTAGATTATCGTTGAAACCTTCAAGTCCAGTAGAGCGGAGCCATACAATCGAACGTGAATAAAACCATGCTTAACAGCCTTCCCGGTTTAACATCATGAAAAATATAGCCTCCTTAATATTACAAACACCATTGTTTACATTCCAACAGCTGTTAAAACTTTTTGGAAATCATTATTTACATTGGAACAGCTGTTACTTTTCGATTCATTTAATCTCCCTCGGTGTTATTCTTATCACCTAAAAACACACTTTAAGGGCTTCCCGTGCCTTTCAGAGTGAAACTATTGAAGAATTAAGACCTTATTGCACAACTACGAACAGAGGCAATTTTTTGACACCTCAACTGCTTAAATTGGTCAAGAAATAAAGGAAGAGTTGCGTTGACAAAAAAAAAAAAAAAAACTACTTCACGTATTATATATAAGGATATTCATTGCATGAAATCCTTGATTATATGGGAAGAATAAGAGAAACCCTGACAAGGCGCTAGCTCTGCCATTCGCATGGCAAACTCGACGCAGATTCAGCACACTATTGTGGAATATTTAGCAGAATCCCAACGCCATTGAAAGAGGAGTCTGTATGACGTAAGTCTTCAGTGGCCCGTACTGTAGGCCTCATTATTTATGCAGACGATGAGGAGAGGGCAACTTGTGAACAGGTCCGAGACTGAGAGTGCTCTCAAGAGCAACCTGGGTGGTCCGCCTCTCCTTGGTCATGGGCCAGCCACTGAACACACTCGGTACAGGGACAAAGGTGAATTCCTTAGACGGTCTTTGGGAACAGACCTCTACGCCCACAATGAGACATTCAACTGTATAAATATAAAGAAAATATAATTGGTAAGGTGATAATAAAAAAGAAAGAAAACAAATTCAAAAGTTTAATGGAAGTACTTTATAAAATATAGACTATAAGAAAAAAGAAAATCTTAGAAAAGTATCAATTCATCAAGAAGACCTGACTAAATTATAATATGACAAATACATCTTTGTATTTAAAAAAAAAATTGAAAAAATAATAAAGATAAAATAAATAATGAAGATAAATCAGGAATATACGCTACTAGGTGAGACCTTTGCCAATCCTGACTCACTGCGCCCGATACACCTCGGCATGTGACTTTTGACTACAAATAATAGTGCTTTACTGTATAACGTAAAATCACAATATTAAATTTTTATACAGTATTTCAACTACACTACAGTACTTACGTTGTATCTGTTTATACTACTACTAGCTGTACCCGCCCGCTTCGCCGGTCATAATATTGAGTTTGATTTAGAACCTAATAGCTGAAAGAATTCGAGCATTTTTGCTTCTTCTACCAATATTAGATATTTTAGGAGGCATGTCATAAAAAGTAAACTGCAAAACAAATAATTATTTATTTTTTATTTTCACGTTTCACCACATGTTTTAATTACCGAGGAAAAAAGGTTAACACCAAATACAGATCACCTGATCAAGTAAAAGTAGTGTGTGCTACACTCTCAATGTGAAATGTAGAACTACAATAAATCAAAACATATACAGTACTGTTGTTGTGAGAACTTCAATCTGCTTATGGCATGTGAAACTACATTAAACCACACAGTCATATGTTTTTTGTAAACAATTCAGATTCTCCATTTGAATAACATGGGATCTTTAGGAGCCTGTGGGGCGGGACCCTGTGGACGGATCTGCATCAAACTTCACAGAAACCATCTCGGGAGTATACAGAACAACATCTTAAAGTTTCATGGCGATCGGTTGGATGGTTTGGCAGCGCATAAACTTCAAACATATATATATATATACAAACATCCTCTTTTATAAATATAGATTTCAACTACACTACTTACGTTGCATCTGTTTATATTATATATAAATACCCAATGGTATTACTTGAGGTTTTATACTATAAAAACCTAAGCCTATTTCAAATGTGTTTATTTAATTTGTTTTTGTTTAACAACTGAAGATTAAACGTATTAAGAGTTGACGTGTTTATTTATTTACAAAACAGCTGTTTTTAATTCACTAAAATCCACCCAATGTTACTCTTATGCAAAAAAGAAAATTTTGATGGGCTGTTTGTACTCCTAAGGAATGGTATTTTGAAAAATCATTTCTTAGCGGGTCCCTTCAGTACTGAACCTAACTTTCTTTAACATTTCGTGTAAATCTGTGGTTTTTGAGATTTTGTGAGTGAGTGAGTTTGTCAGTCAGTGGTATTTGGCTGTTATAGATTAATGCGATGACGAAAATATATTGGTCAAAATAAACGAAATCTGAAAACTAGATTATCACATAAGACACTTAAAAAATAAACAACCAGAAAAACAGCCATTGCCAAATATTGTTTAGAACTATTTTTTCATATATCAATTTACTAAAAACAGTTATATAACCAAATTATCTGGTTGCATCCTACTTAAACGAACATACTACGAATGTTCCATTGTTATCCTTCCTTAAATTAATATTTATTTTATATCAGCTGATTTACAAATTGATTATGTTTTAATTATGGTTGATTTTAAATATAGCCTGATTTAAGAGTTACACAGATAGATTTATTGTCCAATGTTAAATGTTTTTTGTCAAATGATCAGCTATTTTTGTGGTCCATTATGGAGCGCTAGTGTAGTCCGTGTAAATGTAATGCAGTTTAAACCAGCTGTAGTAGCAGACCTCACTAACTAATCAAATTACTGCCATAAATAAATATTCCATTTATATGAGATATCTATTTGTAAGTAAAAATATCATTAAGAGATTTAGTGGCTTGTTGCTCTTGACAATAAAAACCTTATTTTCGTAAAGCCTTAAATAAAATTAATAAATTAACTTTTTAATTTATTGTTGGATTATGTGAGATTATATTTCTATAAATTATCATCGACGATTCTCACAAATATATTAGGCAGTAGAGCTTTCAACAATCTAAGAGAATTTCTCAAAGAAGACACCAAACCCTCAGACCTCAATATTACCATTTCTATTTTCTATTAGATGAATTATTGACCGTTTATTTATCGTTAACATTAGACTGCATATATTATTTTTTGTGTATATATATTCATCTAATTATATATTCATAAATATTATTTAGATTTATAAGAAAATAGAAATGGTAATATTGAGGTCTGAGGGATTGATGTCTGCTTTGAGAAATTCTCTTAGATTGTTGAAAGCTCTACTGCCTAATAAATTTGTGAGAATCGTCGATGATAATTTATAGAAATATAATCTCACATAATCCAATAATAAATTAAAAAGTTAATTTATTAATTTTATTTAAGGTATTTACTGTATATATATATATATATATATATATATATATATATATATATATATATATATATATATATGTGTGTGTGTGTGTGTATATTTATATATGCAGTATTGTAATTAATTAGCAATACTACTTAAGGAAATAGTACCTTGAATCATACTCCAATACAAAAAAGAGGGATTATTAAGTTTTGGATTTTTTAAATTTTAAACAAGGACAACGTGTGTTTCCTTTGATTTAAAAAGAGTTATTCAAATAAAATGTCTTATCATATTAGTTAAAAATGCATTGGAAAATCTCGAGTAGATTTTCCCATCGTATTTTAGACTCATTTAAGACAAAATATAATGACTTCGTAAATACGCACCGCAGGGATTTGTCAAAACATGAAATATATTTACCTGTCTTTTCAGTTTAGAGTGACGATTTTTTATCTGAATTGAAATTAAAAAAAAGTCTTTGTTGAATGAAAAAATGGTGAGTTGAGGACTGCACAGTCCTCTCTTACGCCATCTGTGTACGCCAAGTGACACATTTTCAAGACATATAGCCAAGTACAATTTAATTTCTTCGCTCAATTGTTTTACTTATTATTTTGTACTTCTTTTTCTAATATCAAGTTGTTTTTACGCACATATTTTGAGGTATATCAAATAAAAATGTATAATCTTCACGGATAGGCTTCCACGGTCGTCACTATTACTGACAAAATCTTGGGTTCGACGGCATCGCTAGTTATGTACAAACATTGCCAACGTTTCGGCTACATTACAATTGGCCATCTTCAGGCTTTTTGTTTACTATATTCTCAAAAATTTAATAAAATATTATATCGCACGGTTCTTGATGAGTTACCTAAATATGCCAAATTAGCCACTTTAGGTAGCCATACCTCCATAAAGATGTTTTTCAATATTTTCTCTGAACAAATTTATTACTTAGACTGACACTGATATTTTTAATTTAACAATTTCAAAAATAAAAGTTGATCGAAAACTTTTCAATCCCTAACTGAACAAATTATACGTTGATGCTTCACTCGTTGAAAAAAGATCACGCGTAGACCGACTTATTTAAAATAAATAAAAACTAAAGAAAACCCCTAAAACTAGGTATCGAGAATTCCCTTAATTGATTTAGACAAAACATACGAATGTTATTTTTTTCTGTAACTCAAATGTATATTAGTTCTAAAATTGTTAAGTGAAACACTAATCAACCTTAATGAGGGTAGTGTAATTAAGAAAAATTACGTTTACGTAGGGAATGTAACCCTTTAAAGAAGCAGCTCGCAAAAAGGAAGCGGCGAGTGTTTGGAGGACGGATTGTGAGTACAATATTAAAATGATTGCACTTCGCCAAATAGCAGTGTCTATAGCAAGCAGGCCTGTTTGAATTATGGAGCAGGCAAATATAGGGAGAGGGTAAATGTTTGCTCTTGAGCGTTTGCTCACTCGAAATTAAAAGCACACAAGGAAAATAGAGCAGTTTTGGGCGGCCAAAGAATGTTACTGCACTTCCGCTCTTATTACGGCGCCGAGAAAATGGAGTTTTTATCAACCCTAACGAGTTTATAAAAAAATGTTGGCACCATTAGAAGCGATCAATGTTGCTGTTTACCTCATGCCTCTTCTTGCTGCTAGCCAAGTCTTCATTAACTCTGTTTTTATTTTTCCTCCTCCCTTATTCTGTTTGTTTTGTGATAAGCATATTTAATATCCTTCTTTAGAGAGATTTCATTTATAATTGTTAGTACAATATTTTGATATTAAGCTATTATTTTTTTAATTGCATTCTTATCGATGTACAAATCATTTTTTATATTTTTCTCAGCTAATTCTTAGCTAAATCACTAAATATTAACGTTATTCTCTCTCCTCAAAATCATCACGATTCTAAAATAACACATTTGGATTGCCTCTTATGCTTACAAAACATTCATTGAAATAATAAAGTAACTTTATTTAGTTTTTTACGTGAGGTTAACGGGAAACTTGATTTCCAAACTTTTATTTTTAAATTATTTACCTGACTAGTATTGGAAATAGGTTAAGTGAATTAATTAGTTTGATTTTTAGTGTTTACAAGAAGCCTAATCACATTACAAAATGTGAAAAACAAAAATTAAAATGTTATTACCTTATTCTATTATAATTAACATAGTAATAAAAGGCATAATGCATAATTATTCTTATTTTGATATTTTTCATTCAACACCACAGACCAAAACTTGTTTCGTGTAGATAAATGTATTTAATTTTTACATTCAGTAGGCTCCCTATTCTAAATAATGACAGCGAAACATGAGTGTGTTTTTGGTAAAGACATAAGAGTTATTGCATAATTTTAAACATATAAATTATTTACAGTTCGATATATAGGTAACCCGATATATCGATATTTGTTCGATATTAACGTTAGATCGATATTTGGTTTGCGATGTATTGATAGTTCGATATATCGATATGTTGGAAATATTTGCTATCCCTTCGGTCAGCTCATTCTCTCGCGTGATACCTAACTTTTCCCACAACGTGCCACCGCGATATCAATCAATTAATAAATGACACGGCACGAGTGGAGGAGCAGGTCTCGTGGCAAGCGGCACGGCGAGGTGTAAGCAGAGGTAATAATGATGACCCGGAACCGGATGTTGGGGCGGTGGTAATGAGGGACTCGTGGCGGTGGCAGACAGGTGAGGGCGGAAGATGCACCCCTGCCGGAAGTGCAACGCACGTCTCTAATTAGAGCAATTGTTTGCTATGGAATACTCATCAGCGCTATGTAACGTTCGTAATTTGGTTGCGAGGAACACCCAGGAGGAATTGTGTTCCAGCACAGTGAAGAAATAAATAGAAGTCACATCCAATGGTGAGCTATATGAATGCTGAGTAGTTACTACTACTCGGAGATGACAGGACCAGCACCTTGTCAGCCCTTCCTTTTATTCTGCCAAATCCTCCAGGGTAAATTTAGTAATTATTACTTCATATTTATATAGTTATATAGTTGTCGTCTATTTATAACTGCCACTAAGGCGTTCGCTACGGCCATAAGACAGCGACCTCTGTTTCCTTCTTCTCTGTGGTTCCTGTTTTGGTGTATAAACTGTCTTGATGCTGTGAGATGTGTCTATTGTGCTGTTGGTATAGTTACAATGAATATGCAATTAAATACAAATGTGGGTCAATTTGCGATAGGGTTGAAGAATAGGGTGACAATATGCTCTACTGTGACAACTAACGTAATTGAAACCCAACCCCTTTACAATTCGTTTAGCCTACGTGTAATCCCAACCTCCTACACGAGGTTTACATGGAATCCGAACCACGTGGTATTGGTCAGATTTTCAAACTTTACACTCCACTACACAACATCCGGACACTGACTACCGCTCAACATGGAGGCCCCAGACTATCAATAATCAAGAATGTTTATTTCCATTGATACATACAAATTTGATAGAAATTGGCAAAATTCAAATGAAAATTTCCTCGAAAAGTAGCAAACTAAGACAATACATAAATAAGTAAATTAAAAGGTACAGAGATAAAAGATAAGTTACATATAAACTAAACATTTAAACAGTAACAAATTAAATAAATAACATATCACAAACATATAAATAGGTAAACATAAAAAAAACACAAGAAAGATAAAATGATAATTTGGCTTAGAAATCTATAGTTTAATCCTAAAACTCTTTAACAAAATAAAATGGACGTTCAATGAGCCAATCACTTAATTTGTCCTTAACAGTTTTGAAAGGCACAAGTCGGGCAGTACAGGGGAGCCTATTAAAATGTTTGACATAGTTGATTTGAAAAGAGTTGCCTGTTTTTGCTAACCTATGTTGAGGTGGGTCAATCTTGCCTTTCCATCTGGTATTATGTGGGTGTATATTTTCTCTGACTTTAAACTTTATAAAGTGCAATTTAGTGTATTTTAAAATATGAAAAATGTAGAGGTTGATTATTGTCATCAATTTAGGTTTTATTAAAAGTGGTTTACAAAGTTCCAGATGTTCTGCTCTATTTAAAGTCATGACTACTTTCTTTTGTATCAAAAGTATATCACTAACAGTGCTAGAATGGTTCATAAAATTAATCCATAAGAAATATGTGATTGAAAAAATGCAAAATTTGCTACCCTTAAATATTCATTACTTATACAGTCTCTAAGCCTCCACATTAAAAAAGAAATGCTAGAAACATTTTTACATATGTTTTCAATATGTGATTTCCAATCCAGCCTATTATCAATGAAAAACCAAGCAGCTTAACTGACTTATACTCATTTTCAATAAAAAGACTTAAAAGTAAGTTCTGAGTTTTTTTCCTGTTACACAAAAATTTATTTGGAGAAAACCAGTCAGAAGCAGAGTTGTGGGATAAGTTCATTATGTTTTTGAGGACGTCTGTGTTACGGTGGGATGAGTATATGGTTGTATCATCTGCATATATAACCAGATCTGACATAACGTTAGCAGGAAAATCATTAATAAAAATTATAAAAAGGAAAGGCCCAAGTACTGATCCCTGGGGACTCCTGTTAGCACTGAGAGGGCATTTGACTGAGATGACTTATTGCTGACGATTTGTTAGATAAGACTATAATAATTGTATTGAATGACCATAAACACCATAATGCTGAAGTTGGGCTAGTAACAAATCATTATTAACACAATCAAAAGCTTTAGTTAGATCACAAAGCATAAGGGCAACTGGTTTTTTACCTTCAAAAGCTAAAAGAACATTTTAAACCAAATTTATTAACAGCAGATGTTGTAGATTTGGTAGCTCTAAAACCATGTTGACAATTACTAATTATATTGTTGATTTCAAATGCGAGTTAAGCTGGGTACATATGAGGTATTCAAATATTTTGGAAAACATAGGAACTATAGAGATTGGCCGGTAATTTTGCGGTTGAGTTTTATCTCCTTTTTAATAGACGGGAATAGCTTTAGATATTTTGAGTAGTGTCCACATCGATGGCAACCATTAAGTGGACGTCATGTCGCCGAGGACCGAGCATAGAACCTATCACGCTATCACCTACAATCTCCAACACACTATGTCCCCAAGTAGCCGAGCTACAGTCCACCGCAAGACCGTAATATAGACCGGGGAAAGAACCGCATGGCATGGGCGGAAGTATAATCTCTAACCCAATGCTAGAGGCTCTAACGGACAAGAACGTTGGAGGGGGAACCCACGCGAGTGTCTTCGAAGTATCTTTCACTCTCAACGATGGCGTACCTAGAAGAAGGACGTATCCGAGCTGCCTGTGTGCAGCAGTAGATTTTTTGTCATAAAGTGTAACTCTTAAACTTTGAAATTTAATTCGGAAAATAGTGAAGGTGTCGATTTTAAAAAACCATTTTGTAGTTTTTATGTAATAGAAATCTAGATGATGAAGAAGACCACGTGGAGCCACCAATAACTCAGTTAAAGATAAGTTTAGTTTTTAATTAAATATCCCATGTTTAGATATTTTAAAATATGTAATTGAATAACTTTTTATTATAATGAAATTTTGATGAAGAAAGTAAAAATAATGTAATAAAGTAGCTTTTTAAAACAAGTCTTGATTCATTGTAATTTACAGCCTCACCGATTTACCTAGGCCTATACAGATTTTTTTTTAAATGAATGCTTTTGTTCATTATTTTTATCTATTAAATTTAATAATCATTGCATGATTTACAAACATTTTCAGATTTACAAAGTTACACGAATTAAAGTACAATGGTAATGGCCCTTCCATACACGTACAGTGGTAATGCAAATGCTCTAAATCCTATGTAGATCTAAATTTGTAGATCTCTCACGTAACTAACATATTTACGATCATCCAGAACACGGATATTTATTATAAAGACACTTGGTCACTTGCATGGATATAATGAGTTCGTAAATAAGTAAGTGTGACATGGAGTGGTACATGATTCAGCCACTGGAGTGCTAGCGTGTGACGCGTGCGTTACACGTGTCCAGGCGTGCTGGCTGCCATCAGTTATTCACCCGCTCATAAACTCACTTGTGTCTCAGGCAAACAGCCGGCTGGCTGATAAATTGCTTCCCAGAAACTAATAAACTAGAGTTGCAATAAACCTTGGGGCGTTAAAACTCGCACTATGGAGGTCAACCCGAAATTGTAGATGCCGGGCGTCGACAATGTTTTCATTAACAAGTAGGTTCAGTCAGTGAAAGTTTAGTTTATCGCTTGTTTTAAATTTGGCTAAACAATTTGGCTTTATTTTAAAACTTTAAAAAATCGAGAGTATTTTGAATATATAAAACTTTTAAATATATAAAAATCGAGAGTCAGTTGAAGACGTAAACTTTCTATGCAGAAAAATATGAGTTATTTGTAAAAATTATCATTGTGATTACAAGTTATATTATTGTTTGTTACGGTGATCTCTTACGGTTATTTACACTGACTAATTAACATAATTGCTTGTTACGTGGCATATAAAGAATAAAACTACTGTACAGACACTGTCACAGACATTATTGGACCTAAACCACCATTATTTACATTAATTAATGTCACTTAACACGCTCGAGTTTGTGTTCCCACAATATATGTCACTCTCCTTGATCTTTCACTGTCAAACACTGTCAGTTTTACTTCAGGCCGAAGACCAAGCTTAGCACTGCCACTGAGATTGACTCTGACACCATGCCACTGCAGACTAGACTGGAGAGAAGAAATAAACAGAGGTCGCATCCAATAGTGCGTTATATGAGTGTCGGTAAATTATTTATCCAATTTGTTATGCGTTGGCAAGACCAGAAACCTGTTAGTACCTCCCTTATTCCACCAAAATCCACAAAGATAAACGTACTGGTTATTGCTACAGATGTACAAAGTTGTATGGAAGTTGTAATCTCTATACAACGGCCACTGAGTGTTCTCAGTGCCCATAACAAAGCGACCGCTGTTTCTTTTTTAATCTATGGCTAGACTGACACTGACTGACTGATCGGCCGAGGAGTGCCTTAATATAACGTGCCGCTGTAAGTCTAGAAGGTTCTGGGGCTGGGGTCGAGGTGGTTCCCGAAGGGCCTCGATTATCATTCGGGAAGATTCTAGTGACGACTGGAAATTATCGCACTCTTTGGGAGTTTCCAGACTGGTTGGAAATAGGAAACAACTGGTTGGCTACATGCCGTGCCATGCCAGAAAATATGTAACTTTTAATACCACCAATGACCATTGTGCCCTCCCAAAATCAAATTATTTTACACCATTCAAACATATTATTATTATTACAGTTTCATTGTCCCTGGCTGTTTCATTTTTTTTTTTTTTAATACATACGTTCTCACTAAAACATATACATAACAATATAAAAGAAACAGAGGTCACAGCGGCAGTAATAAAAACTGTATAATACAACTAATATACATTTTTATAAATTTGTAGTAATGATTATTACGTTTATTCTTGAGGATTTGGGGGAATAAAGGGAGAGACTGACAAGGGGCTGGCCCTGCCATCCCCATGGAAAACTGGAGAAATATCTACTCGACACTCATTAAGCGCACTGTTGGATGCGACCTCTGTTTATTTCTTATCTTTGGTGTTCCCAATATTAGAGGCCCTAAGTTTCTTCTTTTCATTATTAATCTTGTAAATTATTAAACGTGTTTGATGTATATAGAACTTTTAATTGAAATGTTCTAATTAATTGATTTAAGTGTTATATTTTCATGTGTAGGGTATTTTCTAATAAGTTTGGTCATTTTTTACTAATGTAGGCCTATTAGTTTTATTTATAAAGTCAGATCTAGCAAGAGAGGACTAATGTATAATTTTGGACATTTCTGTTCTTGTACGTGCCATGTTCAAAATGTAAAATGTCGAAAAAGTGGAAATAAATATTATTATTTTATGTATTTAATGTATTAATGGCTCACCTTTGCAATTCCCTCATCATTAACTACAGTGATTTCAATTTGAAAAATTATTTTATATATGTTGTGCCAGTAACTAAATTTTATGTTTTCTAAACTTGTTGTTTGGCTCATGCTACTTAGCGGACTTACAGGTTGTAAAACAAAATTGTTTTTATGAAATAACTAAAACTATCTAGTGAGCTAGATATAGAACCGATTTCTTGAACTTCAAGAACGAATGGAATTACTACATTTCAAGGTGTTTCAAAAAAATGTATAAACGAAGGCCGTCCTTTTTTTGTCTGTGCGTGAAAGGCCAAGAATAGAGAAATCACGTCGGGAAAATTAGCATTTAACGCCAGTATAAAGGTTTTGTAAAGAATCGATAAATTGGCCTAAAAAGGAACGGTCGTGGTTTCGGGAAGAGAATCTTTGCTGCCACCAGCGTCCGTCACGTATAAAGGGATGTATTTTTTCCCAAAGACGATCCATTTGGCTGCAGACCACCGCTTTATTGTTCAACAGTTCTTTCGCTTTCATCGCCTGGAGAGGAAACGGGCGAATTTTATAATCCTGTTTTAAAGGGCGTTTTCTCTCCCACACCTTGTCACATCCCCAGCGCCAGGGTTGCCCGGCGCTGAGGGGGAAGTAACTAAAAAACTAGATGGATAACAATTGCAAACAAATGTGCTGATGCAGGTAATTGGAGGGCAGATTTTGAATAGTAGTTAAATAGAAATACAATTATTATAAATTAATAACAGAACAATTAAACAATCTTGTTTTTTTATTTTTTTTACTCTTTATTTTATACCTAGAACCTTTATAATCGGGGGAAGAACAGTTTTTATTATTTTAAAACTGCAAAATAATTTTGAGTAAATTGAATGACTAATTTTTGCATTAATTGCTTAATTTAAATTGTTACAAAACTAGTCTTTCTTTCTTTCTTTTTTTTATGAATGTCCTAACTTCCGTATAAATTGCCCAAATGAAATGCTGGATTTTTTATGTACACGAAAGCACTTACGTTTCAAAATGGCGTAGGCATTTTCGAATTCGATTGATTTGGCAAGGTGAAAAAATCGAGAAAAACAAGCAGTTTTTCCTAAATGTTTGTTACTCATTTATAAATCGTCAACAGTAATTTTTTGAAGCTTTTCTAACTAAATACATCTCGTGTAAAATTTAGTTTAAAACTTTTACATTATGAAAATGTTTCTTTTACGATTATAATTTATCAAATTATGGACGAGAGAAGTGCAAAAATAAAGATTTTCTAAGTAACATTTCACATTTCGATTTTTCACACCTAAAATTACATTTATGTCAGGTGAGAGCCATCATTATTGTTTCTTGAGTCATTCCAGATACAATTCCACAAAAATCGATTTGTCTCATCAAAATGGCATACCAAACATATTCTGCATGGACGTAGTAATTATTACAACAATTAAAAATGATGTTTATTATTTGTAGTATATTTCTAACTGCCACTATTTTTCAACTTCACTCACCAGTTCACATGGGCCTGCAGGCATGTGCGCGAACTTTGTTCAACGAGTGAAGTAGCGATTGTTAGCTTGGTAGGGATTCTAACCTTGGACCTTGTCCTCCGCAATCCGAAGCCTTAGCACTGAGCCACCACGCCGACAAAAGTTTTATGCTTGGTTGTGGTCATAAGACACTTACATCTGATTTGTTTTCTTTGTAACAAATTATCTTTTAGGGAGGAATACTACGGGAAGGCGTGCGTTCCGCCATATTTACAAGGGACGCATTATTTAACAACGCGGCCGTTAATAACGGATAATTGATACTAGTTTACGATTAATGTAATTAACTTTCGAACTACAAAATGGTTCACTTAAAAGACCCTTGTAATCAATATATATATTACTTCCAATCCCTCTTTAGTCATCTTTCCCCCTAATAGCTCAACGGTTATTTTACAGCAATGTTATTACAAAATAATTGAACATACCTTAAAAATTTAGATGCATTTCTTGATGTTTAAATAATTTTACCAGTCATTCCTCCCACACACTCATATAAACATAAGTGGCATTGAAGTAATATATTAAAATGTATGAGAATGTCAAATAAAACAGGATGCATTTTATTTGAAAAGATTAAACATGAAATTAATTTGAAAAATCAATTGTACGTATTGTAATAAAATAAGATTACATTAGTTGGGACTAGTGGCGCAGTACTGTAATCCAGCTACTTGGGGACAAGGTGTTGTGAGTTATAGGCAATAGATTCTATGCTCGTTCTATGGCAGTACCAATATGACGTTCGCTCAGTGGTTACTACAGAAGTCTGAGGTGTCCATGTTGGTGTCAGAATGTTATGTAGGGAAGATAATGGCACGCGGTTCGGATTCTAGGTAAAGCTGTAGGTTCCTTCGTTGTCCTGGCTATTGAGCTGTTAATAAATTGTCTTTTCTGAGCATAAGTCGAACTCAGTTAGTAACAAAATTATACAGGCCGTCCCCACTCGTCCTACACTCGCGTCTCGCATCTGAGGATACGGTGACTGATATAAAGCGTATACAATAAGAGTAACGGTAGCTTTGATCAAGTTAGTCTAGTTTTTGGACCCATCCTTTTCAATATCCCGTGGCCACAGAGCCATGCATTGTTGACTATGTTGCAATGCAAGTGTTTGACCAGAACCGCCAATATAGAGTGGAGAGGAAGCAGCCGTATGACCTCCGTCAAACATCAGCGCTTATTGCCACAGGCCATACAAATTAACCTTCACACAGACAAAGGAGTAATATTTGAACCAAGGCTTCATATGTGTGTGGCTATCATTATGTACATGTGTTCTTAATAAAAATATATAGTAAAGAGAGGGAGTGTCTTGTTACGTTTTAACGTCAATATGATTTTATTTAGTAATATAAGTAGATTTTAGGAGGGAGGTTTTGGTGGTCCAGATAAAAAGATTCTGACAGCCTGTTTATTATACTTTTGTGACCACGAGATGAAAGTCATCTGTCATTAGAAAACCGGAGATTAACATGATCTCTGGTTGATGGTAGTATTATGTTGATATAGCTAGTTCAGAAGCACTTTATCATTTAAGAAACATTCTTCCACATTAAATACTTGGGATAAAAAAATCAATGTTTGAATCCCATATGAGGTTTAGTAACTTGGCTCCAAATCAGTTTATAGGAAGGGCCTTGCTTCAATTTATAAGCATCCAGCAGGTACTAAGTATTTTAAGTTTATTTATTTCATTAAGAGGATCGTTTATGGTGTTGAGAAATGCTTAAAAAAACTATAGAAAATGTATTTAAATAATATCTTTTTTGTTAAAAACAGTAAAGTATTAGTAAAGGTTCAGTTTTTTATAAAGTGCTGTATTTTCTGACAAAAGATGCAGTTCATGGCATTTAATTCAGTTTCTCATAAGTATTTTGTACCACAAGGAATAGACTTCCATAATAAATGTTGACATTCTCGTCAGGACATCCCCTGATAGCGTGAGAGGGAAAAAATGTTAGGCGCAGGGTTCCTGACAAGATTATAAAAGTATCAAATATTTATTGCAAAAATAGCTGTGTCTTCAGAATTTTAAGTAACCATATACAGTTCAATACTAATTTGGATTCAGATAAAAAAAAAAAATGCTCAGAGTTTTTTTAATCAACATCATGGCGTAGCGGCATCACTAGTACCTTGTTTTGTGTTTCCACTAGCTACAAGGGTATTCTGGTTTGGAGAAAATAAACTTCTTGAAATGTAAAACCCTAAAAATAGCGACATCTAAAACTAGAGCCGTCTGTGAGGGTCTCTTAATTAGAGACTCGGATCCTTTTTTTTCTTTTTCAAAATACGACTATTTGAAACAATCATTATAAATCGTATAACATTCCTTAAACTGCTTATTTGTACTATAAAAGAGGACTGGATGTTAGGAGAACCAAATGGCATCTTTGAAAAATCAAATTAAACTATATTTTCTAGACGTACGATATGTAAAAGTTATTGTTCATCCTTATTAACAAGCAATTTGTGGTGCCATCCCTTGATGTGCTAATGGAGGGGGAGAAGGTGGGAAGGGACGTTTCACAAGTCATCCTACAGTTTTATAATTAATTAATTGTCAATTGCAAAATTAGTCTAAATACTTCAACTGCCGATTTATATCACACAAATAGGCTACGTTCCTCTACGCTACACTTTCCTCCGTAGTTCTCTCTAAACCTTCACATCAAAATAAAAGCTCAACCTGATGCAGTTCTCTTAGATAATCAATATTTAAAGTCCAGAATACCCTAGAAGTCTACTTTAGGGGGATGCAAAGTAGAGCAATATTGTTACAGTTAGTAGAAATTCCCAAATACTTCACAGTTAATTAAAATTAAATTAAGAGAAGTTTTTGTTTCATGTTTACATTATTTGTATCAGCTGTTTGAAAATAAATTATTAAATTAACGCCAATGTTATTCTTAACGATTCTTGGAAGTATCGAGGGACTGTTTTTACCCCTTAGCAATTGAAATTCTATCATCAATCCTTTCTTTGTGGGTCTCCATGATACAAAAGCTAACTTCCCTCCAATTTTCATAAAAATCTGTTCAGTGGTTCCGGAGATTCCATGATGAGTGAGTATAGTTTTTGATTTTTTAAATTAAGATTGTGATAAGTAAATATATATATTTGATGGAATCAGTTGTGCAATGTCTTTGTTAATACAAGAAAAGGCAAGACAAGGCAAGCTCTCGTCCAATATCCACGACACTAGACTTTTGTCAGCCGTATGGCGCATGGTAGCAGGTTTCAGGTTTTATTGGGTAAGAATCTCTCTCACTCAGCTGCTGGTGCCTTTTGAGGATTTCTCATTCTGAAAAACGTTTTACAACTCTTTATTTTTTCGTCCAGCAATTCTTAAACTCCGGTTCTAGTAAAAAAATGTTCACTTAAAGTCCGAAAACAAGATTTAAGTTCAAATATATATATATATATTTACAAGGTATTACAAAAGGTCTAAAATGCCTTTTAAAGTTAAGAATTTAAGGAAGTTGAGTGTTTTGGATGAGTGGATTGTGTGTGGTGGCGTGCGGTTTGCTGGTCAACGATAGGGGTTGGTCAGACTTCAAGGGTTGCAGTGGTTTTGTAAAAAACGCGGTAACCACAATCAAGCACACAACGCAGACCGTAATCCTTTAATCATCCTCGCATCCTCAAATATTTGCTCCGTCACCGCATTTTGCAGTTCCCGTAATGGGTTATTAGTTTACTTTCTCATTTTACACACAGGTGAGTCGGGCTGTTTTTGTTTGTAGTTTGAGTTCAGAAAGGTAACTAAACACTAAGTGAAATATAATATTAGTATTTCACGTATAAAGGAAACTAAAAGGATTAATAAAGTAGTCGACTACGTTCTTGGCCAGTTAAAAAAAACATTTTACTTTTAGAACAAATAAGCCATGTTTTTCAAAGATGAACAATTTAAGGAATTAATTGCATTCTTGACTTCGCAACCTCAAAGGCGTAAGAAAAATGATCGACAAAGGTAAACCTAAAAACAGTTAGGATATTTGCAAAAATATTAATTTTCTCCTACAATTCTTCAATCTTTGTAATGACATTTAAGATAGTACGCCCAAGCATAAGACCAACCAAAACATCTTGAAAATGTCCGACATCGAGTTATCACAAAAGAAATAATCAAGTTTGAAAATCGTAAAGTGAATATTATAATTAAGAAAAAGTATAAATGAAACAGTTTTATTTAGAAGTGCAATACTTAACTTCATTATTTATTTATTCTTACGACGCCGATCGTCAAGATATGGGCGAACATGGAATTCAAATGAGTGTTATAAATGTAGATGCGCGAATGTAGTCAATGTTACTGTCTAAGCCGGCTATTCCTTAAGAAGTGTCATAAATTGTCAATGACAAATGAACACTGAACAGCCGGTGGTTATCAGCTGATCTCTTTCGAAATTTGTTACGACTCTGATTGCGATCGAACTGTAAAGGTTTAGCTTATGAAGCATGCATGGATTTAACCAACTGCCGACCAATTTTCTAAAAATATTCTAATTTTAGTTCGTGGTTACAAGTGGCTCGTGGACGACCAGAGGAGGACAGGATAAGTTTAGTTAATTTTATTCTATAAAACCAACAAAAAATAGTGATAGTTTTCAGATACAAAATTATAATACAAGAAATAAAATTCACACCATACCCACGGATTAATATCTAAAAATTTTATAAAAAAAACAACATATATGCGACCAACATTTAAAAGGTTTTTACCTGACACTATAAAAAATAGAAAACAACTTTCATAAATTCAAGATAAAATGAAAACAATACTAAGCTGATGCTGCACTATACTCATTTGAAGAACTCTATAACACGAAAAACAACATGTAATAAGTAAGAAAACAAAATGAAATAAGAATAAGTAGAACACAAGAAATAAAATTTCAGTTTAAGATACATCAAGAAAAAAGGAAAGAAATTCCTTAAACATGCAGTATTGGTATAAAATGGATCTGCAATATTTGTATATATTGATATTGTTATTTATTTTATATACAATTGTAAATAAATAAACATTATTATTACTATTTTTCAACATTTATTAATTGCTGGTATTGTAATGAGTAGCGTAGTTGGTTCAATCCCAGCTTCATGTGCTAAAGGTTCTCAGTTCGATCCCAATCAGAGTCAATACATTTTGAGGAGGATTAGCTGATAACCACCGGCTGTTCATTTGTCATTGGGCTATTAATTAATGACACTTTCTAAGGAATAGTCGGCCTTAGTTTGTAACAATGACTACATTCGCTCATATACACTCATCACACTCATTCGAAATCCATATTCGCCCATATCTTGACGATCGGCGTCTTATGAATAAATAAAAAATAAATTATATATAGAAAAACAGTGCCTTATTTTAAAACGATATACAGAGTTACAACAAACTGTTCATTTCCAGATTTTAAACCTAATTTACAGCATAAAATATTAATTAGGATAATATTTTTTTCAGATTATGTTACGTTTAGTGTCTACACATTGTTTGTCTATGTCAAAATAATAATAAATCAAGAACAGTCTGACCGACGTCTTAACGTTTTACACATTAATTTATATCAACGATAATTTAAACATTAAAAAAATCGTCGAGTCATCTATAGTCATTTCCAAATTATGGCCATTTAAAAATGTTAAATATTTTTTGCTTACAAGATATTTGGGGTTAACAATTTTAAATTATTACGACTTTGAAGTGGCTAAAAGACACCTCAATGGCTATTTCTTTTTGTTTATTCAATAATGTTGATGTAGAGAAGTGAGCAAAATTTCAAGTCAATCTGTCAAACTATTCTTTAGCTATTATTGTTTTTGTAAAAACCACAAAACGATCGATAAACTTAAACGGGGAGAAATCCGAACAAACTTTATAATTCATTTTGCACTCTAAATTAGGCGTAGAATCTGGAAATTAACAGCAAGAGCGCCTGTTTATTGTATTGGTTAATTACAATATTTTATTTTTTAGTAAGATTCGATGTTTGAATCCCAAAGTCACTTCCCAATTATGTAAGATAGATAGGCCCACTGTACGTTTTCTATTGGTGTATTCAAACGGAATGTGCACATTTCAAATCAAATAAAAATTTATTTCATTGCTAGGCTGTACAGAGTTAACAATACACAAATGTTATTGAAATAATACATTTACTGTATTAGAATGTGTTTTAGAAGTATATATTATTTTAAGCTCCGAAGAGGTTTTCTGTTTATATTGTTATTACATGATATTGGTGAAGAGGTCCATCTACCTCTTCTAATATCATGGACCCTTTAAGGCAGAGATGACGTAAACACAGTCGATGCAAGAAGTGAAAGAGCTATTGTTAATTTGAACAGAGAAGAGTGAGGTGCACTCAGACTAAGAAAGCTTCTATAACCAACTCAAACAGCTGACTGCAAACAGCAGACGAGCCTCGCTGAAAATAATTAATAGCGAGCCGCTCAGGGAATCAGCGCCTCCTTAATTAAGTCGACTGAGCTCATCTGATGTCTCTTGCAATGTAAACATCACTCCGCTTCCATCTCCACTCGTGATTTCCACCATTGCTAATGAAAGTGATGGCATTCATCTGGTAATTTTTACACAATCTAAAACAGTCTATACAAGTAGACACTATGTTCACAGCAGAAATACTGATTAAATCTCACTAAATTACACACAAGAAGACCTAAAGTACGTGGCTGTATTTATAAAAAAAAAAAAACAGGAATAGTTTGTTTATTTGAAATAAGAGTAGTTAATGAACTCTACGAACAAAGTTTTCCCGATATATTACTCTGTACAGCCAAAAGTACACATTTAAAGCAGTAATAAACACTATTTAAAATTATTTTACAGACTGTTAACCAGAGGGAAACTAAAATTGTATTTATTAAAAAATTAATAAAATGAATAAGTTGAATTTGTACAAGCTGCTTTTAGATATAATAAATTAAATCATTAAAAATGTTTTCAGTTCCTCTTTAAATTGTATCTTTGTTTGGTTTTTTCTAAGCCAAATCTCATAAAACGTGTTGGAATAACTTAGTGGCATAACAACTATCCGAATCACTAGTATTTTTATATAATGCAATTTTCCTGTTAGTTCCTTGTATCATTAGGTTTTAGGTTCTTCCTTGCTCAGACAGAACTGAGTTGAATTTATGGACGTAGTTCATTTATATGTGTGTCACTAATGTGGCAACTTTTTTACAGCTTTACACCCAAAAATATTTAGCTCGCAACTTGTAAGAATCGATCATGATGTAACTTATCACGTATATTTGTTTTGCTGATTTAATCTAACTCAAAATTGGTAAGTTTTCTTGGAAATATCTGAGGTTACAAGAAGTTATTTTGTTATTCGGACAATGAGACCAAATCGTTATACTGTAAAAAATTATACTATCATAATACATACTATGTTAACGAACTTGTTATGTTCCAACGGCATTTAGAATGGTGAACAACTGTCGGCAGAAGCTTCACGGATGGTTTTTCTTGAAATCTGAGAGGGACTGACTGAAAAGGGGACCAATAGTATGTTTCAGAATTTGTTTAGTTGTATAAGAGAATTGCAACTTACTGCTTAGGTAAACTGTTTCCAAGAGAGGTGTACAGTCCAGACCAAAAGTATTGAAGCAGAGCCTAGGGGTGTGAATTTGGACATTTAGTGAGTTCAAACTGAACTAGTTTGACAGGGGTGTGAATTTGTATTCGCCCGTTTTACAAGTCGTGTTGGGAATACTCCTCTCAATGTAGACTATCCAACCCCGTGTTCGTTATAACAGCCATTGCTGTTATTTTCTCTTTTTTTGTACATACATTTATTTATTTTTTACAATCTATTATGAATTAACATCGCAGTACTAGTGTTAATAAGTATCTTAATAAATGAATTACAAAAACTATGTACTCACTCATCACGAAATCGAACCACTGAATAGATTTTAGTGAAATTTGGAGGGAAGTTAGCTTTGTATCATAGAAACTCGCTAAGAAAGGATTCCTCGAACTTACGATCCTAAGTAATATAAAAAGGCCCTCGCCGTTTCCTTTTTTCCATAAAAGTAATATCGGCATTAGTTTAACTTGATCATTTATTTCAAGTGGGAGATCCAAAAACACAAACATGAAACAAAAGCTTGGTTAATTTAATGTTCATTGTGAAATATTTGGTCATTTCATCTATTACATGATCCCACAAAAGTAAACTTAGGTGGGTTTCTAGACTATAATACGTTTATAGTTGAATTAAATATGACATTTGCTTTTGGGGCTCATCAAGTGACATATTAGGAGTTTTCAGGTTCCAGAAGAGAATGGTTAGAATTATGTGTAGAGTAAATTTTAAACACCACTGCAAGCCTCTTTTCCAAGAACTAAATATTCTGCAACTACCGGGTATTTATACCCTTGAAGTGTTGTCATTCTTTAAAATGAATAGTCACTTATTCGTAGAGAACAAAGCTGGTCACATGTACAACACTCGGAACAGAAACGATATGACGTATCCCATTCACTGACCTTACACTTAGAGAAAAGGGTCTCCATTATTCTGCTTTACGATTGTTAAATTCCCTACCTCAACAACTAAATTAAATTGACAGCTCAAAAGCATTCATTCTTAAACTCTAAAATTTTTTTTGATTGAAACGTGTTCGAACTCAGTAGATGAATTCCTGTAAATGTGTGCCGGTTAGGAATGTGGGAACAAATAGTTTATAGTTTAAGTTTGTTTGTAAAGTTTGACTTATTCCATGTAACTTATGTTATTAACTAAATAAAATATTCTGATTCTGTAAGCTAGGAAGCTCAGCCGTTGTTGAAGGCTGGTGATTAGTTATATTACGGCCACTTCAGAAATCATCTGGTAAAGATTGGTATCTAGGGAGAAGACACCAGTTGACGGCTTTGTGGTGAGGCTCTTGAGTCTACCGAACACCTATTAGTTGAGTGAGAAGTTCTAGAGAAGAAGAATGCTCGGGGATGAGCTCTCAGAAGAAGGAATGGTAGCTAGTTTGGGGGAAAAGAAATTAGAGCTGTCAAGCCGCTCGGAATAGGTGGGCATTATAGAGGGTAACAGGAGAGCACAATAAACCTAAGGTTGAAGTATTATCTAGGAATAGCCTCAGAGCTCTCTTTTTCACCTCAAAAAACTAAAAAGAAAAGAATTATCCAAATGCAATGACCATGAACCAGTAATGAACGATTGCCCTGTAATGATGAATTTTAAGGTTGATTGGATTGGAGGTTGAATTTTAAGGTTGATTGGAAGAGAGGACTTAATAGTCCTAACTCCGCCAAATAAAGACAGTTTTCATTTCATTTCATTGCCACTCTGTTTTAGGTTTACACCCTCAAACCAAACTCTCAATTCACTTGGACCTCACGCTTTTATGTCATAATAGTATAAATGGCATATGGCTTTCAAAGGAGGAGAAATAAAAAATCGAAAATCACAGATAAATTTTTAACTACAAAGTACTTTAGTTTTAGTGTTTAAATATTGTTATCCCGTCTCTTAGCTAGAAACATGTTTTGTACTCATTCAACACCTGCTTCTCCAAATCAAGATCAGCTAATTCACCTGAAAAGAACGCACTGGACTATCATTAAAAAAGGGATCCATAGTTTTCAATTAGTGGAAGTATAGGAACTAAAAAAATATTATAACATCTGGTTTCATTTTAGAGCTATTAAAATTAATATACAAACAAGTCTTAGATTAAATCTTGATGAATGGTCCCGAGCCGCGATAATGTAAATGCAGTATCCTTGAATGATCAATGTCATCTTGTACTTTGTATATTCAGCAAACACTATTAGGTAAAGGGGCAAACAACGAAGACACATGCGAAGGATACTTACTGAGTGGTAATTACAGGAAAGGTAAACTCCTTATCGGTGGCCTTCCACCCTAGCAAACGGCGGCTGTTTGCTCGCCTTTATAGCGAATCACCTCTTGGAGATTGTAACTCGTCAGCTGTTTGCTAAAACGAAAACTGTATGACTCCGTAATAGTAATATGGCTAAGGAAAATCAGAGACTTTACTTCTTCTGTGCGAAAGAATATGCACATTCCCTAATACTTATGTGAGATTGGTTTGCTGCACAGAGAGCAAAGAAACAGAGATCGCTTTATTATGACCAAAGCGAACGCTTCAGTGGCAGTTATGAATAGATTGCAACTAATGAACATCTTTATACAACTTAGTACGTTTATCCTTGAGGATATGGGGGAATACGGGAAGGATTGACAAGTTGCTGGTCCTGCCATCACATGGCAAACTGGAGAAATAACTACTAACTCGACACACATTCAGCGCACTAATGGATGCGACCTTTGTTTCTTTCTTCTCTATGATTGTTCGTTACTGTCAGAGAGTTATTTATCGATATTACACTATTACCTTCTGTTAAGGGTGTTCATCCAGGCACCCCCAGATGGTTGCTTCAAGGAATTCCGGTGCACCGGGACTGCGCCGCAGCCATCGATGTACATACATCGGTGGCTTTCTTTTTGATGATTCCATTCCCAAAAAACGTCATGGAGTTGTTTTCGTGTCATTTTTATTCTATCTCAATACATGTTCAGCGCTCACTCTACCAAAGAGCTCGAAAAGATAATTTCCATTGAGCTCAGCACTGCCATTCAACATTTACAAAAGCTCAACCTCAGAACAAACGTTGCAAAATCGTTATTTGTCCAATTTTGTTTGTGCCAACCGATTCAGATCAAAGTCACACAGTCATGTTGGATAAGACTGAGATTGAAGAAGTCTACTCGACAAAATTCCTTGGAATACACCTGGATCGAGGGTTGACTTGGGGTTTTCACGTAGACAGTGTGTGTTCAAAACTAACCTCAGGCATCTATGTCTTGAGACAACTATCCGAATACTGCCCGACTCAGGTACTGATGACGGCTTATTACGGAGTAATTTACCCATACCTCTCCTATGGATTGACTTTGTGGGGAGGTTGCACAAACGCACACTTTTCTAGAATTTTCATTCTTCAATAAAAGGCAGTCCGAACCATCGCAAAATTGCACATAAGAGAGTCGCGCAAACCAGCTTGAAACTGTTGACCTTACACTGTCTCTACATCTTGAATACGTGCATTTTTTTCAAATCAAAGTGCAATCTCATAAGAGGTAGTGTCATACACTCTTATGCAACTAGAGACAGGGTCAACTACCGAACTTCACAGGCAGGAGCCCAATTAAATTAATAATTCAAGCTTCAATATTGTAATTGTGAATCTTAGTTAGACCGTATTTAGCAGCTTACTATTAATTTACTATAAGATAGCGTATGGACAAGCACATACTGCAGTGACCGTCCTTATCAAGTGGTAATCTATCGGACTGATAAGAACATTGTTCATGTATAACACACCTGCGCTAGCCATCGCCTACTTGAAATTATGGCTTGAATTTCCTAGCTAGTTAATACATTGTAAATATTGTACAAATGTTGGATGGAATAAAATATTTTATTATTATTATTAATTTGTCAACAGTCTGCCATATTCGGTCAAAAGTGCCACAATGCTCAAGGCATTCAAAACGCGTCTGAAGCAAGTTCTGATTGCAGAAGCATTTTATAGTACATACGCGTTTATGGCGCACAACTGGGAGGCCCTAAGAACACACAGACCAGAGCTGTAATTGGATAGAAGTCGAATGGATGACTTTGAATGCAAAATTGTATGTTTGAAAGTGACTTTGATGGAATGAATGAATGGCAAATTTTAGACTATTTAATTCACTATGACTATTGCAGTACTTAATCTACAGTTTCCGGTGAGTCTCAGAGAAACCACTGAGGATGCCACATCACAGTATGGGCGAAACGTCTGGTCATCTTGTAAATATTGTAGATAGTACCTTGACGCGGTTGTCACCGGAAACTGTAGATTCTAGTTATGACACCGGCCGCTTAAGCCTAAGTTCTAAGATTACAATGTACTTTGTCTGACGCGTTAAAAAAGGTTATTATTATTATTAACTATCAATAAAATAATCAAGACATTGCATTGTGCTGATTAAATGTTAAATTACTTCCGATCCATGCAAGGGATATATTCGAATATCCATATGTATGTTAAGATATTAGTCCACTCTTAACTACATTAAAAATCTAGCTAAGTTTTCCCTTATAGGCTATGTCAATTTACATTTTTATCAGTAAACCAACAATTAGGAAACACTCTACAGCAATCCACGTTTATGAATAACGTATTCCCAATTCGTTGATCAAAGTTGATGTTCGAGGTCTCGGCGGGTCAAGGAGCATGAGGAACAAGCCAATTCCAGTGATCCGTTTGTTGAAATGTTAGCTCGACGTTTTTACAAGATCAACTTTTCAAAGTGTGTTTGCGTTGAGTAATTTTGGCGCCAGCGAGAAAAGGTACAGTGCTATGTAAAATGAATGCTGTGTACACTGCTCCCCCGCCCCGCACCTCGCGGGTGTGTTGACATACGGTCCTTCTCAATTAAAAAGTGTTTACAGGAGAGTTACACGCCTCCAATACTGGTCATCTCCTTCTCAATTTGGCCCTTTTGTGGTCACTCTGTTTGTACGTCTGTATGCCGCTTATTGGGACATTGTGCACTTTTGAAATTTAAATTAGTTAGTGGCATAAGCACATTATATTACGTTTATTTACCTATAAAAGTTTTAGCTTTACTGAAAACAATGTTGAATAGAGAAAACGAAATTGGAGGATTACGCTTGAGGTAAATTAACGAAGTTGTTTCTTAACATATTACGTGTATAAAAAAAAAAAAAAGGAAAGAAAAGTGGACGACATCATAAAACCAACATTTTTAACAACACAAGCTCTAGCTTTTACCAAATAACCGACGGGAAAATTCCGGAAACTAAACATTTTAAATTTTTACAAAAAAAAAAAATTAAAATGGCGGACGGGAATTTTGAGTTATGTGCAGAGGTTTACTTACGGCCTTATTGTAGGCAAACTGTTGGTTGTAGAGCAAATCTGATGGCTTAAAACAGATTTTCAATGAAACTTTCTACAATTTCAATTAGATAACATTTTTTTATTTTTCATAATAACTACGCGAAAAATCGTTAAAGTCCACTTTTCGTTCAAAAATTAGGCTTTATTTAGATTTGTCGTATTTTATTGCCTTATTACGATAATTAAAGAACTTAAAACCCTTCAAACTACTTAAATTTATTAATTCGTTATCAAAACTACTATGATATTTAATTTTTTACTTTTCATAAACTAGAAAAAATTCAAAATGGCTGACGTGAAAACGCTGACCTGTTTGCAGAGTAGAGGTTTTTGTTTGACTGAAATTGTAAATTTTGGTTTAGATAATATAAAATAAAATAATCATATTTACAATTAAATTCTGTTCAAAAACTGCTCTGTATAATTTTGTGGTACATACTATAGTTTCCTCAGAAAATGTCGGTAAAGTTGAGTTTTGTCGAAAAGATGTATTTTTTTAATTTTGGAATAGTTCCTCCCATTTAAGTTATATTAAAAGGAGCTAGAAACTTAAAACCCTACACGCTATTTACCCTTAATACTTTCTTATCAAACTGCTATAAACTTTGATTTTTTTACTTTTCATAACATAGAAAAAATTGAAAATGGCTGACGTGAAATTCCTGTCCTGTTTGCACAGTTGAAGTTTTTGTTTTACTGAAGCTGTAATTGTAGTTTAGATAGCATCTAATGAAATATTCAAATTATTACATTAATTCTGTATTAAAAGTGTTTTGTATGTTTTTTTACTATAGTTTCCTCACAAAGAGTCGGTAAAGTTAAGTTTTGTCGAAAACGTGTGATTTTTTTGGAAGAGTCCCTCCTATTTAAGTACAATTAAAAGAAGTCAGAAACTTAAAACCTTACATACTATTACCATTGATTTAATCAAGGCTATTACATACATTTTCTGTAAATAAAATGCTATACAATTAGATTTTGCACTGTTTAAGACCCCAAACAATTCAAAATGGCTAACGATAAAACGCTTACCAGTTTGCACTTTTTTTTATTTACAGAAGCTGTATATTTTAGTTTGGATAAAACCCAATAAAATACTCAAATTAACAATTAAATTCTGTACAAAAGGTGTCATATACATTTTAGTGGTATATTCTATTGTTTCTTCACATAAAGTCGATAAAGTTGAATTTTTTGAATTTAAGCACAATAAAAACAAACTGGAAACCTCAAACCTGGCACAATATTTACGTTTACTACTCTGTTGCTCAGCCTCCGTGATCAACTTCGATAGTATACCATCAACAACTTAGGTAATTCCTTATGATCGTCTTAAGTAGACCCCTCTCCCCCAAGATCAAATTGGGTAATTACCTGTTATCATCTTGTGTAGCCTCACGTGGTACACTTAGGTAGCCACCCTTAATCAACTTAGGTAGCATACCGTGATAAACTTGTGTAGCCCCCGCGTTCAAAATCGGTAACAATACTTTAACAACTTAGGTAGCCCCTTTTGATAAGTATATTTAGGCCCCCATGATACGTTTCTGGAGACCCACGTGTTCATCTTAGTCTTAGGTAGCCTTGTGATCATCTTGGTTAGCCCCCATAAAAATCTTGAGTAGTCTTCGTGATCAACTTGGGTAGCTCCTGTAATCAACTTGTGTAACCGACCATCATAAACTTGTGTAGCCACCTGTGATCAACTCGGGTAGCCCTCGTAATCAATGTTGTTAGCCCCTTAAACGACTTGGGTAGTCATTCCATCGTGATTAACATGAGTGGGACCCCATGATTGATTTAAGTGGCTTTCATTATAACCTGAGGCACACCTCCCGTATTATCAACTGTGGTAGCACCCGTGATCAACGTAGGTAATCCCCGTGTTCAACCCGTGATTATCTTGAGTAGCCTCAAAGATCAACTTGGGTAGCCCCACGTGATCAAATTGGGTAGCCACCCTAAATCACGTGATAAACTCGTGAAGCACCCGTGATCAACTTGGATAGCCTAAAAAAATCAAAATGAATGACGTGAAACTGCTGAACTTTTTGCAGAGTTGAAGTTTTTGTTTTACCGAAGCTCTAATATATAATTAAGAAAATATCTAACTACATATTCAAACTAACAATTAAATTCTGTATAGTAAGCATCGTGTATATTTTTGTGGTATATAGTCTACTATAGTTTCCTTAGAAAATTCGGTAAAGTTGAATTTAGTCGAAAACGTGATTTTTTGGAATAGTTTCTCCCATTAAAGGATCATTTAAAGAAGCCATGAACTGAAAACCTTACACACTATCTAAATTTACTACATTTTTACGAAAACTGCTATAACATTTGATTTTTCACTTTTCATAACCTAGAAAAAATTTAAAATGGCTGACGAGCAAACTCTAACCTGTTAGCAGAGTTGAAGTATTTGTTTTTACTGAAGCTGTAATATTTAGTTTTCATAACATCTTATGATTTATTCTAATTACCAAATAAATTCTGTACAAAAAAAGTAATATGGACATTTTCATTCCTATAGTTTCCTCACAAAAAGTGGGTAAATTTGAATTTTGTCGAAAACATGTGATTTTTTTGAATAGTTTCTACCATTAAACCATGATTTAAACCTTTACTACTTTGTTACAAAACCTACTATAAAATGACATTTTCTCTTTTCATAACCTAGAATAAATTCAAAATGGCTGATGTGAAAAAATTGTCATGTTTGCAGAGTTTAGGTTTTTGCTCTGCTGAAGATGTATTATTTAGTTTAGATGTTATCTAACGATAATTTCAAATTAATAATTAAATATTGTACAAAAAGTATTGTTCATATTTGTGGTATGTAGGCATTCTATATTTCCCTCACAAAAACTTGGTAAATTTGAATTTTGTCGAAAACATGTGATTTTTTGGGAATATTTCCCATTAATCATGATTAAAAGAAGCTAGAAACTAAACACATTACACACTATTTACCTTTACTTCTCTGTTTACAAAACTTATGTACAATTTTATTTAGCCCTTTTATAACCTAAAAAAATTAAAATGACTGATGGGAAAACGCTTACTTGTATGCATAGTTGAGGTTATTGTTTTACTGAAGTTGTAATACTTAGTTTGGATAAAATCAAGTGAAATTTTCATATTTAAAATAAAATTGTGTACAAAAATTGTCATATACGATTTCCCGATATATACTATCGTTTTCTCACAATAAGTCGGTAAAGTTGAATTTTCCGAAAAGGTGATTTTTTTGGAATAGTTCTTTCCTTTGAATTATGAATAAAATAAGTTGGAAACTATAAACATTACACTTTATTTAACTGCTCTTATATTTGATATTTTACCTCTCATAACCTACACACAAAAAATCAAAATATCGACATGAAAATGCTGTCTTGCGTGCACAGTTGCGGTATTTGTTTTGCTGTAGTTTCAAATATTTCGCTTAGAACGCACCAAGTGACGTTGTTCAAATTACAATAAGTTTTTCTACTACAAGAATGTTTTTATATTTATATACTGTATATTGTATGTTTTCATCACAAAAAGTCGGTAAAGTTGATTTAAAAAAAAAAACCTGTGATTTTTTGGAACATATACTCCCATTTATGTAACAAGCTGAGAACTAAAACCTTGCACACTATTTAAAATGACTACGATGTCAACAAAACTGCTTTAAAATAGGTTTTTAATCTTCCGAAATTTCAAAATGGCGTATATTGAAATGCTGACATACATGGTAGGCTTGTTTAGCCCCGTGATTGACGTAGGTAACCCCCTGATCATCTTAAGAACCCTCCATGATCAACTTGGATAACCACCCTTGATCATCTTGGGTAGCACCCATTTTAATCGAGGGGGCTACCCGAAATGATCAGTGGTGGTTAACTTGGTTGATCACTGGGTTGAGCTGAACTTGATTAAGGGGAATACCTACATTCACTTTTCATAACTTAACAAAAATTCAAAATGACTGACGTGAAAATGCTGACCTGTGTGCAGAGTTTAAGTTTTTGTTTTACTGAAGCTCCAATATTGAGTTTACCCTAAAACTAAGGACATAATAAAATTAAATTTTGTTCAAAAAGTGTAATATATATTTTTTGGTATATACTATAGTTTCCTCACAAAAAGTCGATAGAGTAGAGTTTTGTCGAAAACGTGTCATTTTTCGAACAATTCCTACTATTTAAGCATTATTAAAAGAAGCTAGGAACTTAAAACATCATAGCCTAATCTACCTTTACTAATTTGTTACAAAAAGTACTATACAATTTTATTTTCACTTTTCATAACCTAGACAAAATTCAAAATGGCTGAAGTGAAAACGCTGTATTGTTTGCAGTTGAAGTTTTTGTTTTCCTGAAGCTGTAATATTTAGTTTAGACAAAATCTAATGAAATATTAAAATTAAACATTAAATTTCGCTCAAAAGGTGTTTATTCCTTTTTTGGCATATACTATAATTTCCTTACAAAATTATTTACCATTACCTGTTTGCAGAGTTGAATTTTTGTTTTCCTGAAGCTGTAATATTTAGTTTAGACAAAATCTAATGAAATATTCAAACTAACAATTAAATAGTTTACAAATATTATCATATACATTTTCCGGTATATTCTATAGTTTCCTCACAAAAGTCGGTAAAGTTGAGCTTTTCCAATAATGTGATTTTTTTTAATATTTCCTCCCTTTAAGTATGAATAAAACAAATTGGAAACTATATAAAAAAAAATCAAAATATCAATATTAAATTGCTGTCTTGCGAACACATTAGATGTATTTGTTTTGCTGTAGTTGCAATATTCGTTTTGAACACATCAAATTGCGTTGTTCAATTTACAATAAGGTTTTCTACTACAAGAATGGTTAAATACTTATACTCTGTAACTTACATACTAAATTTTCTTCACAAAAGTCGGTTAGGATGATTTTTGTCAAAAACGTGTGATTTTTTGAACATACCTTTCTCCCATTTATATAACAAGCTGGGTACTAAAAATAGTGTGCCATTTAAGTTGACTATATTACCAAAACTGTCTTAAAATTTGATTTTTCAACTTTGAAAATGGCGGATATTCAAATTTTCTTATTTTAACCGGACATACGTGGTAAACTTGTTTATCTTCGTGATCAACTTAGGTAACCCACTGATCATATTAAAGTAGCCATGATAATCTCCGCGATCAACTTGGGCAGCCCCCATGATCATTTTGGGTAACCACCCTTGATTTTCTTGGGTAGCCCCACGTGATCAATTTGGGTAGCTCACCATAATCAAGTTGCATAGCCCCCGTAATTAACCGGAGTACCCTTAATCAACTTCGGAAAAAATCCGTGATAAACTTGTGTAGCCCCCGCGATCAACTTTGGTAGCAACCCTGGAACAACTTAGGAAGGCCCCCGTGATATATGTATTTAGACTCCCGTGATCATCTGGGGTATCCCCCCGTGAAAATCTTGGTTAACCACCCGTGATTATCTTGGGTAGTCTCCGTGATCAATCTTTGTACTTTTCTGTGATCAACTTGGGTAGTATACTGTCATTATCTTATGTAGTCCTCCCCCCCCCCCGTTTGGTATTCCCCTATGATCATCTAGGCGTAGCCTCCGTGATTAAATTGGGAAGCCACCCATGATTAATTTGTGTAGCCCCCAAGATCAACTTTTGTAGCTCCCCGTGATTAACTTGAGTAGCATATTTGATCAGTTTGCGTAGCAGTCATATTAAGTAGTCCACTGTGATCATTTTAGGTATCTACTGATGCTCAAACATTTCTTGATAGTTTTGGGTAACCACCTGTTATCATCTTGGGGTTTTTATCATCATAAGACCTAAACTGTTAATGGGGGTTTGGGGGCGAAGCCCTCAACGGGCAAAGCGAGTTTAATATGCGGGTGTTAGGACACCAGTTGAGAAAATAAAGTTAATAAATGTTGTAAATTGTGTGATATTAAAAAGCATAAGATACCAAACACGATGTTGTATTTCTCGTCGTAATAAAATAAAAACAAACACATAACATTAATTAGTTAACATCAAATTTCCTAATTTGAAGTAAAATTGCGTAATTTAAAATAAACGATAAGCAAGACCTATCTTGTATGAGTGTTTTTAAAATTTGGGATACTCGAGAAAATAGTTTCTTAATTCTGTATGTACCAAGAAACCCCAAATTCGCATCTTTGAGGTGATGTATTTATAACTAAAACATAATTTTAATGAAAGAACTACTTGGGAGGCGTTTAATAGCTGGTAGTTACAGACATGGCAATCGAAAAAAATCGAAACTTGTTTGACCAAACAGCGTTAATGCTTATGCAAAGCCTACTCATCGCCTCTACTTACTTCGCCTTTCAATCACCGGCCACCCTCACACACAGCTATGGACACCTCCCTCATACATATACTATTCAATGTTCACTTTTTATATTTATCACTCCTTTCTACAGTTATGTACATTCAATGCTTATCTGCCTCGTACAGACGCAGCAGCCCTTCACGGATTTAACAACGCCTGCTAACTCTTTATTTGTAAAAAATAATATTTACAAAAAAGCGAAGTTAGTGCCTCATGGCCCTTTCTTACACTTAACCTTACAACGCTAACCTTATCCATACACTATCCATTAAGATGGAATCGCCCGATTAGGATGGCACAATGTTTATTCTTTCGTGACTAATTTGGCGTGTTTTTCAAATGACCGTTCCACCAGTGACTCATCAATCTGTATGCTTCTAACCTATAGTCTGTATTCATTTTTGTATATAGTAAAATAACATTTATTCTCTACTAAGTGTTAGAGATGACCCCTGAGACGAATGCCACTGATAACAGAGTGTCAATATATAA